>CM073571.1:156366129-156966129 GCA_037074715.1 Magnolia kwangsiensis
CCCATAATGAAATCAGTCGACACGTGCTCCCACTTTCACATTGGGACGCTCAACAGCTGCAAAAGACCAGGGGGTCTCTGATAATCGGCCTTAACACGCTGGTACATGTCACACTCGGCCACAAAACTGGCGATCTGGCCCTTCATTCCCGCCCAAAAGTACTGTCGCCTCATATCACGGTACATCTTCATCGAACCAGGGTGGATAGAAAATTCCGATCGATGTGCCTCAGTCATAAGATCTCTGCGCAACTCTGAAATATTCGGGACACATAATCGGCCTATAAAGCGAATTTCACCGTCTGTACCAATTTGCCAATCTGCATGACTCTCAGATGCCACCTCAGCCATATAACTCTGCAACGACTCATCAGCCTGCTGAGCCTCGATCACCCTAGCGACAAGAGAGGGTTGAATCGATAAGATCGATAATTGTACGATGGAAGACTGCAGGCCGAACTTAAAATCATACGCTGCGATATCCTCAAGCATCCGCCACTCCTGAATCATCGTATGCATCAGTAGGCCTCGTGGCTGACGGTTGAAAGCATCTACCACCACGTTCGCCTTGCCCGGGTGGTACTGGAGATCGAAATCATAATCTTTCAAGAGCTCCATCCAGCTCCTCTGCCTCATATTCAACTCAGACTACGAGAAGAGATACTTCAAGCTCTTGTGATCAGAGAAGAGCTCGAACTTGACCCCATAAAGATAGTGTCTCCACACCTTCAGTGTGAAGACAACTGCAGCCAGCTCCAGATCATGCGTAGGATAGTTCAGCTCATGGACCTTGAGCTGACGAGACGCAAAGGCCACTGGTCTCCCATGCTGCATCAGGACAGCACCCAAACCAATATGCGAGGCATCAGTGAATACAATAAATCCGTCACTCCCAGAGGGAAGAGTGAGGACAGGAGCGGACGTCATGCGGTCCTTCAACTCCATAAATGCTCGCTCGCAGGCGTCACTCTAAATCAACTCTGTGCCCTTTCGAGTCAACCTGGTCAGCGGGGCTACAATACAAGAAAAACCCTCAATGAAACGTCGATAATAGCCCGCCAAACCAAAGAAACTACGGATCTCTGTAGCAGTCGTGGGTTGGCCCCACTGACGCACTACCTCGACCTTCGAGGGATCCACTGCGACGCCCTCCCTGGTCACCACGTGACCGAGGAAATTCACCTCCTCCTGCCAGAACTCGCACTTCTCCAGCTTCTCATACAGCTGGTGTGCGCGGAGGGTCTGCAAAGTAATCTCTAAGTGCCGCTCATGCTCCTCACGGGTTCTCGAATAGATCAGGATGTCGTCGATGAAGACTACAACAAACTGATCGAGATAAGGGCGGAAGACCTCGTTCATCAGCTGCATGAAGACCGCGGGTGCATTGGTCAGTCCGAAGGACATGACCTGAAACTCAAAATGACCGTAACGCGTCCTGAATGCTATCTTCGGAATGTCCTCATCTCAGACCCGAATCTGATGATAACCGGAACGCAGGTTAATCTTCGAAAAGAACTGTGCACCCTGCGGCTGATCAAACAAATCATCAATCCTAGGGAGCGGATACTTGTTCTTCATCGTGACTTTGTTGAGCTCGCGGTAGTCAATGCAGAACCTCAACGAGCCATCCTTCTTCTTCACGAAGAGTACCGGCGCTCCTCACGGTGAATTGCTCGGTTGGATAAAACTCAACTCTCGTAACTCGTCCAACTGCTTCTGCAGTTTCCATAACTCCAACGATGTCATGCGATACAGGGCCTTCGAAATAGGCGCGGTACCGGGCACGAGATCAATCTAAAACTCGGTGAGCCGGTGATGTGGTAATCCCGGAATCTCATGAAATACATCGAAAAAATCGTAAACTACGGGAAACTGGTCGATGCTCACAGCTATAGGCTGCTCTATGGCACATGACATCAAACAAGACAACCGCTCTCCTCTTGACTCTGTAATGAACTGGAACTAAGGCACGCCGGGTATACAAAATGTGACTATCCTCGCGGCGCAGTCCAATACGGCATAGTACTCAGCGAGCCAATCCATGCCCAGGATGACATCAAACTCGGACATCGAAAATGCAAACAGATCGACAGGCAAAAAAGTATCTCCAATTAGAACGAGGCAAGACGAGCAAAATCGGCCCAACACTGCAGTCCTCCTTAAGGGCGGCGATACTGATAGGCTCTCACTAGAAGACTCCAATGGTAAGCTAGTCGATCGGCAGAAGCTCTCGACCACAAAAGAGTACGATGCACCGAAATTAAACAACACACGTGCAATGCATGCAGAAACTAGAAGTATACCCTCAACGACTCCTCCAGAAGACTGCAGGTCCTACTGAGCCGCATAGAACCTACCCTGAGCCGGCTGGGGAGGTGTTTGTCCCCTCTGAGCATGTTGATGCTGCTGATGGGGTCGCTAAGGTGGTTGAAACTGCTGCCTCTACTGCTGCGGCCTCGGAGGCTGGTGCTGATGCAGCTATTGAGGTGGCCTCGGTGGTGGGGGCTGTTGTCGCTGCTGCTGTGGGGGTCTCTACTGAGGTTGTGGTGGAGGCTGTTGTGGAGCCCTCTGATGCTGTGGACCTCTCTGCTGCTATTTGGGGCTGGGACACTCCCATGAACGGTGTCCCGTCCCACCGCACCTAAAACAAGTGCTGGTGAACTATCTCGGAGGTGGTGGTGGAGGTGCTGCTAGTGCTCGGAAGGCTGGGTGACCTGTACGCTTCTGCTGCTGTGGTCGACGTTGGTGGGAATCACTGGAAGGAGCTTGCCTCTTCCGGTCTCTCCTCTGACCGCGCTCAGACTGAGAACCGGTCCACTCAGCCTCAAAGATCTGGGCCTTCCGCACCACTTCCTCAAAAGTCGGAAGCTCATGGTCAATAACACTGTTGGGAAGACCGTAATGTAGGCCGTCCTCGAAGCGGTGGGCTCTCCGCTCCTCATCATCTACTAGGTAAGGTGCAAATCTAGATAGTGCAACAAAGCGATCCGCATACTGAGCCACTGTCATATCGCCCTGCACCAGGGCCTCGAACTCAAACCCTCGCTGTCGTCGGATGTGATCAGGGAAGTACTGTCGGTCAAACTGATCCACAAAATCCTCCCATGTCCATACAAAATCAACGCCCGCTGCTCGAGAGACTGATGCCCACCAGTGCTCAGCCTCACCATGGAGAAGAAATACGGCTAGTCGAACTCGCCGCTCTGTCGTACATCCCATCGTCTCGAATATCTTCTCCACATCAGCGCGCCATCTCTCTGCTATCGTCGGGTCTGGCTCACCCTGGAAACGTGGGGGATCAAGCCGTCGAAACTCACGAAGGAGGGCACTCGCACGATCTTGCTCTGCCTATGCCAGTGAAACAACTGGCTACCTGTCCTGCCCATGAAGTGCAGCCGTCACAGCCTATAACATCTGCTGTAACTGTGAGACACTCACGGATATAGTCGGGTCCACACCGGTCTCTGGTAGAGGGGCAGTATACTCAGGATGGGCAGTAGAAATCTTTGGTGGTGGAACAGGCATAGTAGGTGGTAATGTGGGAGCCGCAGGTGGTGGAGCGGGATCCTCAAGTGGTGATGCGGGAGTCGAATGGGTCACTCACCCATGCACCATGTCCTACAGGAAAGAGCGAAGGCATCTATTAACTTGAAACTCTCGAAGGCACGCACGTTAAAGGCCTATAACGAAAGGTCGTGAAGTTATCCGAACTTAGGGACTTAGCCATTCTACACTCATAGCAAATATGTAATGTTGTTCTCAGTTATTCCCAAGTTATGCTCTGATACCAACTTCTGTCATGACCCAAACTCAAAAACCGGGCTCACAAAATTCCCGATCGTCGAATCCGGCGCCGACAGCCTTCGTAGAACCCCATTCTCGGCCCCTAATGCCCATTCGCCAGGTTCCGATCCTGGGATGCTACGAGGAGGATTTTCAACGTCAGTTTGATTCGTAATAAGCATAACTAAAAGCATAACCCACAAACAACAACCAAGAACTTCATTACATTTCCACTATGATCAAAAACTTTATAAGTACAATGAGCATAAAGGAAAATACAATGATGATGAACAAAAACTCCAAAACGATCTGTTAAGCGCTCCTTCCTCAACGCTGCTGCGAGCCAACGTCACCTGCACGCAATGATCGTGTATAAGCTTATAGAAAGCTTAGAGGGTGGTGAAAGTGTATGCGCAAGGTAGTAATATGAACATGTAATATCAGAGTAATACGAAATATGTAGATGGATCCATGAAAAACCATAAGCCATACCAAGGCTATGCGATGCAAAATGTAAGTCAAGCATACAATCCTCATCTAAGTCCACATATCAATACAACTTAACTTTGGAATATCATCGGGGTCTAGTATACTCTAAACCAGATCGCCACCACATCACGCGCAATAAGGTAAGTGGAAGAGACCTCACTATCCGTCTGCCAATATCGGGCTCGACTCGTTGATAGTGGACCCATTCCTCGAGCTGGTCAAACTCAGCCTAGCATTGCCCCCTACACTAGTGCGGATAAGGCAGCACCCCCTTCCAACCGACCACGACATAGTGGAGAGTGCAACCGTCTGGTAATCGGCACTCAACGCTCATCTACCCACTCGGTCTAAACGTTGGAGGAACCTCTTGGTACCATAAGGGTTTAGGGACTTTCACCCAAGGATATCTATAACATCCCATGTAGAACAAGATTTTCGATATCCAAACCTGTCAACCACGATACGCCTGTGGAGGCTACGGCCCTAATGTCGCAAGGGCGTACAATAACCATGTCACACAAATGCGAAATGCATGAATCACGCTATCCAGTCTTGCAACAAATCCTGTGCATATTGTGCACTCATGTAAGGTAACACCGCCTAACCGGGAGCCCATAAACAACCTGCCCGAAGGCATATGCTATGATCAGTCAATTCTCATATCAAGCATACATATGATGCGTATGATCCTGAGTCATGTAACTATACTAAACATGTTATAATGAGATGAACTATCCTTACAATGCAGATGGGCATGGACGGCCTATACACAATAAGTACGGGCCTAATGATGGGCCCTAAGGAGAGTCATAATGCGGACATCCAAGTAGCATTACACTCGCAATGTGGACGTCAAACCAACATTGTTCCCAAGGCACGATCATCGCAAACATCGTTCATAATCAGTGTTGGGATCACACATTGCAATGGACCTCAGGTACATCCCATTGGGCCTTAAATACATCCAATGGGCCATGTCATATGGGCCTTTTATTCATCAAATAGGCCACATAAATGGACCACACCAATGCGCCTTACGTACATTGCAATGGGTCATAACCCGTGGGCCTTAGATTGTATCAAATGGGCCTAATCTTATAGGTCTTATATATAACAAATGGGCCATACCAATTGGGCTCCATATGAACATCAAATGGGCCTTAACCCACAGGCCCCAGTACATCTTAATGGGCCTAATCTCATGGGCTTTAAAATACATCAAATGGGTCCAATTCCATGGACCTAGGAATACATCAAATGGGTCCACTCCCATGGCCTTGAGGCCTACTGAAGTGTTCATTTGTCATCCAAAGTCGCAAAGGGCCCATTGAAATGTTTATTTTTCCATCTAAAAATGGGAAAGAGCCCACTGTAATGTTTATTTTTCCATCTAAAAATGGGAAAAGGGCCCACTGTAATGTTTATTTTTCCATCCAAAAATGGGAAAAGGACCCACTGTCATATTCATTTTCCACCCAATCTGGGGAAGCCCATCGTCCAGTGTGGACGATACATATATAACGCATACATCATGGTGGGTCCCACCATCCAGGGATGGACGGTGCGGACAAACACCAACAAGGTGGGCTCCACCGTCAGGCGGACGGTGTGAGTGAAACCCATACATCATGGTAGGTCCCACCGTCCACAGCCGTGGACGGTGAGTAAAACAAATTCATCACTGTGGGTCCCACATTTGTGGCCCACCATAATGCTTAAATGCCATCCAAACCGTTCATGAGGTCACTCAGACCTGGGTGAAGTGAAAACACAAATTTCAGATTGATTCGGAACTTCTGTGGACCCAAATTTGAGTTTCAAAGGTAGAGGTTCAATCCCACCATTTCGTGTGGTTTGGGCCACCCGAGTCAGGGATGGAGCTGATTTTTGGCAGGGGCCCACTTCAGGAGGTGGCCCACAGGGTGAGCCGGTTGGATGATAAATGAACATCATGGTGGGGCCCACGGCAGCAGCCGTGGGACGCTACCTGGCCGCCCGCTGCACGCGGCAGCAGCTGCGTGTGGTGTCAGAGAGCAGAGGCTCTGCCTCTTGCATTGCCTTTTAAAAAAAAAAAACTAAGAAAAATCATTTTTCAGGGGTTTTTCACGTCCGGGGCCCGCATCAAGATGATCCACCCCGTCCATTAGCTTCCTCATCTTGGGACAAATCTAACGAGTCTAATATAGAGTAATTTTTGTGTTTAGAAAATAAAATAAAATAAGAAAATGATCTTTGAAAGGTAATGATGTAATCTTCGATGTTTTGGCCCACCAGATCTTCCAATCAAACCCAACTCTTAGCTCAACGCCTAAAATGAGATGTGTAAGAGGATGGATGGCTTGGATTTCATACATACGTTAAGGTGGGGCCTATACTAGTGGTCCACCCATCATAAAAACTCTCCTTTCATTCTTTTTTTTTTCTTCCAGTGTCCAGGGAACGTCCAGCGTCCCTGGACCATATCACGTACATTGAGTGGGCCTTGTTGAGGTGGGCCACCACTGATGGATGATGTGGGTACAACATATAAGGTGGGCCCCACTTGAAGAAAGCTTGGATAAAATAAATACTTCAAGGTGGGGTCCATTCAAGTGGGCCACACAAACACAATATGATCTTTAAAAAAAAGAAAATGAAGTAGAGAGAGAGAGAGATAAAGGGTGGGACATGCTTGTAATGGAGGGCTTCGCCACTATGAGCCCTCCCTTGTAAGAGATCATACAATAAAATGGGTCCTACACATGAAACTAACAAAAATTGGATTCAACGGTGGAGATCCTTTCTCCACCAATATGGACGGTCTAGATGACCTTTAAATATAATGAAATAAACATCATGATGGGGTCCATGGAGAATGGCCCCATCATGGATGATCATGATGATCAAAGTGGTCCATCGGCTACAACTTAGGGTCCCAAGTGAGATCTAAACCATTGATCGGTTGGCCTCACTTGGCCCATCTCAAAAACATGAAAAACTAGTATTAACTAGCACCCACCGTTCGATCTTCTTGCTCCTATGGGTTCCTTAGCACCTTAGCTTCAACTTCAATGGATGAGATAAAGAATGGATGGCTAGGATGGGAGATGATGGGGTAGGAAAGTGGGCCACCTTGGAGTTTTGGAAAGCTTGGAGTGCTCCTATGTATGAAATTTTTGTTGCTTGAGAAGAATGAGATGAGAAATGAGAAAGAGAGAGTTGTAAGGGAGAGAGAGTGATGGGTGATGGAGTGATGGATGTGGTGGTGATGGGTGTGTAAGACTTTTTTGACTTTTGTGGCCCTTTTGTGTAAGAAAAGCATGGGCTTGTAAGAGATTCTTGACTTTTGAGGTTGCTTGCGTATGGATGAAAGGTGATGTGTACTTGACATGTACTTGATATGTGATGGATTGATTGATGGGATTGATGTGACATCTCGTAGAGATTCTCTTGAGTTTCGCAACGCGTGGCGTTTTTCTTGCACCGAACGTTGGCCCACATCTCTTGACCTGGGTATCGCCTCGGCGCGCAAGTCGCGGCATTGAAACCACAGCGATGGCGTGGTCGCTATGGTAATGGTCTTGGGTTGAGTCGATAAAGGTTGACAGCATATGAATCAGGGTCGCATGTAAATATCGGTTAAGGGTCGAAGGTTGCCAGAATTCGACCGGTAAGACCGCGGAAGTCTACAAAACGGTACGGTCTAGGATACGGATCTTACAATTTACGAACATGATATTGTTTAATGGCCTGATTTAATCGTGTTTGTGCTACAGAGTGTATTTACGAGCTTGGATCGAAATAAGGTGCTAAAAACTGAGATTTAACTCTCAGAATTCACCAGAGCAAGGGACAGACTCTATGGGACCAAGATAGCGAATGTACACGTCAGTGATCTGCGAAAAACGAGAAACTGAAGCTTAAGTGGCCTAAAATTGGTACGAAATGCAAGATCACGGGGTTTCCATCATCCGTTCAGCTCGAAACTTCATACATGGCTAAGGGACCACAAATTAACTGTACACATCGAATTTCAACCATTGAAACTCTGTGAAAGTAGCCCAATGGATAGATCAGCCCCTAAATATGTGATTTAAGGCCCACCTGATTTCTAGATCTGCTTTAATTTTGGTCTTAACGCTTTAATTGAGATGGGACAACAGATGGACGGATTAGATTCACATACATCAATGGGGGACCCACTTTGCATGTTAGGAGTGCACAGCCAATTGTGCACGCGCTGTGCACTAAACTAAAACGAGCGGTCAACACTGTTTGACAAACTCCCATGCCCGCCCGATTTCCTAAATAGAGACGGAATGTCTCTCTCTTTCACTCACAGCCGTCCGTTGGGATCGGCAGTGGCCCACCTTCATCATGCATTGTGATGATCCACACCGTTAATTAGATTCAAGAGGCCAAACCGACCGTTCCTTGATCTACAGACAGATTTTCGTAGTTATTTGGTATATTTGAAGGATCCAAATGAAGAATGGATGGCTGAATGAAAAATACGTGGGTTGTGCCGAAACATATTCAAAATCAGCCATTCCCGACCGAAATTGTGAGGAGAAACTGATGGATGGGGTGGATTTCTCTGGAAAACCCGATCATGGGCCTCACCACTAGTCCAGCGCAGAATTGATGTCCGTTTAATCTCTGAGAAAGCTGACCACTATGGGCCATTTGATGGTCTTGATCACGATCAGATCAACGATCCGGGCCGTCTAAATGGTGGAGAGAGAGGTCTTGACCACATCCATGTGGTCAAATTGGTCGGATTGGTTAGCAATCTGCGTCGAATGCAGCTCAAGCGCAAGAATGTGTGTATCTCGGTTCTGTAGTGATTTGGAGTGCGGACTCAAGGATGTTTCTTGCAATTTTTCGCCGACTCCACCACTTTAGCATCAACTCTCCTTGTGTCTATAAAAGGAGAGAAGAAAAACATTAGAAGGATTCATACACGGCTGGAAAGGGAGACGTGGAGAGAGAGAGATAGGGAAGAAATTTTTTTTTTATTGCTATTTTTTTCTTAGGAGACTTTAGCCTAAATCATGTCTTCTCTAGGCTAAACCTCTTAGTTATGGCTAAGAAGTGAAGCTTGTATTGAGATGGGGGAATTTATGCTTGTGCCTTTTATGTAGACTGAATGGATTGATTTAATTTTATTATGGGAATATTTTTAGTTTTTATTGGTTTGTTGTGACTGAAATTACAATGGGTCTGCGATGGCTTTGAGCATTTCTTTTTCCTTTATCTTTATGACGTCTGGAAGCTCTATTGTTTACCATAGTCTCCTAGGCATGGTCGGATGACGGTACCCTTCCTAACCTTCATACATGTGATTGGTTGGTAATTAGTTTAATTCTGTTGTTTACTTTGTCTCCTAGGCATGGTTTGGTGATGGAATCCATTCCTATTCATATATCTTTTATCTCTTGAAAATTATATCAAGTGAGTTCAGTTTAATTTTCATGATTCTTGAAGCATGCGTAAGATCTCCCTAATCTCTATAAGTGGATCCTCTGAATCCCTAGTTTCCTATCTCTAAATTCTTTAAAGTTTTAGATAATTTTTGCACCATTATTTCCTTAATTTTCTTTGACTTAGATTTCATCTTAGTCTAGTTCTAGTTCTATTTAGTTTTAGATAACGTATAGGTTTCAGTCCCTTGGGATTCGACCTCGGTCTTACTGAGTTTATTACTACATCACAACCCTGCACTTGGGGAGTGAACACACACATTAAATAAAATGGCGACACACATCAATATGTTTTGTACATGGGTGATAAACATAATTCTTAGATAAATTGATTGCGCTTTCACTGTCATAATTAAACGGCATGATATCATACTGAAGACCTAATTGATTTATCATTCCTCTCAACCATACACTTTTCTTGAATGCTTCTATCACCGCCATATATTCAGCTTCGATTGTCGAAAGACCCACTACAGATTGAAGCTTCGACATCCTAACACAAATGAGTAACAGGAAGTCGACCTTCTATTATCCACATTACCTGTGTAATTAGATTCTACGTAACCTACTAACTTGTCTTGGATTATTTAAATGATAAGGTGTAGTCCTGCGTATCTTGAATATATTGCAGTAGCCATTTTATTACCTCTTAGTGTTACTTGTCGAGGTTAGACATGTATATGTTAATAACACCCATCACATGTGAAATATCTTGTCTTATACAGACCATGACATACATCAAGCTGTCAACTACACTAAAATAAGGCACATGAGATAACCTATTTTTCTTCATCTATTTTAGGACATTGTTTAGAAGAAAGCTTAAAATGAGCCATGTGGAGAACGTTGACCGACTTTGCCTTGTCCATCCCATACTTCTTTAATACATTATCAAGGTATTCCTCCTAAGATAACTATAACAGGATCCTTTTCCTGTCTCTGTGTTTGTCAATGTTGAGAACCCTCTTTGCAGTCCCCAGATCTTTCATCTCGAATATCTCTGATAACCGAGTTTTCTATATGTCGATCTCAGACATGGTATGACTAGTGACGAGCATGTCATCAACATACACTACCAAGATAATGAAATCCTTATCACTCATTGTCTTGCAATAGACACAATGATCATACTCACTCCTAATAAATTTCTGACTCACCATGAAAGAATCAAATTTCTTGTACCACTACCTAGGCGTCTGTTTCAAGTTATACAATGAACTCTTCAACATGCAAACTTTTTTCTCTACACCTTGTGTTTTAAAATCTTTTGATTGCTTCATGTAAATCTACTCTTCCAACTCCCCGTGCAGAAAAGCCATCTTCACATCCATATGTTCCAGCTCAAGATTATATTGAGCAACCAGCATTAATACGATTCTGATAGATACTTTGTTAGCGGCATGAATATCTCAGTAAAGTCCACACCTTCTCTCTAAGTACATCACTTCGCTACCAACATTTCCTTGTACCTATCTTGTTTTTTCTTAAAGATCTACTTGCACCCGATCGCTTTACGGCAGATGGAAAGCTTAACTAGCTCATACGCCTCATTCTTGTAAAAGGAGTCCATCTCATCATCTGTCATTACTTTCCACTTTTAGGCATCTGCCTCATCAAGAGCCTCCTGAAAATTAGATGGATCCCCCTCATCTATAATGAGGCTCAAATGGAACATTTGAATCATCTTGTATCTCACCGGTAACCAACGATCTCTTAGAGGATTCTTTCTTACAGGTGGCAGTTCCACCTGCTTTTATACCTCTACCTACATATATGTATCAGCCTGTGTCACATCTTTGTCTAACTGAACATTCACAACTAGCCTTTCGGCTTTCTTGTGTTCATGCTTAGGGAACAAGGATCCTTTGTCGAATTTGATGTCGTGACTAAGGATGATTTTTTATTTGACATGGTCATATAGCCTTCTAACGACCCCAGTTCTGGTAGCTAGTGGTATACGTTTGTACATACAAACAACCTTTATAGGAAAATAATGAATGTTTAAAATCACCACAAATTATATTATCATCATCCCTAATCATAGTAGGAGCATTGAATTTCGAGGACGAAATTCTCTTCAAGGGGGGTAGATTGTAACACCCCGTACTTCCTAGTACTCGGGTGTTACCATGAAGACCTTTCACCTAATTATCACACTTAGATCATTGGACAAGTAATCCAACTATGGATCTTTATCTGGATGAACCTTAGGACATTCGGACCATTGATGTTTAGATTCGAAATGATCCGATCGCTAAATTGTCGATAAACATTAATAGTCATAAGACTATGAACCAGAAGTTTAAACAGATCCAACCATTAGATTGTCTAGTATCAATAATTAATTATCAAAAAGGTACATTGGGTAGCCTGATCCATCACTCGATCATTAAATCTACTAAGGATTTCCATATAAGCAAGGCTAGAAATCCTAAGAATCACTAATGTATAGATTAGGAAAAGATCTGACCATCAAACCTCTAATGATCATCAGATATCATCATTTAGACACATGAACCCATTATTATAATCCACCTAAACTTTGGATCTGCCTGGTCTTTGGTCCGAACCCCAATCGGTACCTCCAATGTGAATGAATGGAGTGGATTTCATTGTGCATCATTGTAGGCCACATAAAAGTGTTGTGTGTGCACCAGGGATGGTGCGCCCGTAGTGCACCAAACCCACCTCACGGTCAAACCGGATTTGACCTATGTTTTCTTGAAAAAGAGAGATTCTCTCTCTTTCTTTCACAGAAATGAATGATCATCATGGTGGTGGGTGTGGCCCACCATCACAAGCTGTTGCGCCAATTTGAATTGTCCATCTACTTCAGACGGAGATTTGACCAGACCCTAGCCACTTTTGTCGTAGAATCTCTTGTACATGCACACGATTTTTGTTGCAAGAAGACGGTTGTACGGCATGTTGCCAAAAGTGGAAACTTTCTATGATAGTTAGTAGCGCACGTGCCTCTTCATCTGTAGATCTTAACCACTCATGTAAAAGGATCCCAACCCTCCATTTTCACCTTGGTATTAGGGCTTCCATCGTAATAATAGAACCACCGCAACCTAGAAAGTAAGAACCCACCTAGTTTTCATCGATATCCATCCAAAAAGTGGGTCTCACAAGCCTTGTGAGATGGATCTAGCACGTCCATAACTCCTGGATCGAAGACTTAACTATCAAGTGGGTCGTTGCCATGATCGGACCCGTCATCCTCTCCATGCAACGTAAAAACCCACCATTTGGTAATGGACCCAATCTTCCGATCAGAGCCATCCATCTAATACACCATGGTGCCAGAATTGCATCCATAACCTTGGATCACAACCATGCTATCATGACTTGGTTATATTATCACAAAATAAGACATTTTAAGCAACAAAAATCGTAACTAATCCCTCTAAAAGCCGACTTATACCAGCCTATTAAAGCTAGCTTTTAGGCCAGCCGTTCTAAAAATAAAAAAACCTAAGAGAGAAAGAGAGGCATCGCCTTGC
This sequence comes from Magnolia kwangsiensis, assembly GCA_037074715.1. Classification (NCBI taxonomy): domain Eukaryota; kingdom Viridiplantae; phylum Streptophyta; class Magnoliopsida; order Magnoliales; family Magnoliaceae; genus Magnolia; species Magnolia kwangsiensis. The sequence continues at coordinate 156,379,369 of CM073571.1, forward strand.
TGCATTTGTTGGACTCGGTCGAGCCACGGGTCAAGTCAGTTATGTCTGGGTCGAGCTTGAACTGAGTCCAGCCTCTGTACGACTGGGTTAGAGGAAGAAAATCAAGGAGAGAGGAGAGAAATGAGAGAGTGAGAGAGAGAGCAAGGCGTGTTGCTACCGAGCCAGGCTTGGGTTTGGCCAGGTGATTGCTAGAATTCTAGAGAAAGGGAGAGGTTACCACGCCGGGTCAACTCACTTGAGACATTGGTGTTAGTCACTGCAAGTTGAGTCAAACTTCATCGAGTCTCGTTGCAGGACAAAGGTTGTAAAAAAAGAAGAGAAAAGAAGAAGATCAAAGAAAGCAAGAAATCCATGACACACCACATCACTCTGACTCGCTGAGACAATAGCTGAGTCAGGTTCGAACGATCTAAGTTGTAACAACTCACTGAGTCATTTGTTTCTAGATCTGGCCTGAGTGCAGATTTTAGTGGGTCATCCACGCTAAGAAGGAAAGAAGAAGGAAGCTTGAAAGGAGAAAGAAGGTAGAAGAAGAAGGGAAAGAGAGCAGAAAATGAGAGATGGAGACAGAGGGAACCCAAGTCTAGCTGCACCAGGTTGACTCGTCTGAGTCACAAGTGCAATTCCACCAAAATTTGACGAATCGTTGCCAAGTCCAAATGATGTTGGAGCTACAAGATAAGAAAGAAGGAAGAAAGGAGGAAGAAAGAAGAGGGAATGAAGACCGAGTGACTTATCTGATTCGACTTGCGAGTTAACCAAGGATCAGGGCTTTGATATGTCTGTTGTGATTTTCCTAGTAAGGATTCCTATGTTCAGGCATGAATCTCTATTCAAATCCATGGGCTAAACTTAGTTAGCACCAAACTTAGTGAATTATGAATAACGAAACCACCAAGTTGCTGACTCAATAAGATGCAAGCGTCGAAGGTTATTAATGAACTGAGTTGGTTCTTTGTACTACTTTACAGAATTGGCACTTCAATTCAACTCATCAGGTAATCTTTCTCCTAGTTTGAACTAGATCAATCTTAAGATGTCTAGGATGGTAACTTGTGTTGAGTTGACTCAATAGAAGCACTGAGTCTTAGTTGGCCCATCTTTGGCTGTTGTTATTTGCTTAGGGACTTACTATTAGATTGTTGAATCATTTATACTCAGTTGTAACCAACTCGATTAGGAGTTGTGTTAGCTAACTAGATTAACTCCCTTATGTATGGGAGTCACCGAACTAACCAAGTTCTTGATGTTAAGATAATATAGTAGATTAGCTTATAGTGGCTCTTGATTCAACAATGTAGCAAATGGGTCCTGATAATGCAAGATGATTTAGTACTGAGTCAATCTAAATAGGGTAAGCTAAAACTAAGAACTACGGGAATTCTTATTTCGAGAAGATCGAAACTAATGAGATTAGACCATCTTGTTGTGAGAATTCCCATATATGTTAATCTCCATACGGGTGTTCGATTCATTAACTAATGTGCAATGATTCATTTTAGCTAGGTAATTAGGTTGGATTCGATCTCGATCAAGTACTCGCATCCTACAAACCACTTTTGGATGGAAATTCAACTTAAAAGGTGAGAATAACCCTTCAAGCCTTTCTACATCATGATAGTTAGCATTTTTTAATTATATCCATTCATTTATCCTATTAATTTCTTAATACATTATCATATGAAAATGATGATAAATGTTAGTTCTGATTGAGTAATTCTTTATAAATATTTGATGACTAAATTAAATTCAATGATTGAACATGCTATAGATCATAAATATCCCTATAGATCATAAATATCCCTATTTTGATTTTAAACGTACATTTTGTATGTGTGGATACTATTGACATTGTACATGTCTTGTTACTTGTGATGACATGACGGTGTTTATGGAAGTCCTCGAACTAGTGGTCATTTTGTTTAATAAATTAAATTGAAGTTTCTTATGGACTTACTAAGGAATTATTGTGCCTTTATGACTTTTAAGGTTAATCTCTTTCATTGTATCCTGGAATGGACTATTTATATTATGTAGCTTTAATAGATCATCTTCATATAACCTTGCGATGTTAAGTTCCACTTGTAGAACTATAATTGGCCACTAGTTGAAAAGGTTACCTTTACACATTTTATTTGTTAGAGTCTCATAAGCCGAGGATGGTAATATGAGATACTATGCTCGAGCTAACAGCCTATGTTAGGTGATAAGCCCCCCATAGTGACCTTTGAGCTTTCTTAAAGAGGTTGTTTGAAATTAGAATAACAATGGTTTGGCCAATCACCCATTTTTATGGCATACGGACTTTACCGGGTAGTCGATGTTAGACACGGGGGTTTTCTTAAATCACTATGTGTTGTATCATAGAGTATTTTACCGAGTGATCCTAAGTTATTATTGTGTGCATTTGAACCGCCATGGGTTGTCCTCATTGCATGGACTTTTCTGGGTGCCTAGTCCTCCTTAGGTCGTACTTTTAAGACTTTTCTAGGAGACTAGTTTACCTTGGGTGTCCTCGTTGCATGGTCTTTTTCGGGTGGCTAGTTCTCCTTGGGTGACCTTTCGCCGGTTAGATATGTATCTCTAGGTCTATGAGCATGTGCATGCATCCATGTATTTAAACAAGAATATCTTAGTGTAATTTATTCAATATATGCATATCTGATGAAATTTGTCCTATTATTATGATAATCATTGTGAAATATTCATTGTAAACTGTTTCTGATAACTATGCTTAATTTTCTTGATGATACGATAAATCTTAGGAGTTATACCTCACTGCGATATCTATTGACGCTATCAAACCATAATCAGTTGCAGGAGACGTAGAGGATGCATATACTGGTGTTCATGTAGAATATGAGGAGCCAGACGATCTTGTGACTCTCAATTCTTGATTTTATTTGTATTTAATTTTTACTATTTTGTATTGTAAAAACTTAAGACATTGATTTGTATAAGTTTTTAGGTAACCACTTGAAATTTTGGTTATGTATATTTGGACTCCCTCTTATACTTGATTTGTTTTTATTCTGCTAAATTACTAACTCTGATAAAGAAAAAAATGTACATGAAATTTGGACTATCTCTAAAAGTTAACACTCGAATTTTTAGAAAACGAGTAGTGTACTCGGATTTTAAGAACTGGGGTGTTACAAGCCTGTACCCCTTCACACCATCACCATAACTGTCAAAGATGTACTTTATAGCCTTTTGGTCTAACTTATCTCTCTCAATTGACAGTATGTGAGAGTAATTATCCCAATCAAATATTCACAGTCCCGAGTAGTCTACCTGCTGACCATTCCACACTTCCTCTGAAATTTTACATTCAATGGCCCTAGAAGGGGATCAATTTACCAAGTAACAAGCCATATTAATGGCCTCAGTTCACAATTCCTTGCCCAACCTAACATTGTTCATCATGCATCGGGCCCTCTCCTAGAGAGTCTGATTCATCCGCTCAGCCACACCATCTGCTCTAGCGTGTGGCGCATTATGTTGTGCCTAATGATCCATTCATCTTTACAATACCGATTGAATTCTCCAAAAGTAAAGTTTCCACTGTTATATGTTATATACACTTTCACCTTTTGCCCTGACTATTTTTCCATCATCGCCTTCCACTGTTTGAAGTTGGTGAAAACATCGATCGGATTTATTTTTCAAAAAATAAACCTACACTTCTTTTTTGGAATACTTATTAATAAACGTGACAAACCGTGATGACCCTCTACCAGAAACCATAGGCAATGATCCCTATACATTAGAATGCACATAATCAAGAATCCTCTTACAAACATGTTTACCATACTTAAAAAACAACATTGATTATTTTGCATATATACAATGCATGCATATACTGAGCTCAATGCTTTTATAAATTGAAATTAAACAACAGTTAGAAAGTACATTCATACCCCGCTCACTTATGTGGCCGAAGCGTACATGCCACATACTTGCAGAAGTGAAATCCACTACAGACAATGCAACCTGTAAGTATTGAGCTGTAAAGGTTTCTATTCCTCTGCACCTATATGACTATGAGTGCCCCATCTGAAACTTTAAGTACACAATCAAACCCGGTGAATTTGTACCCTAGTGCCTTGAGATATTGGACTCTTCCTCCACTCAGGAACATGTCTTACTTCAGTTAAGATACACTCCATGCCATGAAACATCTTGATGCACACCGATCCAACAACAATCACTTCACATGCATTATCAGTACCCATAAACACCTGGCCACCATCACAGTCACTATAACTAGTGAACCGACTTTGATGAGGGGTCATGTGATACGAAGCCCCTATATCCAAAATCCATTCTTCATCGAAGTACCCAGATTTTGATGCTGTCAGCACGTCACTACCATTCGCTTCCTCTTTTGATTCTGTGGTGTTGGCTTCCCTGAAAGAACTATCTGAATTCTCCTTTCTCGACTCAAGATTTTGACAATCCTTCTTCATGTACCCGCCCATGCCATAATTCCAGCACTTCAACTTGGCTTTGCCCTTACCCTTGGATTTGGACTTCAATCGTGAAGATCCACTGTCCCACTTAAAATTTCTTCCCCTCATAACCAGTGTATTTGTAGAAGCACCCACATCATCACTTTTTTTTTTATTGCTTTCGATTAAAGGGCTAAGATAAAAGTCTCGACACTAATAGTCATTTTACTAATGCACAAAGAGTCCTTGAATGATTCATATGATGCTGGGAGAGAATTCAATGGTATACATGCATGATCTTCATCTTTCATTATTTCTTCCAGATCTAAAATTTGCAAATTAGCCTGCTAAAGTTACTAATGTAGGACTCAACGCCAACCCCCTCTGCCATCTTCAGATTGAACAACTGTAGCTTTAAGTACAAATGATTCTCAAGAGAATTATTCACATAGATATTCTCTAATTTTACCCTTATACTTGATTCTCAAGAAATTTCTTCGCATGGATATTCTCCACTTTTGCCCATGTACTTGTTGCAGTTTTCTCTCATGATATTATAGACAACCTCATCTATTAACCACAATTGAATAGAGGTTTTAGCTTTCTTATCAATCTTGTTCCATTCATTTTCTGTCATAGATTCAGGGTGCTTTTCAAGGAGAACTTTAGCTAATCCTTGTTGAACTACCGTTCATCTTAACTTTTCATAGTTCAAAAGTATTTTTCTACACGAACTTTGGGTTAAATGCCATTAATACCTTACTTTCATATTCAATCTACTTCTCAACGTTAGCTCTGATACCACTTTTGGGGGAACTATGGAAACAACCATAGACGAATCAAGCAAAGTACTCACAATCGCTCAACCAAGTCCAAATAAGAACAATCCAAATTTTACACGAAAAAACACTTTCGAAAAAAAAAAACCACAATACAAAGTGATAAATAATGCACTATGAAAGCAGAAATTGCAAGAGATAGAGTGTTACCTATTTGAACAAGCCTCAAATCCACTTCACAAGCCTTAGCTATGCCCTTGAAACTCTTATAAACGATTTAGAAAGCCTTAGAACACTTCTACCTCTCCTGAATCCCGATTACTCCCAAAATATAAAGTATCACAACTGGAATAGGAAACAATTCCTACACTTACACAATTTTGTCCGCGTGCATCGACCACCTATCGAGGATTTATCGATGGCATCAAACTTCAATGACATCGAGAGCAACACTAAAACATTTCAACAACCAACATGGAATTTTTTAGATTTTCTCAATGGGATCGAGCACCTATCGATAGCATTGACCTCTGCTTAATAACATCGAGTGGTTTGTTGATGACATCCGCAGACCTTGTTATTGACAAATTTAAGGCATCAACAACACATATGTCATGGTGGGCTACCCAATCAGGGATCCACTGCACCCCAACTACAGATGGAAAGACACTTTACCTTGTCATTTGATCAAGTGAGGTACTCTATTTGAATCTTCTTCCCTAAATATGAGGTCATTCCATACCTTAGATGGGTAGTAGCGTACAAAACAAATGGGTAGATAGAAGAAAATATTTTAACATTATTTTTAATCTAACTTTTTAGATGTCAATTCCTTATAAAATCCTTTTGTAAGAACTTGGAATCCAAGTTAGGTGGGATCCACTGTGATGTTTGTGTGAAATCTACCTCTCCATCCGTTTTGGTAGACCATGTTAGGACATGGGCCAAAAAATGATGCAAATTGAAAACTCAAGTAGATTGCATAAAAAGAAAACACAGGTAGCGGGTAGATAAATGCCAACCGTTACAACCTCCATGAGTCCACCATGATGTTTATATTGTTGTATTTGATGTCTTAAATCTAATCAGATTTGCGCATATTTTTTTGAAAAACTGCAAAAGTGCAGGATTTATTTCCATTTCGTATAGGATTCTTTCAGATTTTGTTTGGGATTCTTTCTAAAACTATATATGGGTGTAAACGAGATTGTGAGGTATTCTAAGGCTTTCTAAACTATTCTAAGGGTTACTAAATAGTTCTAGAGTTTCAAAGGGGTGTAGCAAGGGTGAGATTCGATGTTATTCGAATCGAGTAAGCCTTCTTTATTTGTAATTTTTGCTTTCACAGTGAATTTTTATCGCTTTGTGCTGTGTTTTTTTCCTGAAAGGGCTTTCCACATTAAATCGTTATGTTCTCCTTCATTTTCACTTAGTGCTTTTGGATTGCAATTCTAGATTCATCTCCATGTGATTCCGTCATTTCCGCGATATTAAAGCAATCATTGGGGCGTAGGCCTGAATCTAAAGGATTAACATTAATGGGAAACACTAGGTATGACATTGAGAAGTACTCAGGTAAAAATAACTTTGAGTTATGGAAGATCAAGATGATTAGTTCCTTAACCAAGCAAGGTGAGGATGGTGCTCTTGAGGAGCGAAAGTCGACTACGAATAATGATGATTGGAATATTCTTGATAAAAAGGCCTTATCCTTGATTCGTTTGTCTTACAGATGAGGTTTTCTACAACGACTTGAGAGATAAAATTGCAGTTGGTTTATGGAAAAAGTTAGAGGATATTTAAATGAAAAAATTCTCTGAAAATTGCCTACACTTGAAGCTACAGTTGTTCACCTTCAAGATGGCAGAAGGCAAAGATATGAAGGCCCGCATTAGTTACTTTAATAAATTAATTTGCAAGTTGCTCGATATGGAGGAAGTGGTCAAAGATGAGATTAGGCATGCATGTTGTTGAATTCTCTTCCAACATCGTATGAGTCATTCATGGACTCATTGTGCACAGCAAATAAATCCCTAAGTATGGACACCGTTATCTCAACCCTTCAAGGAAAGGTCATGAGAAAGATAAACGTTAGCACAGAGATATCTTCAGATGTACTATTTACGAGGTGCAAGAATATTGAGCGAGGCACATGATCTTCAAGGCCTAGATCCAAATTGAAGGGCAAGGGAAAAGGTAAATTAAAGTGCTAAAACTATGGGATGATTGGACATATGAAGAAGGATTTTACAAATCCTAAAGTGAAGAAAGAAAACTAAGAGGCTTCTTTCAAGGAGGCCAATGTTGTCACATCTAATGAAGAGACAAGTGGAGGTGATGTTCTGTTTGTGTCCATGATCGAACACTTGCATGATAATTGTAGAGATGAGTGGATCCTTGACACAAGGGCATTATATCACATGACTCCTCATCGGAGTTAGTTCACCAACATGACTCCTCATTGGAGTTAGTTCACCAGTTACAGAGAATGTGATGGTGGACAGGTCTTTATGAGCAATGACAATGCCTGTAACGTTGTGGCTATTGGTAAAGTGAGCATCAAGATGTTTGATGGGATGGAGCATACCTTAATTGATGTCAAGAACGTTCCTGATATGAAGAAAAGTCTGATTTCTCTTGGTGCATTCGAGGCTATAGGGTGTAAGTTCACCGGTCTTAATGGTGTCCTTAAAATTTTAAAAGGGGCACCCATAATCATGAGTACGCAAAGGCATGAAAACTTTCAGTAGGTGGAGTGGCAATAACTCTTGCAAATTCCACGTCTACATGTATGTGGCATGCTCGTTTGGGCCACATGAGTGAGCGGGGCATGAAGGTACTATCTGATCGTTATTTGATTTCAACTTTTAAGAATTTTGATTTAGATATATGTGAGCATTGTATATATGGTAAACAATCTAGATTATCTTTTAAATCCGAAAGGGAGTGCTTGATTACAGGCACTCTAACGTATGGGGGTCACTGCCAGAGGTTTCCATTGGGGGGTTGTCATGGTTTATTTCATTCATTGACAACTACTACTGGAAAGTTTGGGATTACTTCATTAAACGTAAATCTGAAGTTTCACTATAGTCAAACAATGAAAGATAATGGTGGAAAAACAGTCAGGGTGAAAAATAAAGGTTTTAAGGACTAACAATGGTAGAGAATCTATTTCCTTTGTGTTTAATGAATATTGCATGGATGAAGGGATCATTAGACACAACACAATGCACCACACTCCTGAACAAAATGGTGTGGCTAAGCGGATGAATCAGATTCTCTTGGAGAGGACCTGATGCATGTTAAGTAATGCTATGTTGGGCAAAGGCCTATGAACAGAGGCCATTAACACGGCTTGCTATTTGCTGAATCGGTCTCCTTCTACGATAATTAAATGTAAAATCTCAGAGGAAGTACGAAGTGGTCATAAGATGAACTACTCAGATTTGCACATATTTAGTTGTGAGGCTTACTCTCATGTATCGTCAGTTGAAAGAGAAGCTACACCGTAGAGCCAAAAAGTACATCTTTATTGACTATGGTGTTGGTGTTAAGGTTACAGGTTATTCAATATGGTCAAACGTAAGGTTATCACTAGCCATGACGTCAGATTTTAATGAAATCTCCCTATTCCACAAGAATGATCAAGAGGAGCAAGAGGAACCAGAAAGGTTGATCGTAGACATCTAGATCGACATATATGATACTCAAGTAGAAATAGATGCGCAGATAGAGGTACATGAGCAAGTGAAGCAGCCACCTATGAGAAGAAACCCACCGCATGATTGCAGGTTACCAGCAAGATACAGGGACGACTCTAATGTTGCATATGCCCTGATTACAGATGAGGAGGACCTGTCTACTATTCAGGAGGCTCTTAATGAGCTTAATGCAGAAAAATAGAAGGCGACTATGGACGATGAGATGGACTCGTTACACAAAAACCACACATGGGAGCTAGTGGAGCTTCTAGTGGGCCGAAAAATGATCGGATGTAAGTGATTATTAAAAAGGAAATAGGATAGATACAAAGCAATGCTAGTAGCGAATGGTTATGCTCATAGAGAAGAAATTGACTTCACAGAGATATTCGCTCTGGTAGTTAAGTGTTTATTAGTTCGTGTTAACACTGGTTGCCCAATACGATCTCAAGCTGGAACAGATGGATGTTAAGACTGCTTTCCTACATGCGGAGTTGGAAGAGAAGATATACATGAAGCAACCAGAGGCCTATAAAGTTAAAGGGGCGGAGAAAAAGGTTTGTAGGTTAATGATGTCGTTGTATGACCTGAAATAGTTGCCTAGGCAGTAGTATAAAAAATTTGATTCTTTTATGTTGAGTCAGAATTTTAATTAGAGTGAATATGATCATTGTATCTATTATAAGACACTGAGTGATGAAAAATTCATCATCATAATATTATATGTTGATAATATATTGATAGCCTGTCATGATATGTTTGACATCAACGTACTGATCATTTATCAGGGCCAGGCTGTCTCATACTCTGCTTTGAACTTCAGGAACTAGGCTATTTTCCCATTCCTGCATGACCAGGGAAAGTATTTTTCTAGGAACTTTGCCCGGAAGCCTGCCCATGTCCAGGCGTACGTGGTTAGGACGCCTCGCTACACACTCTGCCACCGGTTTTAATAGGTAGGTAGCTAAGGTCACCATCTGCGAATCAGAACACTCGAGAGGTCGCATTAGTTTGGTGATTTACGCCAGCCAGTGCTCTGCCCGCACCGAATCTGGCGCCCCTTCGAACGTGGGCGGTCAGAGTCTCTGGAATCGTTCAAAGATATCTGCACCCCGACTCTCTCTGTCTTGTGATGACTCTCGGTGATTCTTACTCCGTAGAGTCTACATCATTATTGCATGCACGTCCTGTTGTTGCCGTGCGAATGTGTCATGTTGCTGTTGCATCGTTGTGGCCATTTGCGCGAAAGGCGTAAAGGCCACCGCCCCTATAGGCATATTTGCATACGCGTTGGTTGAAGGTTCAGCCAAAGGCATCCGCCGCTCAAAGTATTGTGAGGGTAGCTCAGAAGGAATTACTTGTGGAGATGGAGAATCCCCTATGGCTTTGGACCCTATATCCAGATTTTCCACACTAGGAGGAAGTCTTGGCATGTATTTAGGGCTACGCTCCCTCCGGCGCTCGGTTGACGAAATGGGGTGAGCATCGACCACAGTGGCTCGCTGCTACTGAAATACGGGTGGCATGATTCGCTTCGAGGCCAGAATTTCACGGTTCAGGTACTAGGAAAAAGGCGGTTGTAGTCGAATGGTGAAGTAATACAAGGGTCTACTATATCAATTATCGTAATCACGTCATGACGGGCATTCGCTTTTTTTTTTTCCAGAGCATATGACTTTAGCCCTTAGGTCTAATTAATACTTCTAATCAAAATTTAAGGGAACTAAGGTTTCTGTTTCTAGATTCAGATGACTTGATTCACTATTTCTAAGGGATTCTAAGTTCTTTTTTAAGGAACCTAGGAATTCAATTTGTATTTTAAATTTCTTCTAGCCGGTGGAAGTTTCCACATAGGTTTAACTTGTCAATATTTGAGGGAGAGAGAAAAAAAAAAAAAAAAACTAAGTATCATGCTTCTGTGCTAGCTACTTTCTAAGGGGAAGTTTCTACATTTTGCATAAGTTAACCCCTTAAGGTTTTGTATGTTGATCCTACAGCCAGGCTGTCTCATACTCCGCTTTGATACCAAATTGTAATGCCCCGATTTTCAGGACCTGAGTATATCACTAATTTCCTGAAAACTAGGTGTTATCTGATAATCAAAAGATAATTAACCAAAATCAAAGTGTAGTTAAAGGAACTAAGCGTAGTATAAATTTAACCCATCCAAAAACAATATTCAAGGCCACTCAGCTGGGGCCTATATACAAAACCTCAATTCTCAAAATGTTTCAAGAGTTACTAGCTAAAAAGGAAATAAAAGTAGCTATTGATTTAGTCCATAAAACTCTGCTGCGTCCTGACAGGGCTCCTCTTCATAATAATCTTCTCCCAATCCCGTGGGATCAGCATCCAAATCTGCCCCATTCACACCCTCATTTATGCCTGCATTATCTGTATGGTTATATATTCAAAGGATGAGTGGCCAGCTCAGTGGGAACACCCCTCAAGATTATACACCACCACATTAACCAAGCATTACCCCAAATAGTAAAACATACAAAACATTTTATGATGATCTTGTTTAAATGTATGGATGCGTGAATGCACATCAACTGGGGATACACATCCAGTTAGCCAAGTGAATGGACCTTTCAAACAGTCAGTCCATTCATGCAAGAGAATGGGCCTTTCAAACAGTCGGCTCACTTAGACATGAAAGGGCATTTCAAACAGTCAGCTCATTCATGCCTGGTGATGGACCTTTCAAATAGTCAATTCATCCCAAACAGGGGAATGGACCTTTCAAACAGTTGGTCCACCTAGGCAAGAGAATAGGTCTTTCAAACAGTTAACTCATTTAACTTGCAAAGGAACGAGTCTTTCAAGCAGTCGACCCACTCAAGTAAGATAGTGGGCCTTTCGAACAGTCGGCGTACTTAAGCAATAAATGGGCCTTTCAAACAGTCGACTCATTCATGCAAGGAAGATGAGCCTCTCAAACAGTCGGCTCATCCGAATAAGAGAAATGGACCTTTCCAACAGTTAATCCATCCAAACATATGAGTGTCATGTATGCATGATTAATTTCAATCATTATTATCTGAATTTGCAAGCAACCAATTAAGAAAGACTTTCTAATAGGTATCATAGTCCAAGGTTTATAAGCATGTATTACATAATGATCCTTCAAGCGAAATTTGGCGTACTACATATATAGGTTTCCACAAAATAGATATTAAGCATGTAAATAAATTTTAATACTATTGCAAATAGCCATAAAAGCAGAATTATTAATTATTAGGTAAAAAATAGAGTTAAACTAACACATGAATTAACACGGAAGACGAAAGCTCATGGGGTAGAATCCTCATTCGTAGGGTTTTGTTCGCATTCTTGATCTAAGTTTTCTTTTGGCCCAAGGTCACTCAAAGAATCTCCTAAAATTACAGTTTATATTTGTTAGGTATTCCTACGGTTTTGTTCAACCAACAATAAGATTCAGAGGAATGCAACAATAAGGCCTTTTAGGCTTGTGCTAGGCCCACATGTACTCATTCAAGCAAGGTGGTCCAACTGGGCTCAAACTCATCCTTACCTAGGGTTGAACTGGTCCTCACACATGGACCCATATGTAACAGGTGGGCCCCATGGATGGGTTTGGGTTACCCACAAAAGAAATCGCTTCAATAGTTGCAAGTGTGACACGTGTGTCACGGTATATTATCATCTTTTGGGGGCACATGGCTTACTAATGGTTTTTAACATTTTCTAACACAGCTCATGTAAATCAGTGTTGTTCAGATGTGAATCGGCACTGTCCAAGTGTAGCTCGTGCAGATCGGCATTGTCCAAATGTAGTTCAGGTAATTCAGTGCTGCTCAAATACAATTCTGCGCTGTCCCAAACATTGTCCATCACCGTTCAACACGGTCTGCACGGGTATGGATGAAATAATCACAGTCATGGTGGTCCACCAATGGACGGACGGTATGGATCTAACAGAAACATCATATACGGGGCCCACATAGGCTGCTGGTGCAGTGAGTTAAAAACGCCTATATCACGGTGGGTACTTTCGTTAATCACAATAGGTGAGTCCCACATGGGGCCACCACATATAGCATTATATTACTATATTACTATATATCACATTTTTTTCATATGCAGCAGTCCTTCCGGCACTGCACGTTCATTGATGGACGGCCAGGAGGCAACGTCCATCGATGGATGGGCTGGATGCAAAACACATATCTAGGTGTGGCCCACCGTAGTTGTCTGACGGTGCGGCCCACCAGGATTTCAGTTGGGGTCCAACACAGTGCAGCCCACTAGCGTTTTGGTGAGGCCCATCACAGTGCAGCCCACTAGAGTTTTAGTGCGGCCCAGCACAGTGCAGCCCACCTGCATCTTGGTGAGGCCCATGTTCTGCGCAGCCCATCAGTTGCTGATGTGCAAAACAGCCTCCCTGCCGTTATGTCATTAGAGACTGTTTTCGGTCGTGGTTTTTGACCTGCGTTGCTGTACCTACTCGAACAGACCTTGGCCCCACATGCGGCCATTATTTAGCCCATCGGAGCCCTGCTTCTCGACACAAAATGGGACCCGCCTCCGCCACAGATGCGGTCTTGTTTCAGCTCAAAACAGAGCTTGGTGGAGGCCTGTTCCTTGGCCCGACCTCTGTACATTTCTCGGCCTGGCAGAACGTCCGAGTTGGGCTCCTAACTGGGACTAGTTTCAGTCCTGGTTGAGACTCGTTTCTGACGCATTTCTCAGTTGACGTCATGGCCTAAACTCGGCTCGTTTTGCCACCATATCAAAGCCTGTTTGAGAGAGCTAATGGCCTAAAGTGATTCAAAAACTTAAACAGATTAATAGGGGTGAATGTTAGGTGTTACCTATCTTCTCCACTGAGGTGTTACTAGTCTGCACTGATTCGACTCTGTCCAGAAGACCGGGTTGAGTCAGTGCGGCACCAAGATCACAGGAAAGCTTCTTCTCGTCTTCCTGTTTTTCTACCTCTCTGTTCCTCTCTCTTTTCTTGCTCCCTTATTCTCCCCTCCTAGGTAATACAGTGTCACTGGTCTGCACTGACCCAGCTCAATCCGAGTCAAACGGTTTGAGTTGGTGCAGTACAGCACCGAGCTCACTCAAACAGCCCCCCTTAAAACCTTTCCTATTTTGCCTCTCTCTCTCTCTCTCTCTCTCTCTCTCTCTCTCTCTCTCTCTCTCTCTCGGTCAGAAACCCTAGGCACCTCAACAGCTTTTATAGCCGAGACGAAGAGTCTGCACGATCCTGCCAATGGCTGAGATGAAACGGCCCTTGAAACGGCTATCTTTGAAAAGCTGTTGTGCATGGGGTCCATCTGACCTCGGGGGTGGGCTTCTGCTGCCTCTTTTATTTGCAGTGGGGACCATGCTCTGATGGTGGGTCCCACGGGTATACGGGGAGGATGATATGGCCATTCATGGAAAATTTTTGTTGACGGTGTTTCTTTGCGATCTGATCCATTCATTAGATGTGGCCTCTGATCATGGTGGGGTCATTTTTGAGGTTTTTCATTGGCATTTCACCACACCGCACGAGATCTTCCGCCTCATGCCATTAGCTCGCAAGAATAGCTTTTCTTGGTTTGCGGACGGGTGCTTCCCTAGAGGGTGCGATGGAGATGATCCCACGTGTCCTGGCAGAAGGCCTAGATTAATCCAGTTGGGGTTCCAAGGAAGGAAAGTTCCCAGCGCCGTTTGCTTCTTCAGATGGTTGCCTGTTCATTTCCGGTAATGGGTTGGAATGCCAGGATTTTCACTCCCAGGGATGGCTGGGATTTAGAGAGGATGGTGGATGCAGATCGCTGACGTGGAGAGTCTTGTGACGGCTTTATTTTCAAGAGAAAACACTCGTGCATTCGAGACCGTCCGCTGCTTGCATGCATGCATATATGCATGGGATGATCTGGATGCTTAGGTTTTGGTCGACCGTATCCTCCCAGTCCAATGGAGGGTTCAGATGGTTCAAATGGTGGCAAGAAGTGGGCCATAATGGGTCCACATTGGACGTTTCCCTATCATCCTTTACCTTCGCACATGTAAAATTTCATGGGCCTGATTGGCTGTCGTAGTCACGGTCTTCCTGAGGGTGCAAGACCTATGGATGGTCTAGATCTCATGGATGGTGGCCCGAGATGGGCCACAGTTCGCTCGAACGGCGCTGCCCGGTCCTGCTCGCTAGTGGCCAAAGAATGGGAGAGAAATCTCTCTTTTTCTCTAACTCGTCGGGTCAGTGGCGTCTTGACCGCATTAGACGTCCAGTGTACGTCGTGCACTGCCATGTGAGGTGCACTCGCACCTCGTGTAGACCCCATTGCAATGTCTGAGGGGAAAATCCACACCGACCATTCTCTCCAGGGCCCCAAATCAGCGCCCTTGGCCAAATTTCAGCTCATTCTAAAGTTTAAGTGGGGTCCATAACTTGATTCGGGGTTTTACGGGTGGTCTTTCATTGATCTGATGGTCAGATCATTCTTAGATCTGATCTTTAGTGGTCCCCAGTTGACCCTAGAGGAATCTGATGGTTGACACCTCGGTCAAATTTAGAGGGTTTCAATCCTTATCGACGAGTCTTGGAGGAACTACTGTCTTGGGTTTAGGTTAAGATGATATTAGGACACTCTGTGATTCAGTGTTTGAAATCTTAATGCATTACACCTCATGGGTCAGCGTCTTGGTCGCATCAACGTATGATCGGGATTCATCCTTAGTGTGTGTGTTTGTTGTGTTAAGTTTCTTTTTAAGTTAGGTATCGTTTGACATTTAGGTTTATGAGCATGCTAGTTCAAGTTTTAAATGATAACACCTATTAGATGTGTGGGGTGTTACAACATTCGAGATGAAAGATCTAGAAACTACAAAGAGGGTTCTCGGGATATTCATAGAGGCAGAAAGAGGAGCAGGCTTTGGTTATCACAATTAGAATACCTTGAAAAGGTGCTGATCAAGTATGAGATGGACCATGCAAAACCGGTGAGTGTTCCCCACATAGCTCACTTCAAGCATTCCTCAGAATAATGTCTTAAATTAAATAAGAAAAAACAGGTTATGTTTCATTTGCCTTATTGGAATGCAGTTGGCAATTTAATGTATGTCATGGTCTGTACGAGACCAGATATTTCACGAGCAGTCAGTGTTGTGAGCAGATACATGCAGTGTTTGAATTATCTCTAATATTATTTTTATCTCCAACTCAACGATACCGATAACACTAGTAGCGATACCGATAATGTTGGTGGTATCAGAAATATCAGGTATTAACAATGTATCTCTAAGTATCACCAACATATCAATATCGCCAATGTAATCACCGATACTTTCAGCTATGTAAATTCTAGGTGTTGCTTGTATTTCCAGTGCATCAATATCACCAATGTATCACCAATATTTTCAACTATGTAAATTCCAGGTAATGCTTGTATCATAAGTGTATCGATGATATTTCAATAATATCGCCAACGTATTAATATCATCAAAATTTTGTTTATTAGAAAAAAAATTCAAATTTTTTTTTTCATGGGCACATGGTTGTATGTATTGTTCAATTCCTCATTAATAATATTGATAATATCTCAATATTATCGATATCGCAACATGCGCGACCACAATCTTTCATTTCCTTTCCAATTATTGATGATTTCTTAGTGAAATATTATGTGTTGTTAATATTTTGCAATATCAATGGATGTTTGGATAGAAGGTTTGATGGTTAAATAGGCCCCATTAAATTGAAACTTATTATATATGCGTTCTTTTTGTAATTTTTTAATTTTAATTTCTAAATATGCAAATATGTACATTTTAACATCTCTTGAAGTTTCGCTAAAAATTCCACCGCTTTTTCTATGTTTTCCCTCATTTGTGGTTATCAGCGATATTATCGGCGATATTGATATAGTTTCTATATCCCTGGCCAGCGAAGCTTGTAGCGATACCGATACTTCAAACAGTAGATATATGTTAAACCCCTATAAGCAACATTGGGAAGCGATGAAATGACTACTTCGATACATTCGAGGTACAAAAAACTTTGTCTTAACTTTTGAGAAGACAGGGAAAAGTTAGTAAGTTATGTGGATTCAGACCACGTAGGAAGTGTGAATTCCAGAAACTTTAGGATACTCGTTTGTTCTAGCGGGTGGTGCAATTAATTGGATGTTGAAGCTTCAGTCCATAGTGGATCTTTCCGTGATAGGAGCAGAGTATATGATAATGACAGAAGTTGTAAGACCCGTATCCTAGTCTGTACCATTCCGATGGCCTCCGCGGTCCTTTCGGTCGAAATTCGGCAATCCTCGACCTGTATTCGATGTTTACGCGCGAACCTAAGCCGAGTCTAACATATCAGAGTCGACTCGACCCGAAACCTATACCTTAGCGATTGCGCCGTCGCCGCGGTTCTAACGCCTCGACTCGTGCACCGAATCGATACCCAAGCTGGAAGATGACGGTCTGCGTTCGTTCTGAAGAAACGCCGCGCGTTGTGAATTACGAGGGAATCTTTACGAGATGTCCCATCAAATCATGTCAAGTACACACCAACCATGTGTACATGCAACCCATCCCTCCCTTTTCAAAAGTTAACTCTCTCTCTCCCCTCACCATTTTTCTTTTCCAAAATTTCAAACTCAACCATGCCTCCACATCATCCTTCCTTACACCACCATTCCCTCCATCCCTTTCACCCATTAAATGCTCCACTTCTCTCTTTTCTTTAAAAAAAAAAAAAAAACTCTCTCAAGCAACCATTCCAACGTCCCAACATTTCAAGCAAATCTCAAAGGCCAAGTGTGACCCATTTTCCACTGTCTCATCTCCCATCTCAACCATCCATCCATCATCAACCTCTGTCGAAGTTGAAGGCAAGGAGCGTAGGAGCCTAAGGGAGCAAGAAGAAGGCCTAGAGGTGAGTGATCCACCGTTAATTCATGTTTTTAGGGCCAGTTATTGTGAGACCCAAATTGATGTATACAATGTAGAGAGGGGCCCATAGTGGCGGGGTCCTTCTATCTCACCGTATATCTCTCTCTACCTCCCTCTTTTCTCTCCCTTGAATGTAGTGGGCCCCACCAAATTGTGCTAAATCAACCCCATCTATCAAATGGGTGGCCCATCACATTTTAGGTGAGATGACCTAAATTGTATGGTATATATTGTGTGTGTGCGTGTGTATATATATATATATATATATATATATATATATATATATATATACACGTATGTATACATGTATACATACATCAGGTGGGCCATGTCCCTGTGAGACCCACCGTATTGTATCTGTTTTAGCACGCCGTCCAGCGTCTCTGGACATTGGACTGGCAGTGTTAACACACTGCACGGTTTAAAAAAAAAGAGAAAAAGAAAAAGTATTCTTTTAGAATGGGCCACTCATGCAAGCCCCACCTTGATGTTTATACATGATCCAAGCCGTCCATCCCAACCCTTACATCATTTTAGGCGTTGAGTTGAAGAATGAGATCGATCCAATTATCTGGCGGGCCGTGCCATTAAGAATGCTAGTATTTTCCGTTAAAACTTGGATAAATGATTGTTGGGGTCCATAAGAAGCTTGGACCCACCTGAAACTTGGTTTGAACGCCTAATTTTGTGGGACACATACAATGGACGGGGTAGATCTAGTTAATGTGGATCCCACCTAGGATAAAAATAATAATTTACATTGGCATGCCTTGACTGCCATAACGTCCAGAGACGTCCAACGTTAAAAAGGAGGGCCCCATTGGCCCCACTTGTAGACTCTACCATGATGTATGTTCTACATCCATACCGTTCATATAATAGGTCCCCTTGAATGATGCGTTGACTCCAAAAATCAGCCACAAACTGAACTCAGGTGGGCCATACCATCCAAATCATGTGAAGACATGCCTAAATCATATAAAAACACTTGGTGGGGCCTACGTGAATTTTGAATGTGGCTGAAACTTGGTCTGAACCCTCAAACAGGTGGGACACACGTAATGGGCGGGTTGAATTTTTGAAACACATTTCGGTGGGCCCCACACCCACCCCAGGTCCAAGTGACCTTATAAATAGGTTTGCTGACAAATAAACAACACGGCGGGCCCTAGTCCTTGTGACCTTTGAACAGATTGGATGTAAATAAACGTTATGGTGGGCCCTAGTCCTTGTGACCTTTGAACAGATTGGATGTAAATAAACGTTATGGTGGGCCCTAGTCCTTGTGACCTTTGGATAGATTGGATGTAAATAAACGTTATAGTGGGCCCTTGGTTCATGTGACCATATCAATAGGTCACCTAATAAATAGGCATTTTGGTGCCCTCCCCCATTCAAGTGACCTTATCAACAGATTAGATAGGAAAATAAACATTATGGCGGGCCTTACATGTGGCTCACTTGGATGCATATGAACCCATGTATTTAGGCCCACTTTGTTATATATAGGCCCATGTGTGTAGGCCCATTTGATGTATTGGTGGCCCGATGTTGAGGCCTACTTTGTTATATATATGGGCCCATGTGTATAGGCCTATTTGATGTATTTGTGGCCCATTGTTGAGGCCCACTTTGGTATATATAAGGTCTATGTGATTAGGCCCATTTGATGTACATAAAGCTCATGTGATTGGGCTCATTTTTAATGCATTCTAAGACCCATGGGTGATGGCCCATTGCAAAGTACCCAAGGCCCATTGGTGAGGCCCATTGAGGTGGCCCACTTGATAAATATAAGGCCCATGAGATACGGCCCATTTAATTTATTTGAGGCCCAATGGGATGTACCTAAGGCACATTGCAATGTGTGATTCCGCCATAATCTATTGATATTTAAGGCGAGTCGAGCCTTGAGAGTAATGATGGTTAGATGCCCACATTGTAAGGATGACGTCGGTTAAATGTCCGCATTGTCACTCTCCCTAAGGCCCACTAATAGGCCATACTTTAGGACCCATCTGTTTGTATTTTGGCCCATGTGATAGGGCCCACCTTGTAATGTGTTGCTCGCACCGTTCATTCACGTGGCCCCAACGTGATGTACGTGTTTTATCTAAGTTGTCCAGTAATAAGCCCCCTTTGAAATAAGTAGGGCTCAACCCATTGTGATGTATTCAAGGCCCTGGGCAAGGCCCAAGGTTATGGCCCATTATAATGTATGTAAGGCCCAATTGGTGTGGCCTATTAGATATATACATGAGGCCCATGTGATAGGCCTACCTTGATGTACCTTATGGCCCATCCATTAGGCCACTTTGATTTATTTGTGGCCGTTATTGAGGCCCACCTTGGTATATATATAAAGCCCATTGGAAAGGCCCATGGACACAGTCCACTTGATGAATATAAGGCCCATTAGTGCGGTCATTGATGTAGCCCAGTTGATATATATGAAGCCCATTGGTGCAGCCCATGGGCGGAGCCCACCTGTCACGCCCCAAACCCAAAAATCGGATTCATAGGAATCCCGATCGCCAAATCTGGTGCCGACAGCCTTCGTAGTACCCCATTCTCGGCTCCTAGCATTCATATGTCAGATTTCAATCTTGAAATCCTACAAGGAGGATTTTATATATATATATATATATATATATATATATATATATATATATATATATATATATATATATACATTTAACTAGTAATAAGCATAACCATAAGATTACCCAATTCACAAAGGCAACATCATCATCACATATCCATTAATATAATCGTTTGATTACAACATTGAAAGGGAAATATATAAATAGAAAATCAAGCTCCAGAAGACCACTGCACGCTCCAAACTCAATACTGCTGCAACCTAACATCACCTGCACGCATTTATCGTGCATAAGCTTATAGAAAGATTAGAGGGTGGTGTAAGTGTGTGCACAAGGTAAGTGTCAAGTATTCAATACAATGTCATAATCATGTAATACCAAAAAACTGGCAATCCATAAAATATACAATGTCTGAATAAGTAGAAACACTAACAATAGCAGGAATTATCAGAGTGAGCAGAAGTACTGACAAGATATAAATCATATGATAACAGAGTAAGCGGAAGTATGGACAAGTCTATGAGTCAATCAATATCAGAATATGCAATATATAATAGTTATGCGATAAGGAGTCATAAAGAGCCAAATATCAAATGTCGAGGATGTAATGCAATATACAAATCCTGCTAAATCTGTCTAGGCCATATAAGTGTAGGAACATAGCAACCCAAAATGTCATATGCCTGCGGATGTAATGCAATATGCGATGCGAATGAAATGACCATGCTTAGAGTGTGAAGTCGGGATGATAGTACGTAGTATCACATGCTACAGGGTCCGCCACAATGAACTTCTATCCAAACCAGTCCCAAACCTAAATTTGAATAGTCAGACTTAACGAGGTAAACTCCTGATCTCAGGTTGGTCACGCGCCCAACCAAAATTCTTGCCATAACGAAGGTACACAATAATTAGTTGTGCACCACTAGCCCAAGTGGATAGTGAATAAATGTATGAATGAGCATGCAACTCCTACTCGATAAGTCCACATATCAGTACGGTTCCTCTCTGAAAAATCACCGGGGTCTATTACACTCCATACCAGATTGCCGCCTCATCGCGCGCAACAAGGTGAGTGGAAGAGACCTCACTATCTTCCTGCCAATATTGGGCCCAGCTCGTCAATAGCGGACCCATTACTCGAGCTGGTCAGACTTAGCCTAGTATTGCCCCCTCCTCTCGGGCAGGTAAGGCCTCACCCCCTTCCAACCGACCACGACATAGTGGAGAGCACAACCATCTGGTAATCGGTACTCGACGCTCATCTACCCACTCGGTCTAGACGTTGGAGCAACCTCTGAAACCAAGAGGGTTTTGGGATTTTCACCTAAGGATATCTATATCACCCCATATAGAATAGATTTCTGGTATCCCATTTAACCATCCACGATATGCTTGTGGAGGTTACAGCCCTGATGTCGCTAGGGCGTATAGTAGTCATGTCACACAATGTGAGATGCATGAGTCACACAGTGCAATCATGCATAAATCCTGCGCATACCGTGCACTCACGTGGGGTAACTCTGCCTATCAGGGAGCCCCATGAATAGCCTACCTTATGACATATGCAATGGTCAATCACATCTCATAACAAATATGTAGATGATGTGTATGGGCATGTATTATGATACTATGATGTCACGTACTCATAATCGGTATCAATAACCGACATTGACAATCGACATCAAACATGTGGACATTAAACCAACATTGTCCCCCAAGGAATGGCTCACATAAAGCCTAACATATAGTGGACTCATGGCCTCACACAAGGGCCAAATATACAACACCATGGGCCTCACTCAAGAGTTTAATACACATCACGATGGGTCTTTCACATGGGCCTATCATACATTACAATGGGTTCCATCGCCTAGCCTTCAAATGCATCACAGTGGGCCTCATCACATAAGCCTCATATACATCACATTAGGCCTCGACAATCGAAATCGGCGATCAGCCACGACAATCGGAATCGACAATCGGCCACGATAATTGGCCTCGATCGGTAATTGGCCTCGATAATCAGAATCGGTCAATCGACCATGACAATCAGAATCGGCTATCGGCCACGTCAATCGACAATCGGCTACGATCGGTAACCAGTCTCGATAATCGGCATCGATCGGTAATCGGTCAATCTGCCAGGACAAACAGAACGGTAATCGGCCACATCAATCAATAATCGATCACGATCGGTAATCGATCACGATAATCGGCCTCGATCGGTAATTGGTCAATCGGCCACGACACGCAGATTCGGCAATCGGCTACGTCAATCGATAATCGGTCACGATCGGTAATCGGTCACGATAATAGGCCTCGATCGGTAATCGGTCAATCGGCCATGACAAACAGAATCGGCAATCGGCCACGTCAATCGATAATCGATCACGATCGGTAATCGGTCACGATAATCGACCTTGATCGATAATCGGTCTTTCGGCCATGATACGTAGAGTCGGCAATCGGCCACTTTAATCGATAATCGATCACGATCGGTAATCGGTCACGATAATCGGCCTTGATCGCTAATCGGTCAATCGGTCACGACAAACAGAATCGGCAATCAGCCACGACGAATCAGAATCTGTAATCGGCCATCAGAATCGATAATCAACCTTTATCAATAATCCGCAATCGACCATCAGAATTAGTAATCGGCCTCGATTGATAATCGGAAATCGATCATTAGAATGGGTAATCGACCTCGATCGATAATCGACAATCGGCCATCAAAATTGGTAATCGACCTCGATCGATAATCGACAATCGGCCATCAGAATCGGTAAATCGGTCATGACAAAACAGAATCGGTAATCGACTCAACACTTGGATGAACAAGGCCTAATGAAAGGTCACAATGTGGACATTAAACCATCATTGTCCATGAATGTGGACATTTAACCAACATTGCTCCCAAGGAGTGGCCTACATAGGATTAAACATATAGTGGACCCATGGCCTCAAGTACAATCACGATGGGCCTTACTCATGGGCCATGAATGCATCACCTTGGGCCTCATCAATGGGCCGCAAAGATACCACATTGGGCCCCATCATATGGGCCGCAAATACATCATTGTGGGCCACACAAATGGACGACATGGATACACAATACATACATCACAGCGGGCCTGCACGAATGGACGGCATAGATATACATTACGGTGGGCCGCATACACGGGCCTAATATACATCACTAAGGGCCACAGATACAACTCAATGGGCCACGCCAAAAAGGGCCATGAATACATAATAGGTGGGCCCTGCACCTGGGCCTCAAATACATCGTATAGGCCTCATTACACGGGCCTCAAATACACAATAGGCGGGCCTCAAATATACATCACAAATGGGCCTTGTACATGCAGTAAGTGGGCCTACTCATCATAATTGGGCCTACCAACGGTCCAGCCAAAGGACGGCCTAGATAACATACACATCACAATGGGTCCCACTAGGATGTGGGTGAGAGCTTGGATTACATCTAAAATCATTTCAATAGTGGCAGGTGCAACATGTGTATCACTATATACTATTATTCTATTGAGCACATGACGCACCAGTGATGATCAACACTGCCCAAACATTGTCCATGGAATCATCACTGTCTAAACATTGTCCTTGTAAATCAGCATTATCCAAACATTGTCCAACACCGTTCAAACACTCCGGACGGTGTGGAATGAGACATATGTTGAGCTGGGGTCCACGACATTGTCCAAAGGTGGTCCAGCACCGTCCAGACATCCTGGACGGTGTGGATCAAAATATACATCATGGGGGACCCACAGATTTTGGAGATGTCAATACAGCGGCCAAATAGCCGGTGGATTCCCACCGTCCAGATGGACTGTAAGATGAAACACCTATACAGTGGGTCCCACAGAATCTGGTGACGTCTCACCAGTAGCCATGTAGTTGGTGTGAAATGCACCAGCCAATCTGTTTCTAACAGGTGGGTCCCACATGGGGCCACCATAATTTAATAATAATATTATATTATTGTTATTATTATTATTTTAAACAAATCCCACCAGCGTCTAGATAGATGGACCGCTGGATGAAATACATACATTGTTGTGGCCCACCGTGATATGAACGACGTGAATGTACACCATACATCATGGTCAGGGCCCACCTGGCCTGCTGACGTCTGTAGTACCAACTGCATGTGCTGGCCACTGTCCATCAGACGGATCGTCTGTATGAAATCAGATGGACGGTGTGGGATACAGATACATCACGGTGGTCTCCACATGCATGTGGGTCCCGTAGCTGCCATGCAACATTTATAAAATACGTATATCGTGGTGTGGTGCCACGTGTGCAACTAGCACGATGTCAAGTGGGCCCCACATCCCATGTAAGGATAGGGGTGGCTTTCATCATAGCAACGACTCACCGTCCAGCAGCTGCTGGACGGTGCAAGATAAGGCCACACATCAAGTAGGCCCCACACGTGTGGCCTACACCACGGTGATAAAACACCAACATCACAGTGCGTCCCACACATATGGGCGGCATGGATTCTTCACCCGAGCACGATGGTAGGTCACGTGGATGGGCTCCACAGACCACCACTTTCATAAAGAAAATCTAATGTCCAGAAACTCCTGACGGACGGTTTGGAGGTTGCACACGTGTAACGTGTGGGGGCCACAAATGGATGGATGGATGTAAACATATACATCACAGTGTGGCCCACATACGTCAGGGCCCACCGTCCAACACATGGACGGCGTGGATCAAGTCCACTCCTCAAGGTGGAGTCCACATGAGTGGACGGTCTGGATTTTAACACATGCCTCACGGTCAGACCCTTAGGGCTGTTGACGTCAGCAGCAGCTGCTACTGCTGCAGCAAAATAGAAGCACGGCGTGGATGAAATCCACATCCCAGTGGGCTCCACCGTGCATGGACGGTATGGATGATACACATGCGCCACAGAGGATCTCACCATCCAAGTTG
This sequence comes from Magnolia kwangsiensis, assembly GCA_037074715.1. Classification (NCBI taxonomy): domain Eukaryota; kingdom Viridiplantae; phylum Streptophyta; class Magnoliopsida; order Magnoliales; family Magnoliaceae; genus Magnolia; species Magnolia kwangsiensis. Next base: position 156,404,790 of record CM073571.1, read on the forward strand.
TTGGACGGTGTGGACGCACCACACTCATCAAAGTGGGCCCAATGTGATGGATGGTGTGGATATATCACACGCATCAGGTGGGCCATTCATCAAAAAGGAAAGAAAATAGAGAAAGGGAGGAAGAGAGAGGGAAAGAGAGAAAGAGAGAGAGAGAACGGTGGAGACGGGAGGGACCCCGCCACTATGGGTCCCTCTCTAACACAAGGCATACATCAAGATGGGTCCCACCAAATGTGGGCCCTTAAATCAAAGAAAAATAAAATAAAAATCACCCACCGATGGTGCTCCTTTTTGGCTCCTTGGTATCCATGTCTTCTTGGCTTCAACTTTAATGGTGGAAGATGGAAGATTTTTGGGTGGTAGGAAGTGGGCCACACCATAGCTTCTTTCTCTCATTAGAGGCCATGGACAGTTGCTCCTCTCTTGGTGCTTGGGGAATGGATTAGAGAATGAGAGAGAGGTAGAGTGATGAATGGAGAGGGATGGGTGTGATGGGTGAGAGTGATGTATGTACTTGACTAGGTATGGGTTGTGTTGACTTGGGTGAGAGAAGGGTATGGGTTGTGTTGACTTGGGTGAGAGAAGGGTATGAGTTGTGATGGGAGGTATACTTGACATTGACTGATGGATTGATGTGACATCTCGTAGAGATTCTCTTGGATTTCGCAACATGCAGCATTTTTCTCGCACCGAACACTGACCCATATCTCCTGACCAGGGTATCGCCTTGGCGCGCGAGTTACGACATCGGAATCGCAGCGACGGCACGATCGCTATGGTAGTGGTCTTGGGTTGAGTTGACTCAGGTTGACAGCATACGAATCAGGGTCGCGCGTAAATATTGGTTAAGGGTCGAAGGTTGCCAGAATTCGACCGGTAAGACCGCGGAAGTCTATGAAACGGTACGGTCTAGGATACGGGTCTTACACCACCCATTTGTATTGTCAGGCCCATGTTTAAGACCCATTTCTAAGGCCCATTGTAATGAATATGTTGCCTATGTATGGGGCCCATAGTGATGTATATGTGGCCCAGAGATGAGGCCCATTTGTACGGCTCATTGATGAAGCCACTTAATGTGAATAAGGCCCATGTGTAGGGCTCACCTATTGTGTATTTGGAGCTCATGGGCGAGGCCCATTGTGATGTATTCGATGCCCATGGGACATGACCCATTGTGATGTATTTGAAGTCCAGGTATGAGGCTCAATATAATGTGTATTAGGCTTTATGTGAGGTCATGGGCCGCTATATGTTTTGCTCCATGTAGGCCACTGCTTGGGAGAAATGTTGGTTGAATGTCCACATTGATGGGTAACGACGGTTAGATGTCCTCATTGTGACCTTTCCTTAGACCTTGTTAGGCCCATTCTCTTCGTGGGTTATCCCAAATAAGTGGGACCCATTCATCATAGACGGATGGCTCCATGCTATTGGATTTGGTATAACCATGGCTAAGAGCCGATCTTTACATTGTGGTTGATTGTTATCCATCTATGCACCCCGCCTTGTATATATGTGGGTTGTCGGTGCCGACTATCAATGTTGATTATCGGTGCTGATTATTGTGGCCCATTATCGATCGAGACTGATATCGTGACCGATTACCGATTATGATTGTCATGGCCAATTGATCAATTATTGATCGAGACCGATTATCGTGGTCGATTGTCGATTATGATTGTTGTGGCTGATTGGCCGACTATCGATCGAGGCTAATCATCGTGGCCGATTGTGGATTCTGATTGTGATGTCCATTCTACCCGTGTTTGAGGCCCATTGTGATATGTTTATGGCCTATGGGCAAGGCCCATTGTGATATGTATTAGGCCATGATGCATGGCCCATTTGATGTATTTAAGACCCATGTGTAGGGCCCATATGTCATGTATTCAAGGCCCATGAGCAGGGCCCACCTATTGTGTATGTGACCCTTGAGTAAGGCCCACTACGTTGTATATTAGGCCTTTGTGTGAGGCCGTAGGCCCATTATATGTTTGGCTCTAGTGGGCTATCCCTTGGGGGCAATGTTGGCTAAATATCCACATTGTCGAAGCTGATTGTCGAGGTCGATTATTGACACCGATTATGAGTATGTGACAACATATCATCATGATACATGCCCATACGCATCATCTGCATGTTTGTTATAAGATGTAGTTGATCATTGCATATATCATTGAGCATGTTGTTATGAGACTCCCTAATAGGCGGAGGTTACCTCACATGAGCGCACGGTATACGCAGGATTGATGTATGACTGGATTGTATGACTCATACATCTTGCATTATGACTACTGTACGCCCTAACGACATCAGGGCCGTAGCCTCCACAGACATATCATGGATGGCCAGATGGGACATCGAAAATGTTTGGTTCTAGCATACGGGCGCCATAGATGTCCTTGGGTGAAAATTTCTAAACCTCCGTGGCCAGGAGATGACTTCAACATCGCGATCGAGTGGATATATGAGCGCACGAGGGTCGAATACCAGGAGGTCGCGTCTCCCACTGTATCGTGGTCGGTTGGAAATGGGTGTGACCTTACCCGCCTGAGTGAGAGGACAATGTCTAGGTTGAGTTTGACCAGCTTGAGGAATGGGTCCAATATCGACAAGTCGGGCCTGATATTGGCAGGCGGATAGTGAGGTCTTTTCCACTTACCCAGTTGTGCACTTGGATAGGGGCGGCAAGCTGGCGTAGAGTGTAATAGACCCCGGTGATGATCCCAAAGAAGAACTGTACTGATATGTGGACTTATTGATCATGAGTTGCATACTCATTCATTCATTCATTCACTATTCACTCGAGCTGGTGGTGCGTAACTATTTGTTACGTGTACCATTCCAATGGCCAGGATTTTGGTTGGGGCGCGCGACTAACCTAAGATCAGGAGTTTACCACGTTGAGTCTGACTATCCAAATTAGGTATGGGACTAGTCTGTATAGAAGTCCATTGTGATGGACCCCATAGCCAGCGATACTACGTACTACCATCCCGACTTAAAACTCTAGCATGGTTATTCCATTCGCACTGCATGTTGCATTACATTCGCCGCATATGGAACGGCTGACGCTGTTTGTATTACTCATCAGGTATGTATACTGTATTGCATCCTCTGCATTTGATATCTGGATCTCTATTACTCCTCATTTGTATAGTTGATTTATATTGCGTATTCTAATATTGTAGGACTCATGCACTTGTCAGTATTTCCGCTTATTCTGTTATCGTGTGATTTATGATTTTGTTAGTACTTCTGTGTACTCTTATAATTCATGACTTTATTAATATTTCTGCTTATTCTAACATTGTACGATTTATGGATTACCAGTATCTCTGGTATTGTATGATTATGGCATGGTATTGAATACTTGGCACTTACCTTGTGCACACACTTACACCACCCTCTAAGCTTTCTATAAGCTTATGCATGATAGATGCGTGCAGGTGATGTCAGGTTGCAGCAATGTTGAGCTTAAAGCATACTGTGGTCTTCTAGAGCTTGATTTTCGACTTATGTATTTACATTTCAGCATTGTACTCAAATGATCATATTAATGGATATATGATGATGATGTTGCCTCTGTGAATTGGGTACTCTTGTGGTTATGCTTATTACGAGTTAAATGTGTGTGTGTGTGTGTGTATATATATATATATATATATATATATATATATATATATATATATATATATATATATATATATATATATATATATATATATATATAAATCCTCCTTGTATGATCTCAGGATCGGAGTCTTGCGTATGGACGCTAGGAGCCTAGAATGGGGTACTACGGAGGCTATCGGCACCGGATTCGGCGATCGGGATTCCTGTGAATCTGATTTCCGAGTTTGGGGCGTGACAGAAGTGTTTAAGGAAGGTGTTTGGTTGAGAGGCATGATAAATCAATTAAGACTTCAGCAAGAGGCCATACTGGTTAATTGCAATTGTGAGAGCACTATCAATTTGGCTAAAAATTCTATTTATCACTCTCGTATTAAATATATTAATATCCATCATCACTTTATCTGATAGGTGCTTGAAGAAGGATGAGTGACTCTAAAGAAGATTCACATCAGTGTGAATCCAGCGGACATCACTACAGAAAAGTTTAAGTTTTATGTAACTTCTCTAGGCTTGGCGATAGTGTAAAAGGAAGACGAAGTGTGCACGAGAAGCATTGATGGGAGGCAGAGATAAGAGAAGAGGAAAAGGAGATACTCGTTTAAAGATTGAAGACATAGTGGAGATTTGTAACACCATGGTTCTCGTAACTCGAGGATAGTCGCTTGAGTATGAGAACCCAAGGGTTACGTCATGAAGTAAATCTACCATACAGCTAATTTGTAACGCCCTGAAAATCGGGGGTCGAGCAGAAGCTTAGCTCCTGAGTTTTAACGCATCACTTATGCAACATAGATAATGATGATTGCATGTTGTTCATATTAGTGCAGTAAACATGAGTGGAATTAGACCAAAACAGCATATCATACTCCAGAGACAGTTAAATTTTACAAGCGGAAGACTGTGATAACTATATATAATGTATAAACTGTTTTAAGTCTCCGGAGTGTGAACATGTTACCAGGTTAACTATATACATGTATACTCCAAAATGAACAAATGAATATACATGGGTATTCTCAACAGTGCAAAATAACAAGTGTAATAACATCTAATGAACATCTCTGTGAACCCGTCGATCAGAACATGGTTTACCTCGACCTTCCTGATAGCCACATATAGGAGAAACCCTCCTCATCATCATATAAGTTCGGCTCTACTTCACAAGCATCGCCATCATCTGAAACTAAAACAGGGACTGGTTGGTGTTTCAAACACCGTCCCGTAATGTGTGAGTGAGTGATCAACTCAGTGGAATAATAGAGCAAAGGTTAACATGTTATCAATTCAGTCAAGCGGTAATGATAAAGCAATACAACAATCAGGTCCTAAGTACTTTTGTTAATGTACGAATGACATGAATGTAATGATGCATGCCCTCGCCTATGCTCCCTCAGCGACTTTATCTTACGATTGCGGCATGCAACACTCTCTTAGTGCTTGACCTACAATGCCAAATGCACACATAATGCGATGCATGCAACATGATTAACCAGGTTCTTACTTAGGTTTATTCATACAGCAGGATTAGAAAGCTAAGGTACCTCCCTTATATCAATTCTCCAAACAATGATCCATTCTAGGGTCGTCAGTCGTAGTAATTCTCATACGATGTTGCAGTTTTAGGTCACCACAAGAGGGCTCGTTACCAAATCAGTGTTGCTCCTGTGGAAAACACATCACATGCACAGGACGCGACAACTGATCAATGTAGGCCTAGTTATACTCTAATGCTACAGAAAGACTTGTCGCCTCAACGTAGACTTAGAATATGCTCGAGGTCACTACCAATGGCTCGTCGCCAAGTCGTAGGCCGACAGCTCGAATACAGTGTCCCATACCACCGTATTCGGCTCACGAGTTTGGGTTGCTCACTGGTCACTACGGGGAGGCTCGTCGCCCCCCAGCGTAGGCCGACAGCTCGACCACGGTGTCCCATACCACCATCTCCGGCTCATGAGTCTTAGCGGATCGAGGTACCAAGGTTAGAGGGGCTTTTCATTGGTAAGTTTGATACCTTAGGTTCAAGCAGTGGTGTCCATACATGGTGAACATATATTGGGCTAATCGGTTTAGTAGACGAGTTTGACTGGTACGAGCGCACGCTGAATAAATCGACAAGGTACCATTGTCGACGATCCTCGTACGACTCGGATTCACCAAACTCATCAATTGTAGCGAGACGACTGTAACGCCTCAGTTTTTAAAACCCGAGTACATGACTCAAGTTCTAAGAACCTGAGAGTTAACTAATGATAATGACGAAAAACCAATAAATCAAAGTGCGATATAGCGGGAATGAAAACATGTCATAGATATGGCCTCAAAATATGAGTAATATTCGGGCCCACCCAGCTGGGGGTCACTTACAAAACCTTAGGTATTAAAAATCTGAATGTACTGAAATAGAATAAATGACTAAACTACTGGTTTAGCCTGAAGTAGGCTGCCGCATCTTGTGGCATCTCGTCATCATATGGCTCCTCCTTGGCTGCCACCGCCTCCGGACCTATCACGTCCTCGACGTCCCCCGTACCTGCGTCCTCTGTACGTTTGAACATTGATGAATGAGTGGCCAGCTCAGTGTGATCTCCTCTCAAGATTGCACACCGCAACCCTAAACAAGGAATAGTATAAAACATACAGATAATCCAAAACATAGTAGATGCAGTCTTATTAGATGCATGGATGTATGAATGCAATCATCGCCCCGGGGATGCTCATCCGTGCAGACAGTGGGCCATCACCCATGCAATCATCGAACTTGAGGAACATCATCCAGTCGGAATAATCGAACCTGGGGAAACATCACCCAGTCGGAACAATACGTGCCATGTATGCATGATTAGCCAAGTCATTATTAGTCCATTTACAATCAGCCAATTTAGATAAGCTCAAAGGTCACTACGGGGAGCACATGGCCCAATGTAGGTCGACGGCTCGGGCATAGTGTCCCATTACCACCATCCCCGGCCCATGAGACTACCGTCTTAGGGTGTGTGTAGGACCTACTAGCATGTGGCCAATCAATTCAACACAAAAGGGGCCACCACCAATGCTGACTGGGAATGACCTTTAAAATTTCCAAACGTGGTGACTAAACACGACGGCATGAGTGGTGCAAAAGACAAGTAGACAACGGTGTTAAAAAGAGTTATGAAGCTCATCCTAAGTCAAATAGGTGAAACCTCACATGGATGGTAAACCCCAGGGTCAAATATCAAAACCAAAACCTCTATATCAGGGGCCTACTTAGGTCACAATCAGTCTAGTTACACCCCAAGTACGGACTCTCCTTTGATAGAATTTTCCATGGAGAGATTTTAGCAGTATGTGTGGCATAGCAACATGTATCACAAATAAAGAAGATCAACTAAAATCGCATAAGTTATATAACATAAATGGATGGATTATTCACTGAAGCAGTTCTAAGAAATAAATATTCTAAATAATAGTAAGCATGAGGATTATCATATTAGACAGATAAAGTAAGTAAATACAGTGTATTTCCATGCATAAGTCATCATTAGACTAGTTAGCCATTTACACTACTAAAACTACTATTTCTAGTCTAGTTAGGGATGGAAAGCTTAAGGGGATAAAAATCATCACTAGACGCGAGGTAGAATGCTCCTAAAGGCAAGGAAGATGGTGAATTTGCACTGCTCTCGAAATTTCCTGATCAATTCATTCATAATAGTCAGTGAGTCATATGATTAAATATGTGAGGGTAGATAAAGAGTTGGAAGGCCCCAAACAGAGGTCGAGGGCGATTGATCCTGCCAAACTCATGTCACCACAAACCGAGTATATAGTACACACTGAATAGACACTACACATTATATATAACCAAGGCCCAAACATACATATATACTGTACACACAGCATGTATATGTACACCATATATTTTACATTGGCACCATATGGCATACGTGTGCACGTTATATATGTTGTATATACTTAATACATATGCACCCATCATACGTTGCATTAGCGCCACATGGCAGGGGTGTGCATCATGTATTTAGTATGAGCATCACATAACACCTAGGTACACTCAATGTACATTGCATACATACCATGTACTACACTTTATACATAGTATATACCTCTCATAGCACTCCTATGAATACGCCTAGGTATTATGTTTGCATCGTGCAGAAGTCATATGTTGTGGATGCAGTGTATCTTGGCATACACAGGTATATAACATTTGCATTATCCTGCATGCACAGGTCATATGCATAGCACATGCGTCACATGAGCATTTGGTGCTTAATGTGTTCCAACGGTGGACACTTACTCTCAGACTGGTTATAGCTGTGTGGTCCATCTGGTGACCAGATCTGATCCACTCCTTCCTGACCCTAAGGACGAGCTCACCAATTGAATGGATGGCTTGGATGACTCATACACATCCAGGTGAGGCCCCCACGGTCCATCCATTTGGACGGCTGGAGGGTTCAGACCTTTCAACTAGGTAAGGCCTACACAGCTCCGTTTAGTGGTGTTGTCACGTGGCACGCTGGCCCACTGTCCGGCGATTTGGACGGTGCGAACGTGGACAAGGAATTTCAACGTTGAGCAGTCTAGCGATTAGGCGAGACCCAAGACTGCAGGCCCACCTGGAATTTATGAGGCCCACCTACATATTTGGTGAAGCTCAGCTGCTACCGCAGCCCATAAACCTCCAGCACAAGGCAGCCCTCCTCTCACTTGCTGTAAGAGCTGTCCGGATCATGGATTTTCAGATAAAAAATGGCCTGATCCAGACCGTTATTTAACCCCAAGCTAGGGCCATTTGGATCGCGGTTCAGCCCCAAGCTGGGCCTGATGGAAACCATGTTCGGAATGTAACTCAGCAGCAGCTGGTTTCAGTCCGTCTTCACCATCATTGACGAGCTCGATTGCTCAGATGGGAAGACAGCCCTAAGCCTGGCTTGTCTCCAGACGAACATGGCTCCACGCTACTCGACTATGGCCCAACCTGTAGCCGTTATTTGGGACCGTTGCCTGACTGAAAACCCAACCATTGCTTGGTTGGTTTCAGCTCCAGAATAGGACCATCATATGGGCTGATGTAACATATGTCTCCAGCTTTAAACAGAGGTTGATGAAGGCTCGTTCCTTGCTAAAAAATGAGCTTCAGTTGGGTTGGTTTTCAGCCTGGAACAGGGCCATTTGTTGGCTCAGTCCCGGCCCAAAACAAACACCCACCAACTTCATATTCTCAGACCAAAAGACAACCATTAGTTGGTTGTTTCCAGCTTTCGAACAGAGCTCCGGTTTGGCTTTGATCCCAGCCATCGTTTGGCTAGACCTCTGCCTGAAATAGAGGTTCTGATTGGGTCGAATTCCAGCCCAGAACAGGACCATTTGTTAGTTCAGTCCTGGCTCAAAACAAAGATCCACAACCATCATTCCCTCATACCATTCCATAGCCATTGATTGGCTTGATCTGGTCTGAGATTGGGTCGCCTTCCAGCCTAGCTCTCGGTCTGATTTCAACCATTATTTGGTTGATCTCAGACATGAGTTACAACCATCATTTGAATCCAGGTGAACGTTACCTACCACTAGCTAATACTACAGAAGAAAGAAACACGAAAATGAAAGATATTTGATTCAAAGGAATGAAAAACAACTGCTACAGAGAAATGAAAGAGACTATCAGGAAAAATTTCTTTTCCCCTGGATAGGTTACAGTCGAACTCACCAGGGTGGGTTCCTTAGTTCCTCTTCTCACTCAATCCCTTGCTTGTGGTGCTACTACGGGTCCACACTGACCTGACTCAGCCTAGTTTTCCATGGCTGAGGCGGTGCAGGGTGCACTGAGTTCACCTAGCTGGTCCTCTGCTCACGGCCTCTCTCTCTCTCTCTCTCTCTCTCTCTCTCTCTCTCTCTCTCTCTCTCTCTCTCTTTCTCTCTCTCTCTCTCTCTCTCCTATCTCTCTTCTCAACTAGACTCGACCGGACAGCACTGACTCGACTCAACCTGCTCGAGCCAGGTCGACGCAGTGCGGCACCAAGGCCTATCTTTCTCACTCTCGTCTCTCTGTTTCTCTCTACAGTCTCTTCCTCCTCTCTTTGCGTCAATCCCAAGGGCTACAGTGCCCTTTTATAGCTGAGGGAGAGAGAGTGTGAACGGTGGAGATTTCTCCCTACAACGGGGGGTCGAGATCGCACCAGCCCTTGCCTTACCCAGAGAGGAAAGCTTTTCTCTCTCTCTTCTCTTCCATAGGTCCGGTTTGGCCATTTTTGGCAATGGGAGACACGTGCTATCCACAGGGAAATAGACGGACGGGATCACATGATCGGACCGATCGTGAGCCATTCGTCTGATCCTACCATGACCCCACCACGCGGATGCCTCCATGTGCAACGATTTGAACGGTTGCACACTATCTTACTCGTCTGTTTACACCAGACCAAAAGCCTATACGGTTTTGTTAAGCCGGGCTCCGTGGAGAAAATGAACGGCTTAGATGGTTCGGAAAGTGGCTAGGGTGGGCCACCCAGAGGCCCAAAGATCCATCGTTCAAACAAAAGGATGGCAGGAAAATGTCATTTCGTGATTTTTTTTAAAGAGAGAGTCGGTCAAAGGATGTTTGACCGACCTTGATGGTCCAGTGCACATCGCGTACGTGCCCTTTCCATGCGCACACAACTTGTAGGGGCCCGCTGAAGCGCTGGAGCCCTAATCCACACTGTCCATTCGCACTGGGGGACCCCTGATAGGGGTTCTGATCCATTTTGGGCTGATGGTGAGATCCAGATGAGCCGTTACACTATTCTCTGAGCTACTTTTGGCTCATATGTTGCGATCTATCGAGAGGATGGGCCCGATACTCATTTTCAACGGCTAATATGAGGTTCTAGTTGTGATGAAGGCCTGGTTTGTCACTAACTACTTGTTAAGTGTGGGTGGCAGGTGTGTCGCAGTAGTATTCTATCAACATAATGCTTCAATTCAAGGTGTTCAGGCAATCTTACCCTTTACATGATGTAGGGCGCATTCTATCTCCTGGAGGACCTAGGTGGATGACTTTGCTTCCGACTGAAATTTTCATCCTACATGCATTGTGTTCAAGTCAGTTGATTTAATCCAGCCTGATTTAAGTTGACATAGGTTTTAAGGGTAACACCCGCGTACCATTGGTGCGGGGTGTTACAACGACCTCAACCACTAATTTGAGAATCATTACCGATTGCCTGAACTACATCGTATCCCCAATCACATTCAGTTATAACAGGTAATTAAATGAAATAGTGAAAGCAGTAATGAACAAACAACTCAATTCCTATAATCATGTAAGCAGTTTAGGATCTACAACTTAAACATGAGTCCATACATATGCATCCATAAACACATAGATACTACCATAAGACGTACAAGGAGAAAATCATACACATAATTAAGGTAGTTGAGATTCCTATCTCAACACCCATATACAAATATTTAACTTACTCATTTAGACATTTTCATAAACACATAACTTACACATTTAGACATACATAACATATGTTAGCTATAATACTTATTAGGACAAATCTTTTCATCAAGGACTTGTTACACATACACTTAGCATATATATACGGTAACAAATCATGATAAACATAGTTTCAAATTCTATACGTATACGATTATTACTACAAATACATGGAATACCCTCAATACAATATAGCGTATACGTATACGTAAAGTAAAACAGACAACGTATTTGGCATATGTAATGACACCCACATTAGTAAAAAATCATTATCTGACAATGAAAGCCTTGAAAACCATAACCTAAACATTTATAGTCTACACCTTAAACTGAAAAACGCGTAACGGATATAATTTAGACAATAAGTCTTTATCAACGGTGGATTGACAACCTAAAGTATGAAATAGGTTAGCTACATCAACACTTAGACTATTTTAAGCTCCAAAACAAGTTAGGGTTAGGATTTCTTACCCAAGAATGGAGTCAGAAACATCGTAATAGCGATACGGTAGCGGTGTTTAAGCACGTGGAGTGGTAAGGTAGAATCCTTGCGTGAAACTCCAACTCTCTCTCTCTCTTTCTCTCTCTTTCTTAGCTAGGGTTTGAAAATTCGTATGGGATATGTGAAAGAGGGTTTAAGGCCCTTATATAGGCCCAAAATCGAAAGAAATAGCCCTAGGGCCAAGGTATACTTAGGTTATAACCAAATCGGGTCTGTTTCAATCCAACGGAGCATTTTCGGAGGTCTCTTTGTTAAATGTGATCAAACTTAAGCTCACAGATAATGGATCTTGATCAATTTAAATTTTCAGTCCGATCGGGTTTCCAGACTGACCGTGGCGGACCAATTTCAATTCAATGGTCATCGAAACTCGATTAAGGCCACAAGTATATTGGCATATGTAGGCCGTCATCCTTAATCCGAGTGTGAATTTGGGTCAGGATCCAGCGGTCAGAATGCTTATAAATGGCGCACAAGCGACACGACTCAGATTACTTAAATTCATATTTAATTTTATAAAAACCTTCACTTTCTCACACTCTTCACTCCGGGCTCAAGAAAATAGCCTCAGGACATCATCTAGACTTAATTTTTGAGGTGATTGTCACTTGATTTTTGAGGTGATTGTCAAGTCCAACTAGGTGGTCATAATTGTCTAAGTTCATCGTTATCGGACTTTCGATGTACAGTTTAGGTCTGACACGGAGTTTTCGAATGCTCCCCAGACCAACTGGGTTTAGAGTTGGATCCTAAATTTCAGGGTAATGTAGTGTTAACAATTCTATAGGTTTTGGGCCTTGCAGATCGTATTTAAAGTGATTGGTATTAATTTTTCACGTAATCTGGTGTGACGCTAGTTAATTCTTATTTAATTTCTAAAGGAATTAGCCCTTAGTGATTCTACCTGAGGTGGGATTTGAGTGCTCAAATGGAAGGAAAAGAAGGGAGAATTCAGCAAGGGAGGTGGGTTTTGAAATGGGTAGAGTAAGGGTGCACAAAAATGGAAGAAGGAAGCCCTTGGAGGGTGATTTTTGGAAAGATTTGAAAGATGTTTGAAGAAAGGAGAGCTTAGAGGGGTGGTTTGTGATGGGAAGATGCTGTGGGAGGGTTTTTATTCAACCAACCATGGACCAGTGAGCCACACAGGACCCTAGAAGCATTGGCCCACGTCGGCCCACCCAATCTGGCCCGACCGGCGGTGAGGCCTTACCGAACCGGCTAGGCCCTCGCCGGTCTCTGGACAGTCCGGTGAGGACTCATAGGTGGGGCGATGTCCTCCTGCCCCCTGGGGTCTAAAAAGGTGTGGGTCCCACCTTGGGTCCCCCTAGAAGTGCCTCGATTGGGCCCCTTACTCTATTTCAACTCATTTCGGGTCATTTCAAATAGAATCTGATGCATATTTATGCTAACTGATTTTAAACAGCTAGGATGGGATAAAAACATGGTCTAAACCCGTCAATTGACAGTCTAGAAGTTGATTGGAATCATTTTGCATGATCACAGGTGTGTACGAACCCGATCTCGGTGACCGTTTACAGTAAGGTTTAGTTTAAGTATAGTTCTTCATTATTTAAACTTTAGGATTTGTGTCTAATATGAAAGTACTTGGAGAAATTTGAAGAATGAGGTGCTGAAAGGTGAGATTTTGAAGGAAATGGGTTGAAAAGCGATTTCTTTGGCTTTGGAATTGAGTTATAAGAAGTTACCAAGGCGTTATGGTTGACCCATTACCTAAGGACGTCTAATTCTAGGTTGGTAAAAATCTGGGGTGTTACAATGTACCCCCCTTAAAAAATAATTTCGTCCCTGAAATTGGCTAAGAGTAATGAGTAAAGATTCTATTATTCCTTTTTCCTAAACTTTATTGATTCAAGTTTATATGCGTGGTGCGGTATATACGTCTATACTAGTCAGGCGCATTTTTTTATCTATCGTCCTTAAAAATTTACTCTTTATCTCTTACTTATACCCTAATGGTTTTTTATAATTTAGTTCTTTATTTATTTGAAGTCTTGATGATGATTCCCATCTACTTAGAGTAAGATATATGTTTTCAATGATCGACCAATATGGAGAGACGGTTATAGTGGGCTTAATCTCAATACTTCGATCACCTATCTGACCAGGGTAGAAGGCTTAATCCCTTCCTAGTTCTGGTAGATCCTGGTCTTCTGCTCGGTCAAAGCAGTGAGTCCATTGGTAGTCGCCCAGGATTGAGAATTGAGTCAAGCCACGAATGCTTCGCAGTTGTATATTGTAGTAACTCTGTATAGTCCGATCACTCCAAAGCTTAGGGAATGCCCATCACTGAAAGGTTTCAATTTTCTATTTGGGTCTTGGTCTAAAAGAGTCCTCGTCTTAATCTATGTCCAAGGTAGCTGTAAGACCCATATCCTAATCCGTACTATTCCATCGCTTCCCGCGATCCTTCTCGTCAAATTTCGACAATCCGCGACCTGTAGTTGATGTTGCGCATGACCGTAAGTCGTATCTTATACATTTGAGTCGGCTTAATCCGACACTTGTATCATTGCGACCGCACCGTCGCCGCAGTTCTAACGCCGTGACTCATGTACCGATCCGATACCCTGACTAAGAGATGTGAGCCAGAGGTTATTTCGAGAAAATGCCGCGCGTTTGCATTCCTAAGAGAATCTCTACAATATGTCCCATCAATCCCATCAATCAATCCCATCAATCACCTCTCATGTCAAGTACACACACCCATGCTTTTTTTCTCCACAAGTTAAGCAACCACCAAAAGTCAACCAAGCTCTCACCTCACCCATCACTCACATCACACATCACTCACCTCACCCTTTCACCCATCACCCATCCCTCTTTCCTTACAACTCTCTCTCCCTCCCTCTCTCTCTCTCTCTCTCTCTCTCTCTCTCTCTCTCTCTCTCTCTCTCTCTTCTCATTTCTCATCTCAAAAATTCAAGCAAGAAAGCACTCCCACGTCCAAGGATTTTCATGAGAAAAGAAGTGATTTTTGGTGGCCCACTTCCCACTCCAAAACCCATCATCCTAGCCATTCATTTCCCATCTCCACCATCAAAGTGAAGCTCTAGGAGAGTAGCTTTCCAACGGACCAAGAAGATCAAGCAGTGGGTGTTTCCATAAGTTAGATTTTCATATTTCTATGATGGGCCAAGTGAGGCCCACCGATCAATGGTGTGGATCTCATTTTGGCACCCTAAATGTGGCCAATGGCCCACTTTGATTTCAAGATCAATCCATGATGGGGCCATTCTCCATGGACCCCATCATGATGTTTAATTTCTTTACATAAATGGTCATCTAGACCATCCATTTCGATGGAGAGGGATCTCCACCGTTGATCTTTTCTTTGGATGGTCCCATGTGCAATGGGACCCATTGATGTATGATTGGATGGTTGCAACGGAGGGCCCATAGTACCGGGGTCCCTCCATCACACGTGTGTCCCACTTTTCTCTCTCTCTCCCCCTCTCATTTATTTATTTATTTTTCTTGAATGTTGATGAGGCCATGTGGCCCACTTGAATGAGCCCCACATGAACTATGTATTTTATCCAAACCCTCCATGAGTGGGGCCCATCTTAGACGTATCATCCATCTTGTGGTGGCCCACGTAAACAAAAAAAAAAAAAAAAAAAGGGGAAGCAACGTCCACCGTCTGGACGTTGCTGGACATTGAAGGAAAACACAAATTTTGGCTTGATTTTTTTAAGCCATTGGGGTGGACCACTGTATAAGACCCACCTTGATGTATGTATTCAATCCAAGCCGTCCATCCTCTTCCCTGACTCATTTTAGGCGTTGAGCCAAAAAATGAGGATAATCCGGATAGCTAGTGGGCCATACTTTAAAAAATAGTATTATTACCTTTGAAATCTATCTAGATTCTTCTTACACACTGGAAAAGGTCTGATATTGGTCTTGATAGACTCGTTATGGGCTGGGGAATCTAATGGATGGATTGGATCTACTTGAAGTGGGCCCTACACAGGAAAAACAGCGGAATTTCGCGATTTCAAAAAAAAAAAAAACACAAGGCAACAGAGGCTGCTGCTGTGTCAGGGTGCAGCTGTGCAAGAGCGAGCGGGCGGACGGTGGGCAGGGTCCCACGGCCCTGCACGTGGACCCCACCGTAATGTTCATTTGTCATCCAACACGTTCATGAGGTGAGCCACATCTTGAAGTAGGCCCCCTCCAAGTTTCAGCGAAATCCAATGCTCAGGTGGTCCACACCGTCTGAAATAGTGTGAATTGAATTCCACCATTGAAACCCTTTTTGGGGTCCACATAAGTTTTGAATCAAGCTGAAATTCATACTTCCTCTTCAACCAGGTCTCCGTGACCTTATCAACGGGTTAGATGGTGTGTAAACATTATGGTGGGGCCCCCCACATGGGACCCACAGTGGTGTATGTGTTCTTTCCACCGTCCAAGCGGACGGTGGAGCCCACCTTGATGCATGCCTTCTGCTCGCACTGTACAGCGGATGGTGTGGAAGCCCACCGTGGTGTATGTGTTTTATTCACACCATCCAGGTGTGGATGGTGGGACCCACCATGATGCATGTGTTGCATCTAAACCGTCCATTTATTTTTGTAAATTTTTTTAATGGCCTGAGTTAAAAATGTGCTAGATCCTCAGCTCATGTGGACCCCCCACCATGATGCGTGTGTTGCATCTCACCATCTATCCATTTTGAAAACTCATTTCTTGAGCTAACAATGAGTCAAATCTATGGTTCAAATGGGCCCACTTTGGTATGTATATAGGGCCCATGTTGATCCATTTATGGCCATTCATTTAGGCCCACCTTGGTGCACATCTAAGGCCATGGGATTAAGCCCATTTAGCATATGTAATGCCCATGGGATTAAGCCCCTTTGGCATATGGAATGCCCATGGGTTTGGGCCCATTTGACATATGCAATGCCCATGGGATCCAGCCCATTTATTCTATATAGGGCCCAAGGGATTCAAGCCCATTTGATGTGCATGGGGCGTAAATGGAGTGGCCCATTTGACATATTTAAAGCTCATGTGTGTAGGCCTATTTGATGTATTTTAAGGTCCATGGATCGTGGACCATTGCAATGTACATAAGGCTCATTGGTGAGGCTCATTAATATATCCCATTTGATAAATGTAAGGCCCATGTAATACGACCCATTTGATGTATCTAAGGCCCATGGGTCGAGGCCCAACGAGATGACCTTAGGGTCCATTGCAATGAGTGATCTCTCATGGTTCATGTAATGATATATATGGCGGGTCGTGCCTAAGGAACAATGTTGGTTTGACATCCACAGTGTATGTACAATGTTGGTTAAATGTCCGCATTGTAACTCCCCTAGGGCCCATTAATAGGCCCATACTCATTACTATTCATCGCTTTATAACATGCTTACTATAATCCCATGACTCATGCCCATACGCATCATATATATGCTTGATATGAGTAGTGACTGATCATAGCATACGCCATTGGGCAGACCATTTATGGGACTCGTTATGAGACAGAGTGCCCTACATGATCGCGCAGTACGCACTGGAGTTTTGCATGATTTGATGTGTGATTCATCCATCTCGCATATGTGTGACTTGATCACTGCACGCCCTAGTGACATCAGGGCCGTGGCTCCACAGGTACATCGTAGATGGCCGTATTGGATACCGAAAATACTTGGTTCTAGTACTGTGGGCACTTAGGATGTCCTTGGGTGAAAGTCCCAGAACCTTTTTGTTACCAGGAGATGCTCCAACGTCTAGACTGAGTGGATACACGAGCGCCTGAGTGCCGAATACCAATTGGTTGTGTCTCCCACTGTGTCGTGGTCGGTTGGAAGGGGGTGTGGCCTTATCCGCTTAAGTGAGGGGGCTATAAGATAGGCTGAGTTTGACCAGCTCGCAAATGAGTCCGCTATCTACGAGCAGGGTAGGTATTGGCAGACTACTGGTCAGGCGGATAGTGAGGTCTATTCCGCTTGCTTGACTGTGCAGCTAGGGAGGTGGCAGTCACTGTGAAGTGTATTAGACCCCGGTGATATCCAAAGAGGAACTGTACTGATATGTGTACATGATGAGTACCAACTTGCTTGGATTACATTTCACATATGACATTCGGCTATGTAAGCCTTGCATTACATCGGTGTGACCGATGACATTCATATCTCGCATCGTATGGTCTTGGTATGGCCGATAGCATCCACGTCTTGCATTACATAGCCTTGGCATGGTTGATTCTATGGACTTACCACATAATTCTGCATTGCTCTAATACTGTACACTGGGCGTTTGCCTTACGCACACACTTACACCACCCTCTAAGCTTTAGTAAGCTTATGCATGACAGTTGCGTGCAGGTAGCATTGGACAGCAGCAGCACTGAAGCAGGAGTGCGTATCAGGACCTTTTAGAGCTTTTTGATCACCTTGTATTTCCCTTTCCGCATTGTATTTAAAATTTTTGATATAGTGAATATGTGGTGATGTTGTTTTGTGACTTGGTTATGCTTGTGGTTATGCTCCATTACAAAAAACAAAAATCATTCTGAAAATCCTCCTTGTAGGATCCCAGGATCAGAATCTGGCATTTGATTGTCAGGAGCCGAGAATGGGGTACTACGGAGGCTATCGGCACCGGATTCGGCAATCGGGATTCATGTGAATCCGATTTTCAGGTTTGGGGCGTGACAGAAGTTGGTATCAGAGCATAACTTGGGAATACCTGAGGATCACATCACATATTTACTATAAATAGGTTTCGAGTCTGAATG
This sequence comes from Magnolia kwangsiensis, assembly GCA_037074715.1. Classification (NCBI taxonomy): domain Eukaryota; kingdom Viridiplantae; phylum Streptophyta; class Magnoliopsida; order Magnoliales; family Magnoliaceae; genus Magnolia; species Magnolia kwangsiensis. The sequence goes on from CM073571.1 coordinate 156,423,192, forward strand.
ACTTAGCAATTTTTTGACATGAACCCTTAACATTTTTACCTTCGAGAATTCTCAAGGCTGATAGGCCATTGTTCCTTCCTGTAGAAGACGTTATGGTTAGAAGAACGACTCGAGCGAATCCCACTCCACCACCTGCGACTCCCGCACCACCACCCGCAGCTCCTGCTTTACCACCTGTTACTCCTGCTCTACCACCAGATATTCCTACTTTTGAGCCTGAGGATGTCACTCATTTACCTGAGACCTGTGCGGATCCGACCGTACCTGTGAGTGTTACTCAGCTGCAGCAGATGTTGCAGGCGATGACCGCCATTCTTCAGGGGCAGAACAGGCATCCCACAGTGTCACTGGCTGAGGCTGAGCAGGATCGTGCGAGCGCTCTTCTCAAGGATTTTCGGTAGCACGATCCTCCATATTTTCGGGGTGAGCCAGACCCTACTGCTGCAGAGATATGGTGCTCCGAGGTGGAGAAGATATTCGACACCATGAGATGTACGACCCAGCAGCGAGTTCCATTAGCTGTATTCCTTCTGCTGGGAGAGGTTTAGTACTGGTGGGCATCTGTGGCCCGATCGGTAGCCGCCGATTTTGAGTAGACATGGGAGGACTTTATAGACCGGTTTGACCGAAAGTTTTTTCTCGAGCATGTGCGACAGCAGTGCGCATTGGAGTTTGAGACATTGGTCCAGGGGGACATGTCTGTGTCCCAGTATGAGGCTCGGTTCGTCGCACTATCCAGATTTACGACATTTCTTGTTGATGATGAGGGGGCGGAAGGCCTGCCGTTTTGAGAATGGTTTGCGTCCTGCCCTTAGGAGTCGTGTGATTGGACACATGCTTCCGACGTTTGAGCAGATCGTAGAGAGAGCCCTGATATATGAGACAGATTGGGCCGGTGTGCAGAGAGCCCGTGACCAGAGAGGTGATCAGAAGAGGAAGGAGCCCTCCAGTAGCTCCCAACCGCAGCAGCATCGTCTACAGCAACGACGCACGACCCGCCCAGCGTTTCGAGCACCAGTGGCACCCCCAGTACCACCTTCAGGACCATTCACTGGTACTTGCTTTGGTTACGGTAGGACAGGACATCGTGTGCATGAGTGTCCCCATCCGCAGCAACAGCAGCCGAGAGCACCGCCTCAGCCTCTGAGACAGCCACCGCAGCATCAGCAGCCGAGGACACCATATCAGCCTCTGCGATAGCCCCCACAGCATCAGCAGTGACCTCATCACCAGCCTCCGGGACCTCCACCGCAGCAGCAGAGACCTCAGAGGGGACCTGCACCTCCCTAGTAGGCTTAGGGAAGATTTTTTACTGTCCAGCAGGACCCTCAGTCATTAGGAGCAGTCATCGATGATTCGTGTGACTTGACCCCTACACCGTCTAGTTAGATTACTCATGAATGATGCATCTTGGGAGTTAGATATGGTGTGTTATCCTCATCTCCAAGGTATTTGATTTTGATGATATGGTGTGTTTTGATCATATATGATGTTAAGTTCCATATCCTCTTATGAATTGTGTTTAGATGGTAGTGTAAATTTCGAGGATGAAATTTTTATTAGGTGGGGAGAGCTGTAAGACCCGTATCCTAATCCGTACTGTTTCGTCGCTTCCCGCGATCCTTCTCGTCAAATTCCAACAATCCGCGACCTGTAGTTGATGTTGCGCACGACCATAAGTCGTATCCTATACATTTGAGTCAGCTTAATCCGAGACTTATATCATTGCGATCGCACCGTCGCCGCGGTTCTAACGCCGTGACTCATGTACCGATCCGATACCCTTACTAAGAGATGTGAGCCAGCGTTTATTTCGAAGAAAATACTACGCGTTTGCATTCCCAAGAGAATCTCTACAACATGTCCCATCAATCCCATCAATCACCTCTCATGTCAAGTACACACACCCATGCTTTCTTTCTCCACAAGTTAAGCAACCACCAAAAGTCAACCAAGCTCTCACCTCACCCATCACTCACATCACACATCACTCACCTCACCCTTTCACCCATCACCTATCCCTCTTTCCTTACAACTCTCTCTCTCTCTCTCTCTCTCTCTCTCTCTCTCTCTCTCTCTCTTTCTCATTTCTCATCTCAAAATTTCAAGCAAGAAAGCACTCCCACGTCCAAGGATTTTCATGAGAAAAGAAGTGATTTTTGGTGGCCCACTTCCCACTCCAAAACCCATCATCCTAGCCATCCATTTCCCATCTCCACCATCAAAGTGAAGCTCTAGGAGAGTAGCTTTCCAACGGACCAAGAAGATCAAGCGGTGGGTGTTTCCATAATTTAGATTTTCATATTTCTATGATGGGCCAAGTGAGGCCCACCGATCAATGGTGTGGATCTCATTTTGGGACCCTAAATGTGGCCAATGGCCCACTTTGATTTCAAGATCAATCCATAATGGGGCCATTTTCCATGGACCCCATCATGATGTTTAATTTCTTTAAATAAATGGTCATCTAGACCATCCATTTCGATGGAGAGGGATCTCCACCGTTAATCTTTTCTTTGGATGGTCCCATGTGCAATGGGACCCATTGATGTATGATTGGATGGTTGCAACGGAGGGCCCATAGTACCGGGGTCCCTCCATCACACGTGTGTCCCACTTTTCTCTCTCTCTCCCCCTCTCATTTATTTATTTATTTTTCTTGAATGTTGATGAGGCCATGTGGCCCACTTGAATGAGCCCCACATGAACTATGTATTTTATCCAAACCCTCCATGAGTGGGGCCCATCTTAGACATATCATCCATCTTGTGGTGGCCCACGTAAACAAAAAAAAAAAAAAAAGGGGAAGCAACGTCCAGCGTCTGGACGTTGCTGGACATTGAAGGAAAACACAAATTTTGGCTTGATTTTTTTAAGCCATTGGGGTGGACCACTGTATAGGACCCACCTTGATGTATGTATTCAATCCAACCCGTCCATCCTCTTCCCTGACTCATTTTAGGCGTTGAGCCAAAAAATGAGGATGATCCAAATAGCTAGTGGGCCATACTTTAAAAAATAGTATCATTACCTTTGAAATCTATCTAGATTCTTCTTCCATACTGGAAAAGGTCCGATATTGGTCTTGATAGACTGATTATGGGATGGGGAATCCAATGGATGGATTGGATCTACTTGAAGTGGGCCCTACACAGGAAAAACCATGGAATTTCATGATTTCCAAAAAAAAAAAAAAAACACAAGGCAGCAGAGGCTGCTGCTGTGTCAGGGTGCAACCGTGCCAGGGTGAGCGGGCAAAGAGTGGGCAGGGTCCCACGGCCCTGCACGTGGACCCCACCGTAATGTTCATTTATCATCCAACACGTTCATGAGGTGGGCCACATCTTGAAGTGGGCCCCCTCTAAGTTTCAGCGAAATCCAATGCTCAGGTCGTCCACACTGTCTGAAATAGTGTGAATTGAATTCCACCATTGAAACCCTTTTTGGGGCCCACATAAGTTTTGGATCAAGCTGAAATTCGTACTTCCTCTTCAACCAGGTCTCCGTGACCTTATCAACGGGTTAGATGGTGTGTAAACATTATGGTGGGCCCCCCCACATGGGACCCACAGTGATGTATGTGTTCTTTCCACCGTCCAGGCGGACGGTGGAGCCCACCTTGATGCATGCCTTCTGTTCGCACCGTCCAGCGGACGGTGTGGAAGCCCACCGTGGTGTATGTGTTTTATTCACACCATCCAGGTGTGGATGGTGGGACCCACCATGATGCATGTGTTGCATCTAAACCGTCCATTTATTTTTGTAAATTTTTTTTATGGCCTGAGCTAAAAATGTGCCAGATCCTCAGCTCATGTGGACCCCCCACCATGATGCATGTGTTGCATCTCACCGTCTATCCATTTTGAAAACTCATTTCTTGAGCTAAAAATGAGTCAAATCTATGGTTCAAATGGGCCCACTTTGGTATGTATATAGGGCCCATGTTGATCCATTTATGGCCATTCATTTAGGCCCACCTTGGTGCACATCTAAGGCCATGAGATTAAGCCCATTTGGCATATGTAATGCCCATGGGATTAAGCCCCTTTGGCATATGGAATGCCCATGGGTTTGGGCCCATTTGACATATGCAATGCCCATGGGATCCAGCCCATTTATTCTATATAGGGCCCAAGGGATTCAAGCCCATTTGATGTGAATGGGGCGTAAATGGAGTGGCCCATTTGACATATTTAAAGCTCATGTGTGTAGGCCTATTTGATGTATTTTAAGGCCCATGGATCGTGGACCATTGTAATGTACATAAGGCTCATTGGTGAGGCTCATTAATGTAGCCCATTTGATAAATGTAAGGCCCATGTAATACGGCCCATTTGATGTATCTAAGGCCCATGGGTCGAGGCCCAACGAGATGACCTTAGGGTCCATTGCAATGAGTGATCTCTCATGGTTCATGTAATGATATATATGGCGGGTCGTGCCTAAGGAACAATGTTGGTTTGACATCCACGGTGTATGTACAATGTTGGTTAAATGTCCGCATTGTAACTCCCTTAGGGCCCATTAATAGGCCCATACTCATTACTATTTATCGCTTTATAACATGCTTAGTATAATCCCATGACTCATGCCCATACGCATCATATATATACTTGATATGAGTAGTGACTGATTATAGCATACGCCATTGGGCAGACCATTTATGGGACTCATTATGAGACAGAGTGCCCTACATGATCGCGCAGTACACACTGGAGTTTTGCATGATTTGATGTGTGATTCATCCATCTCGCATATGTGTGACTTGATCACTGCACGCCCTAGCGACATTAGGGTCGTGGCTCCACAGGTACATCGTGGATGGCCATATCGGATATCGAAAATACTTGGTTCTAGCACTGTGGGCACTTAGGATGTCCTTGGGTGAAAGTCCCAGAACCTTTTTGGTACCAGGAGATACTCCAACGTCTAGACCGAGTGGATACACGAGCGCCCGAGTGCCGAATACCAGTAGGCCACGTCTCTCACTGTGTCATGGTTGGTTGGAAGGGGGGTGTGGCCTTATCCTCTTGAGTGAGGGGGCTATAAGTTAGGTTGAGTTTGACCAGCTCGCAAATGAGTCAGGTATCGACGAGCCGGGTAGGTATTGACAGACTACTGGTCAGGCGGATAGTGAGGTCTATTCCGCTTGCTTGACTGTGCAACTAGGGAGGTGGCAGTCACTGCGAAGTGTATTAGACCCCGGTGATATCCAGAGAGGAACTATACTGATATGTGTATATGATGAGTACCGACTTGCTTGGATTGCATTTCACATATGACATTCGGCTATGTTTGCCTTGCATTAATCGGTGTGACCGATGACATTCATATCTCACATTGCATGGTCTTGGTATGGCCGATAGCATCCACGTCTTGCATTACATAGCCTTGGCATGGTTGATTCTATGGACTTACCGCATACTTCCACATTGCTCTGATACTGTACACTGGGCGTTTGCCTTACACGCAGACTTATACCACCCTCTAAGCTTTCGTAAGCTTATGCACGACAGTTGCGTGCAGGTAGCATTGGACAGTAGCAACGCTGAGGCATGAGTGCGTATCAGGACCTTTTGGAGCTTTTTGATCACCTTGTATTTCCCTTTCCGCATTGTATTTAAAATTTTTGATATAGTGAATATGTGGTGATGTTGTTTTGTGACTTGGTTATGCTTGTGGTTATGCTCCATTACAAAAAAAAAATCATTCTGAAAATTCTCCTTGTAGGTTCCCAAGATCGGAATCTGGCATTTGATTGTCAGGAGCCGAGAATAGGGCACTACGGAGGCTGTCGGCACCGGATTCGGCAATTGGGATTCATGTGAATCCGATTTTCGAGTTTGGGGCGTGACAATAGGGGTTAATAAATATCTTATAAATCATCCTAAAAAGATTTCTAACTCGACCGAATTCATAACTTTTCGTCTAACCTGAATCATTTTCCTTCGATCCTGGGCCAGTGGGGAAAGGGCCAACCATGCTTTCGTTACGCCACTCTGATCCAACGGTTGTATTAGCTGATCAAAGTAGATTGGGCTCATAATGTTCTACCCCCTTTAAAAATTATTTATACTTTCAAGGCTCAAGAATCTATGTCTCGATCTGTATGTCGGAACGAGGTGTAATTTGGGACCGATCCTCGACATGAAATGGGAAACAGTCTCTCAATACCTTGGTTTCCCTCCCATCTATGATGTGTGTTATGGCATTGGTACCTATGGTTATAGAAAGGAGCTAAAATGATGGGTGTTATGGTTGATTTCAGGAATGGGTGTGAGTTTGTGGCAAGATACCTAATTCTACCAAAGAATGACTTTTACTACGGTCCCGACTTACCCTCTTTAATCATGTACAGTTTAATATTATAAGATAATCTATACATTATTAGTACATAATGAATTTGGACACAAAATATGTTAACGGGCAGACTAACTTCCTAAGTCCATATGTAAGCCAGAATGGTTTGTGATTCAGGATCTAATTCCTAATTGTCTGTTGCCCGAATTTGAATTTAACTGCACTCAAGCACTACACACATGTCCATACTAGTTAAGGAGGTCTTAGGGTTCATGTTATCACTTTATCGGATCCCCTATACTATCAGATCTTTCTAAATCTAGGAATACCAACTCTAGGTCCAAAACTCTAAGGGCCTGCTTGGCTAGTGGTATAAAGTTGTATTAAATGGATTGCCTCACTAATCTCACCTCGGGAGTGGGAATGACATGTTTGGAAGGAGGGTGGGATGTGATTAAAATCAATCTAATAGGCTTTGGAAAACGAACCTTGTGTTGGAAAGTGTGAGATGGGATTTTCAAATCCCATGATGATGAATTTTCAAGTATAGTTGGAAGGAACTCCCAGTATTTACTATTAATTGCATGCATTCCAACCATGGCATTGGAAACCATGGATACACCCAATCTAAGGACAATACCTTACACATGCATTTATTGTTACTTTTACAATTCCATCTACCCTAATCTCACCTAATGCAGTTGGTCGAATGGGTCCTAAATGTCCCATCATTTAGAAGTTGTGCAGGTTATGGGACACAAAAATGTGAGTTTTGTGCCCACATAAGAGGGTATAATGAAGGTGAAAAGTTATACAGAGTAGTTTTTGGGTAATGGTGGTGGATGGGTGTAAGATGTAGAAGAAGACGGAAGCTTGAGTGAATAGAAGTGGGGATGTGAGATCTTTTTATATGGTCTCGGTTACGTATGGGCCATACTACGGTAGTTTCGTCGGTGATACACGGGATTCTAATGTGGTTTCTATATTCCATCGCTCCCTTTCTAAGTCAAAGTGTGTCAGAGTGCATCGTGTTACCATAACCCAGGTCCAGTTTAATCCAAATCATGCTCTAATACCATCTTGTAACGCCCTGAAAATCGGGGGTCGAACAGAAGCTCAACTCCCGAGTTTCAACGCATCTCTTATGCAACATAGATAATGATGATTGCATGTTGTTCATATCAGTGCAGTAAACATGAGTGGGATTAGACCAAAACAACATATCATACTTTAGAAATAGTTAAATTAAGCAAGAGAAAGACTGTGATAAATATATATGATGTATAAACTGTTTTAAGTCTCCAGAGTGTGAACATGTTACCTGGTTAACTATATACAAGTATACTCCAAAATGAACAAATGAATATACATGGGTGTTCCCAACAGTGCAAAATAACAAGTGTAATGGCATCTAATTAACATCCCTGTGACCCCATCGATCAGAACATGGTCTACCTAGACCTGCCTGATAGCTGCATATCGGAGATCATCATCATACAAGTTCGGCTTTACTTCACAAGTATCGTCATCATCTGAAACTAAAACAGGGATTGGTTGGTGTTTCAAACACCATCCTGTAACGTGGGAGTGAGTGATCAACTCAGTGGAATAATAGAGCAAAGGTTAACATGTTATCAATTCAGTCAAGCAGTAATGATAAAGCAATACAATAATCAAGTCCTAAGTACTCTTGTTAATATACGAATGACATGAATGTAATGATGCATGCCTTCACCTACGCTCCCTCAGCGACTTCATCTTACGATCGCGGCATACAACACTCCCTCAGTGCTTAACCTGCAATGCCAAACACACACGTAATGCGGTGCATGCAACATGATTAACCAGGTTCTTACTTAGGTTTATTCATACAGTAGGATTGGGAAGCTAAGGTACCTCCCTTATATCAATTCTCCAAATAATGATCCATTCTAGGGTCGTCAGTCCTAGTAATTCTCATACGATGTTGCGGTTCTACGTCACCACAAGAAGGCTCGTCACCAAATCAGTGTCGCTCATGTGAGAAACACATCACACGCACATGACGTGACAACTGATCAGTGTAGGCCTAGTTATACTCTAATGCTACGGAAAGACTCGTCGCCTCAACGTAGACTTAGAATATGCTCGAGGTCACTACCAATGGCTCGTCGCCAAGTCATAGGCCGACAGTTCGAATACAATGTCCCATACTATCGTATTCAGCTCACGAGTTTGGGTTGCTCACTGGTCACTACGGGGAGGCTCATCGCCCCAGCGTAGGCCGACAGCTCGACCACGGTGTCCCATACCACCATGTCCTGCTCATGAGTCTTAGCAGATTGAGGTACTAAGGTTAGAGGGGCTTTTCACTGGTAAGTTTGATACCTTAGGTTTAAGTAGTGGCGTCCATACATGGTGAACATATATTGGGCCAATCGGTTTAGTAGACGAGTTTGACTGGTACGAGCGCACGCTAAATAAATCGACAAGGTACCGTTGTCGACGATCCTCATTCGACTCGGATTCACCGAACTCATCAATTGTAGCGAGACGATCTCGGCCACTAATTCAAGAATCATTACCGATTGCCTGGACTACATCGTAGCCCCAATCACATTCAGTTATAATAGGTAATCAAATGAAATAGTGAAAGCAGTAATGAACAAACAACTCAATTCCTATAATCATGTAAACAATTTAGGATCTACAACTTAAACATGAGTTCATACATATGCATCCATAAACACATAGATACTACCATAAGACGTACATGGAGGAAATCATACACATAATTAAGGTAGTTGAGATTCGTATCTCAACACCCATATACAAATACTTACATTTAGACATTTTCATAAACATGTAACTTACACATTTAGACATACATAACATATGTTGGCTATAATACTTATTAGGACAAATCCTTTCATCAAGGACTTGTTACACATACACCTAGCATATATATACGGCAACAAATCATGGAAAACATAGTTTCAAATTTTATACATATACGATTATTACTACAAATACATGGAATACCCTCAATACAACATAGCGTATACGTATACGTAAAGTAAAACAGATAACGCATTTGGCATGTGTAATGGCACCCACATCAGTAATAAATCATTATCTGACATTGAAAGCCTTAAAAACCATAACCAAACCATAACCTAAACATTTATAGTCCGTACCTTAAATCGAAAAATGCGTAACGGATATGATTTAGACGATAAGTCTTCGTCAACGGTGGATTGGCAACCTAAAGTATAAAATAGGTTAGCTACATCAACACTTAGACTATTCTAAGCTCTAAAACAGGTTAGGGTTAGGATTTCTTACCCAAGAATGGAATCAAAAATGCCATAATAGCAATACAGTAGCGGTGTTTAAGCACGTGGAGTGACAAGGTAGAATCCTTGGGTGAAACTCCAACTCTCTCTCTCTCTCTTTCTCTCTCTTTCTTAGCTAGGGTTTGAAAATTAGTATGAGATATGTGAAAGAGGGTTTAAGGCCCTTATATAGGCTCAAAATCGACGGAAATAGCCCTAGGGCCAAGGTATACTTAGGTTATAACCAAATCGGGTCTGTTTCGATCCAACAGAGCATTTCTGGAGGTCCCTTTGTTGAATGCGGTTAGACTTAAGTCATAGATACTGGATCTTGATCAAGTTAAGTTTTCAGTCCGATCGGGTTTCCAGACTGACCATGGTGGACCAGTTTCAGTTTAACGGTCATTGAAACTCGATCAGGGCCATAAGTATATTGGCATAAGTGGGTCATCTTCCTTGATCCGAGGGTGAATTTGGGTCAGGATAAAATGGTCAGAATGCTTATAAATGGCACGCAAGCGACACGACTCAGATTACTTAAATTCATATTTAGTTTTATAAAAACCTTCACTTTCTCACACTCTTCACTTCGGACTCAAGAAAATAGCCTTATGACATCATCTAGACTTGATTTTTGAGGTGATTGTCAAGTCAATTATATAGGTTTTGGGTCTTGCAGATCATATTTAAAGTGATTGGTGCTAATTTTCCACGTAATCCGGTGTAGCGCTAGTTAATTCTTGTTTAATTTCTAAAGGAATTAGCCCTTAGTGATTCTGCCTGAGTTGGGATTTGAGTGCTCAAATGGAAGGAAAAGAAGGGGGAATTCAGTAAGGGAGGTGGGTTTTGAAATGGGTAGAGTGAGGGTGCACGAAAATGGAAGAAGGAAGCCCTTGGAGGGTGATTTTTTAGAAGATTTGAGAGATGTTTGAAGGAAGGAGAGCTTAGAGGGGTGGTTTGTGAAGGGAAGATGCTGTAGGAAGGTTTTTATTCAACTAACCATGGACCAGTGGCCACACAGGACCATAGAAGCATCAGCCCGCACCGCCCCGCCTGATCTGGCCCGACTGGGGGCGAGGCCCTCGCTGGTCTCTGGACAATTCGGCGAGGACTCGCCAGTGGGGTAATGTCCTCCTGCCCCCCGGGGTCTAAAAAGGTGTGGGTCCCACCTTGGGTTCCCATGAAAGTGCCCCGATTGGGCACCCTACTATATTTCAACTCGTTTAGGGTCATTTCGAATAGAATCTGATGCATATTTATGCTAACCGATTTTAAACGGCTGGGATGGGATAAAACATGGTCTAAACTCGTTGATTGACAGTTTAGAAGTGGATTGGGATCATTTTACATGATCACAGGTGTGTACGAACCCGATCTCGACGACTGTTTACAGTAAGGTTTAGTTTAAGTATAGTTCTTCACCATTTAAACTTTAGGATTTGTGTTTACTATGAAAGTACTTGGAGAAATTTGAAGAATGAGGTGCTGAAAGGTGAGATTTTGAAGGAAATGGGTTGAAAAGAGATTTCTTTGGCTTTGGAATTGAGTTACGGAAGTTACCATTGCGTTATGGTTGACTTATTGCCTAAGGACGTCTAATTCCAGGTTAGCAGAAATCTGGGGTGTTACATAATTGCTAACACAATTCATAGCAACAAGATATAACCATTGTATAAACTAGCAAACAGAGTTTAAAATGCGTGAATAAAAGTAAGAAGTAAAGCAAGATCCCACAGTAGGCGATTTTTAATTACAAATTCAAATAAGTCGCATGAAAGTGATGTCTAAAACAAGAAAATAGATAATTCCTATATCATCAATGGAGCTCTATCGGCTCAACAGCGTCAGCATACTATCCTTCCTCTCCATACTCCTCATCAGCTGAACTAGGGGTGTCACCATAGGCACCATCTTCCATCGTCATACCTGTGTCTATTTGGTCCAATCGCACGATTGAGTGAGTGAAAAACTCACTGAAAATTTTCCTCATAGATTCAACCATAACACATCATTCCAAAAATAGGTTAACAAATCATATTTAATTCATAGGGCAATACAAGTACATTTGCATTTGCATAAATGTAGGAATGTATGCTCAAGTCATAAATCTGAGGATGCACATCCAGCTGTTAAAATAAAGGGTCGCCCAAGGAGAACTAGTCACTCGAAAAAATACTCAAAGGTATGCCCAAGGAGAACTAGTCGCTTGGAAAAGACCATGCAGCCCGCCTGTGGTAGATTATCTACTTGGAAAAAGCCATGTAAGTGAGAGCGCCCAAGGATGTCCAACCTCCTGGAAAAATACACGGTGTACGCCCGAGGAGGTTCTAAAATCCCAGAAAAGCGTCATGTACAGAAAGAGTGCCCAAAGTGGCACAATGCACATGCTCTGTGAGTTTAACTGGAGTGTTGGAACTTTTAGTAAATTGGAGTGTGGCTTACATCGAGCACTCGAAAAAGCTCATATGTCATGCGTGAATGTCATGTACCATGATGCTTATGCACATTTTATAAGGTTAACAAGATTACTCTCACAAGCATGACCAAGACTGGTAGTCCTTTAATAGGATATCTAGCATTCAAATATGAGTTCAATATGAATTGATTTACTTTCCCATGGTCCAAAGGACGGCCCAAATATGACATTTCAAACACATTAGGATATTAACAAGATTACTACACATCCTAAGAAAAGAGATATTCATTGTACATCTCATGAGATAGGAGGAATATGGGCATCATGATTATTTTCCCCACCAATACAACTATGTACAAAGTGGGAAATTGCTAGGATAGCTTCATGAATGCAATTCTAAATTCTAGTTACCTAATTAGTAGTCATAGGACTTAAGTGATAGAAGTTAATGAGATAACTCATGTTCACCACATCCAAATGAGAAACTAAAGAGCAAAGTTATTATTTGTAATATTCTAATACTTCATTAAATTCAATTTAAAACTAATTTAGCATCTATGAGGAGCTAATGTAGTAAACTTATCATGGAAACAAGATTTATTGCCTCTTAGTGCAACTAGTAGAAATACACATGTACATGAGTAATTCCAAATATAACATAATGAATATTGTAATTCCATTCTTATAAGATAGGTTAGAGTAATACAATTTAAGACATTCCTACATGATTAACAATGTTGATTCAAGACTAAAGGAACCACAATCAATATTTTCACAATTTCAATGGCTTTATACACTTAAGCTTAAACTATATTGGAATTAAATGGAATGAGGAAGCCATGTGGGATATCCCTTACCTAGGTTGAAAGTTCCTCTTGTTTTGAGACATCCTAATGAGGTGAATGTAAGGATCTTGTTGGGACTTGCTGCAAGAAGGCGTGTCCTTCAAGGTAGACAATTTCAGGTAATTCTTAGGTAGAAGATTACCAATAACCGTGAGCGGCCATAGAGTTGATTCGGTTGAGGGTTCGCAACTAACAACTAGTTGAGTTAAGAGATCTACCAATTACAAGATTAATTTAATGATCCATTGGATTCAATGCCTTCTGAATCCCCTCAGATGGTTCTGCTATTAAAGTCAACCTGACTTAGTTGGGAGACTGGCCAAGTCAGCCTATAACCGAGTGTAGGGTTAACTCGGTAGGAAAACCTGCTGAGTCAAACCACAAATGAGAAAATTTTGAATCGCCACCGACTTGCGAGTTGCTAACTCAGTAGTGACTTAATTCAGTTGAGTCCTTTCTCCTAACAATGAGCAAAGCCAAGAAGGTTTCTGTGATCGGTCTCATGCATAGGTCCCTGCCCAAGCCAAATCAATCACAGTCATGGATTCAGATCCCGGCCCCTCCATGAGATGTACAACCAAGTCACGCAACTCGTGACTGAGTCGAGGGTGGCAGAGAATGCATCATCCGAATGGGCGTGAAGTTCCATAACCGAGGGCGGGATTGGTTGAGATACCTGATCAGGGAGCTGTGTGGATGCTGCAAGGGGCCTGGCCTCAGAACGGACTCATCAAATCTGCACTGATTCACCTCAAGACTCGGCCAACTTGGTTGGGTTGAGTCGGTGCGGCACACGCTGCAACCCCCTTCTCACTTTTGATCCCATCTCACTTCATTCTCCCACTTCCTCTGGTTTCTCCTTCTGCTTCCATTCTCCTTATCTTTTCTTTTCATCTGCTAGAAGATGCCCAACAGCGAACACAGCAAGGCTCGAGTGAGTCGACTCAGTGTAGTTTCACAACAGCGCCCTTTCCCTTCTCTCTCTCTCTCTATTTTTCTCTTTTCTCTTTTTTTTTTTGAAATCCGTTGCCCTAAAAGGAAAGAGGCTATTTATAGCCTTTTAGACGTCTAGAAGGACCGACAACTAATCCACCGATTAGTTACAAGCTTTATCCATTAATCACAATTAACAAGGAGAGAATGTTGTTGACATCATTAGAAACTGTTTACGTGGCTGAGATCGGATGTTATAGATGGACATCTGAGATCATGAGCCACCAGATAGATGGCTTAGATTAAGAAATGGGGCCTACTTACAGGTGGTGGGTTATTTTGGCCAATGGAGAGGATGACTCCTCCCATGGTGGATTTGGATCCGAGGGATAATCTCATGATCCAAGGAATTTGGGTGGTGTGGATGGGTTCCATGATCACTGTGGGATCCACAAAAGGGACGGTGATCCTCTCTTACTTAGTGGTTTTGAAGCCCACATGTTGCGGTGGCTCTTTCATTGAGCTAGGAACCCTAAAACTGCCTCTGACCCAATGGTTGGGATTTGATGAAGTGGAGGGTTGAGATTTCAAGAGTCAATCGCACGTGCATGCCAACGTGGAAAGGAGAGGAAGAGAATCTTTCTGTTTTCGGAAAGCCAGCTGCATGAGGGTTCTACTACCGTTGAAAATTGTGTGCACACGAGTGCCTATCAACGTGCATGAAAGACGGGTTTTGATCAGAATTTCCTGGGCTACCTGATGGACGGTTTATATCATCTAAGGGAATGATCGTGGTGGCCAGTGGTGGTGATAAATGGACGGTCCAATTTGAATTTACGTGTGCAGCGGGAAAGCAGGAGAAATTCTGCCTTTTTTTTTTTTTTTTAATAATTTTCATCGGGTTAGCGCTGGTTTTGACCCAGCAATGGTCCCATGTACATACTGTGTACATGGGTCTGTGCACATGCGACGGTTGAAAAATGGGACCCACGCGATCCTTTGAGAAATCAGAACTATTAATCTCTTAAAGGGCCTGGTCAAACACTTTTGAAGGTGGATTTATGTTTTTAGGTGGGCTGATCTAATCGTTTAATGTTTAAATAGATTAGTTATTAGGTTTTAAGTTAGGATTAGGATAAGGGTTGTTACTGAAATGGCCTAACTATATGTCCTAGAGAGGGGGGGAGGGTGTCACGCCCCAAAACTCAAAAATCGAATTCACAGGAATCCCGATAGTCGAATCCGGTGCTGACAGCTTCCGTAGTGCCCAATTCTCGGCTCCTGGCAATCATATGCCAGATTCCGATCCTGGAATCTATAAGGAGGATTTTCAGAATGATTTTTTTTTTTTTTTTTTGTAATGGAGCATAACCACAAGCATAACCAAGTCACAAAACAACATCACCACATATCCACTATATCAAAAACTTTAAGTACAATAGGAAAGGGAAATACAAGGTGATCAAAAACTCTAAAATAACCAGATGCGCACTCCTGCCTTAGTCCTGCTGCTGTCCAACCTACCTGCACGCAACTGTCGTGCATAAGCTTACAAAAGCTTAGAGGGTGGTGTAAGTGTGTGCGCAAGGCAAGTGTCAAGTACACAGTATCAGAGTAATACGAAAATATGCGGTAAGTCCATGAATACAACCAGCTGTACCAAGGCTATGTGATGCAGGGCATAAATGCTATCGGCCATACCAAGGCCATGTGATGCGAGACATGAATGTTATCAACCATACCGATGCAATGCGAGGCCTATGTAGCCGAATGTCATATGCGGGATGCAATCCAAGCAAGTCGGTACTCATCAAGTACACATATCAGCACGGTTCCTCTCTGGATATCACCGGGGTCTAGTACACTCCACACTGACTGCCGCCTCCCTGGCCGCGTAGCCCAACGAGCGGAATAGACCTCACTATTTGCCTGACCAGTAGTCTGCCAATACCTACCCGGCTTGTCAATAGCGGACTCATTTGTGAGCTGGTCAAACTCAGCCTAGCTTTTAGCCCCCTCATTCAGGCAGATAAGGCCACACCCCCTTCCAACCGATCACGACACAGTGGGAGACGCGGCCTACTGGTATTCGGCACTCGGGCGCTCGTGTATCCACTCAATCTAGACGTTAGAGCAACTCCTGGTACCAAAAAAGTTCTAAGACTTTCACCCAAGGACATCCTAAGTGCCCACAGTGTTAGAACAAAGTAATTTCGGTGTCCAATACGACCATCCACGATGTGCCTGTGGAGGCCATGGCCCTGATGTCGTAAGGGCGTGCAGTGATCAAGTCACGCATATGCGAGATGCATGAATCACACCATCAAATCATGCAGCAATCTAGCGCGTACTGCGTGATCATGTGGGGCACTCTGTCTCATAACGAGTCTCATAAATGGTCTGCCCAATGCCGTATGCTATGATCAGTCACTATTCATATCAAGCATACATATGATGTGTATGGGAATGAGTCATGGGATTACACTAAGCATGTTATAAAGTAATGGACTACTCTTACGATGTAGATGAGCCTAGACGACCTATACACAACTAGGATGGGCTTACCAATGGGCCCTAAGGAGAGATACAATGCGGATATTTAACCAACATTGTACTTACAATGTGGGCGTCAAACCATCATTGCTCCTGAGGCATGACCCACCATAAAATATCATTACACAACCATGGAGGAATCACATATTGCAATGGACCTTAGGTACCTCCCATTAGGCCTTAAATACATCAAATGGGCTTTATCACATGGGCTTCTAGTTATCAAACAAGTGGGCCATATTAATGGGCCTGATGTATATTGCAATGGGCTATAACCTACGAGCCTTAGAGTACATCATAATGGGCCTTAACCCACGGTCTTGGAATACATCAAAATGGGCATAATCCCATGGGCCTTATATATGTCAAATGGGCCTAATCCCATGGGCCTTATATATGTCAAATGGGCCTAATCCCATGGTCCTTATATATGTCAAATGGACTTAATCCCATGGGCCTTATGCATACCAAATGGGCCTAATCATATGGGCCCTAGATATATACCAAGGTGGGCCTCAATGGATGGCCATAAGTAAATCAAGATGGGCCCCATACATATGCCAAGGTGGCGTCCATTTGAACTACAGATCCATCTTATTTTTTTTTAGTCTCAAGCCTTAAAATGGGCTTTCAAAATGATAGGACAGCTTGGATGCAGCACATGCATCATGGTGGGGGCCTACATGAAGGCCCACCATTATATATATATTATATATAATATAATATATAATTTATATACAGTATGTATATACAATATTATATATAATATAATATAATATTATATATATATATATATATATATATATATATATATATATATATATATATATATATATATATATATATATATATATATATATATATCTACACATGCACACACACACACACGCACACACACACGCATACACACACACGCGCACACACACATGCATACACATACGCATATACACACATGAGCACGCACACACCGTCTCCTGGATGGTGTGGATAGAACACAGGGGGGTGGGGGGGTTTCACCATCCACTGTCAGTGGACAGTGAGAGTGAACACATACATCACTGTGGGTCCCATGTGGGGCCCACCATAATACTTATATGCCATCCAATCTGTTGATAAGGTCGTACAGACCTGGATGAAGAGGAAGTACAATTTTCAGCTTGATCCAAAACTTCTGTGGACCCAAAAATGGGTTTCAATGGTAGGCGTTCAATCTCACTATTTCCTACAGTGTGGGCCACCTGAGCCTTGGATGAGGTTGATTTTTGGGTGGGGCCTGCTTAAGGTAGGGGCCCACCATATGGACGGGTTAGATGGCAAATAAACATCAAAGTGGGGCCCACGTGTGGGGCCTTGGGCACCTTGGCATCCGCCCGCCCGTGGCGCTTCTGAAAGCAGGAGCAGCAGCAGGCTACTACTTATATATATATATATATATATATATATATATATATATATATATATATATTTGAAATCATGATTTCTCACGGTTTATCATGCATGAGCCCCGCATCTGATGAATCGACTCAACCATTGGATTCCACAGCCCATAATAATTCTATCAAGATCAATATTAGGCCTCTTTCAGCGTGTAGGAAAAATCTAGGTAGATTTTAATGGTAATGATACTGTTTTTAAAACTATGGCCCACCAGATACTCGGATCAACCTCATTTTTTAGCTCAACGCCTAAAATGAGTTGGGAAAAAGGATGGACGGTTTAGATTGAATACACACATTAAGGTGAGGCCTATATAAGTGGCACATCCAATAAGCTTGAAATCAAGCTCATATTTATTTTTAAGTCCAACGTCAAGGGGACGTTGGACGTTCTGGCGCACAGGGACACTTAAGGTGGGCCACCACATGGCTAGGTTGTAAGAATCGTATCTTAATCCGTACTGTTCCGTCGCTTCCCGCGATCCTGAGCTGAACTACCCCATGCACGATCTGGAGCTGGCAGCGGTTGTCTTTGCACTAAAGGTGTGGAGGCACTATCTCTATGGGGTGAGATTCGAGCTCTTCTTCGACCACAAGAGCTTGAAATATCTGTTCTCTCAGTCCGAACTGAACATGAGGCAGAGGCGTTGGATGAAACTCTTGAAGGACTATGATTTTGATCTTCAGTACCACCCGGGCAAGGCGAACGTGGTGACGGATGCCCTCAGCCATCAGCCACGAGGCCTGGTGGCGCATATGATGATTCCGGAGTGGAGGATGCTCGAGGATATAGCAGAGTACGACTTTGAGTTTGGTCTGCAGTCATCTATTGTTCAGCTATCGAGCTTGTCGATTCAACCCTCTCTTGTCGCAAGGATGATCGAGGCTCAGCAGTCAGATGAGTCGTTACAGGATTACCGAACAGAGGCAGCATCTGAGAGTCAGACGGATTGGTAGATTGGTTCTAACGGTGGAATTCACTTCAGAGGCTGATTATGTGTCCCGGATATTCCTAAGTTACGCCAAGATCTTATGACCGAGGCACATCGATCGTGTTTCTCTATCCACCCTAGCTCGACAAAGATGTACCGCGATATAAGATACCAGTATTTTTAGTCAGGGATGAAGTGCCAAATAGCCAATTTCGTGGTCGAGTGTGACACCTACCAGCGTGTCAAGGCCGATCATCAGAGACCCCCTGGTTTATTGCAATCGCTGATCGTCCCGATGTGGAAGTGGGAGCATATATCTACCGATTTCATCATGGGTTTGTCAAGGACTTAGTGCGGTCATGATGCCATCTGGGTTGTTGTGGATCGTCTGACGAAGTCAGCACATTTTCTTGCGATTCGTGAGACTTGGCATACAGATCAGCTCGCCAAGATGTTTATTGATGAGATCGTGAGATTACATGGTGTTTCCATCTCGATTGTTTCAAACTGAGATCCGAGGTTCACATCTCAGTTTTGGAGGAGCTTTCAGAGAGTGATGGGCACTGATTTGTAACTCAGCACCACGTATCATCCGCAGACCGATGGTCAGACCGAGAGGGTCAACCAGATCCTTGAGGATATGCTTTGGGCCTGTGCGATTGATTTCTCGGGTAGTTGGGACGAGCACCTGCGATTGGCTGAGTTCACGTACAACAACAGCTATCAGGCGACCTTGGCATGACTCCTTTTGAGGCATCATATGGCAGGCCGTGCAGATCTTCGAGTTGTTGGATCGAGGTGGGAGAGCGTCGTCTCCTAGGTCCCGAGCTTGTGCTGCAGACGTTAGAGGCTATTGACATCATCAAGTAGAGGATGCGCACAGCTCAGAGCCGACAGAAGAGTTTTACTGATCGTTGGCGTCGTCCCTTGGAGTTTGCGTTAGGGACTATGTGTTTCTCAAGGTCTCACCCATGAAGGGTGTGGTTCGTTTTGGGACGAAGGGCAATCTTGCCCCGCGATTCATAGGACCTTTCAAGATCACTGGGCGCATTGGCGCTGTGGCTTATCGGCTTGCCTTGCCATCGTAGTGGTCTGGCGTCCACAACATTTTCCATGTCTCTATGTTGAGGAAGTGTGGGTCAGACATCATGCCTATTATTGATTGGCAGCCGTTGGAGGTTCGTGAGGACGCTTCTTATATTGAGCAGCCAGTTCGTATCCTCGATCGGAAGGAGCAGGTCCTCAGAACTAAGGTCATTCCCTTGGTGAAGGTGCAGTAGAGCCATCATAATGTGGATGAGGCATCTTGGGAGCGAGAGGCAATGATCCATGAGCGTTATCCCCATCTTTTCAATGATTGATTGTATGGTGTATTGTGCTTTGATTATATATGATGTTGTATTTCCTATTTTCTTTTTGAGTTATGGTTATTTGCGATGGTAGTGTAAATTTTGAGGATAAAATTTTTATTAGGTGAGGAGAGCTGTAAGACCCGTATCCTAATCCGTATTGTTTCGTCGCTTCCCGCGATCCTTCTCGTCAAATTTCGGTAATCCGCGACCTGTAGTCGACGTTGTGCATGACCTTAAGTCGTATCCTATATATTTGAGTCGGCTTAATCCAAGACTTGTACCATTGCGACCGCACAGTCGCCACGGTTCCAACGCCGCGACTCATGTACCGATCCGATACCCTGACTAAGAGATGTGAGCCGACGTTTATTTTGAGAAAACGCCGCTCATTTACAATCTCAAGAGAATCTCTACGACATGTCCCATCAATCCATCGATCAATCAATCACTCCATCAATCCATCAATCACTTTATGTTAAGTACACATCACCTTTCACCCCATTCCCAAGCAACCCCTAAAGTTAACTCTTTCTCACCCTCTCTCTTACACCACCCATACTTGTCAAGTACCACATCACTCACATCCATCACTCTTACAACCATCCCTTTTCTCTCTCTTTCTCTTCATAAATTCCAAGCCACACCAAGCACTAAAGAAGTGCACGTCCAAGCTTCCCCAAGAGTGAGAGAAAATGTGATTTTGATGGCCCACTTTCCATCCCAAAAGCTCTAATCCTGGCCATCCATTTCCCATCTCCACCATCAAAGTGAAGCTCTAGGAAATAGGCTATCCAACGGACCAAGAAGATCAAGTGGTGGGTGCTTCCATAACCTAGTTTTTCATATTTTTAAGATGGGCCAAGTGAGGCCAACCGATCAATGGTTTGGATCTCACTTGGGACACTAAGATGTGGCCGATGGCCCATCTTGATCATCAATATCATTCCATGATGGGGCCACCCCATCATGATATTTACTTTCCTTGTATTAAAAAGGTCATCTAGACTGTCCATTTTTAGTAGAGAAAGATCTCCACCGTTGATCTTTTATTTGGATGGCCCATATGCAATGAGACCCATTGATGTATGATTGGATGGTTGAAACGGAGGGCCCATAGTGTCGGGGTCCCTCCATCACGCGTGTCCCACTCTATCTCTCTCTCTCCCTCTCTTTTCATTTATTTTATTTCCTTGTGTGTGATGAAACGGCCGTATAGCCCACTTAGACAGACCCCACCTTGAAGTAGGAATTTTATCCAAGCCGTCCATGAGTGGGACCCATCTTAAATCTATCCTCCATTTGTAGTGGCCCACCTAAACAAGGCCCACCTTAAATGTGTTTGATTAGCGCCCCCCCCCCCCCCCCAAAAAAAAAAAAACAGAGAGAAAACGTCCAGCGTCTGGACGCTGGAAGGAAAAGACAAACATGAGCTGGGTAAGCAAGCATTGGAGAAGGGCCATTGTATAAGAGCCACCTTGATGTATGTATTCGATCAAAGCCGTCCATCCTCTTCCCCAACTCATTTTAGGCATTGAGCCGAAAATTAAGGATGATCCGAGTATCTGGTGGGCCATAGTGTTGAAAATAGTATCATTACCATTGAAATCCACCCATATCTTTCTTACACACTTAAAAAGGGCCAATATTGGTCTTAATTGAATGGTCATGGGCAGAGGAATGTAATGGCTGGGATGGATCTACCTGATGCGGGCCCCACATGGGAAAAACCCCAGAAAAATAGATTTTCAAAAAATAAAAAAAAAATAAACAACAATAGCAGCTGCTGCTGCTGTTATCAGCGTTGCAGGCCGCGCTAGCGGCGGGCGGGAGAACGTGGGCAGGGACCCACGGCCCTGTGTACGGGCCCCACGATGATGTATATTTTGTATCCACGCCGTCCATGAGGTGGACCACCCTCTGAGGTGGGTCCCCTCCAAAAATTATGTTGATCCAGACCTCAGGTGGCCCACACCATTAAAAATAGTGAGATTAAACGCCTACCACTGAAATCCTTTTTGGGGGCCACAGAAGTTTTGGATCAAGCTGAAATTTGTTTTGCATCCTCACCCAGGTCTCTATGACCTTATCAACGGGTTTGATGGTAAGTAAACATTATGGTGGGCCCCCCCATGTGGGACCCACATGATGTATGTGCCTTAATTCCACCGTTCGCCCGGACGGTGGAGCCCACTACATTGTATGTAATTCCACACTGTCCAGCCATTTCTTTGGCTGATGGATGGTTAGTGGACCCCCCCCCCCCCCCCCCCCCCACTATGATGTATGAGTTGTATCCTAACCGTCCATCCATTTTGAGAGCTAAAAATGAGGCAGATATATGGTTCAAATGGGCCCACCTTGGTATGTGTTTAGGGCCCATGATTGACTTAATTGTGTCCATTCATTGAGGCCAACTTTGGTATATATCTAAAGCCCATGGGACTAAGCCCATTTAATACATATAAAGCCCATGGGACTAAGCCCATTTGATACATAAAGAGCCCATGGGATTAAGCCCATTTGATGTACATGGGGCGTAAATAGAGTGGCCCATTTAGTATATTTAAAACTCATGTGTGTAGGCCCATCTAATATATTTAAGGCCCAAGTTGTGAGGCCCACTTTGTTGTATTTCAAGGCCCATGGGTCATAGACCATTGCAATGTACATAAGGCTCATTGGTGAGGCCCATTAATGCAGCCATTTGATGAATGTAAGGCCCATGTGATACGGCGCATTTGATGTATCTAAGGTCCATGGTTCGAGGCCCAATGGGATGTCCTTAGGGTCCATTGTAAATGAGTGATTTCCCATGGATCATGTAATGATATTTATGGCGGGCCATGCCTTAGGAGTAATGATGGTTTGACGCCCACATTGTAAGTACAATGTTGGTTAAATGTCCGCATTGTATCTCTCCTTAGGGCCCATTGGTAAGCCCATACTAGTTGTGTATAGGCCGTCTAGACTCATCTGCATCGTTTGAGTAGTCCATTATCTTATAATATGCTTAGTATAATCCCATGACTCATGCCCATATGCATCATATGTATGCTTGATATGAGTAGTGACTAATCATAGCATATGCCATTGGGCAGACCACTTATGGGACCCGTTATGAGACGGAGTGCCCCACATGATCGCGCAGTACGCGCTGAATTTTTACATGATTTGACGGCGTGATTCATGCATCTCGCATATGTGTGACTTGATCACTATACGCCCTAGCGACATCAGGACTGTGGCTTCACAGGTACATTGTGGATGGCTGTATTGGATACCGAAAATACTTATTCTAGCACTGTGGGCACTTAGGATGTCCTTGGGTGAAAGTCCCAGAACTTTTTTGGTAACAGGAGATGCTCCAACATCTACACCGAGTGGATACACGAGCGCCTGAGTGCCGAATACCAGTAGTCGCGTCTCCCACTGTGTCGTGGTCGGTTGGAAGGGGGTGTGGCCTTATCCTCCTGAGTGAGGGGACTATAAGCTAGGCTGAGTTTGAGCAGCTCGCATATGTGTCCGCTATCGATGAGCCGCGTAGGTATTGGCAGACTACTAGTCAGGCGGATAGTGAGGTCTATTCCGCTTGCTTGATTGTGCAGCTAGGGAGGTGGCAGTCTCTGCGAAATGTATTAGACCCCGGTGATATCCAGTGAGGAACTGTACTGATAGGTGTACATGATGAGTACCGAGTTGCTTGGATTGAATTTTGCATATGACATTCGGTTATATAGGCCTTGCATTGCATCGGTGTGGCCAATGGTACTCATATCTCGCATTGCATGGCCTTGGTATGGCCAATAGCATTCATGCCTTGCATTATCTAGCCTTGGTATGGTTGATTCTATGGACTTACCTCATACTTCCGCATTTCTCTGATATTGTATACTTGGCGTTTGCCTTACGCACACACTTACACCACCCTCTAAGCTTTTGTAAGCTTATGCATGACAGTTGCGTGCAGGTAGCGTTGGATAGCAGCAGTGCTGAGGCAAGAGTGCGTATCAGGACCTTTTAGAGCTTTTTGATCACCTTGTATATCCCTTTCCGCATTGTACTTAAAGTTTTTGATATAGTGGATATGTGGTGATGTTGTTTTGTGACTTGGGTATGCTTGTGGTTATGCTCCCTTATAAAAAAAATATTCTGAAAATCCTCCTTGTAGGATCCCAAGATCGAAATCTGGCATTTGATTTTCAGGAGCCGAGAATGGGGCACTACGGAGCTGTCGGCACCGGATTCGGCAATCGGGATTCATGTGAATCCGATTTTCAGGTTTGGGGCGTGACAGAAGTTGGTATCAGAGCATAACTTGAGAATACCTGAGGATCACATCACATATCTACTATAAATAAGTTTCGAGTCCGAATGACTTAGCGATTTTCCATCATGAACCCTTAACATTTTTGCCTTCGATAATTCTCAAGGCTAATAGGTCATTGTTCTTTCCTGTAGGATATTATGGCTAGAAGAACGACCCGAGCGAATCCCGCTTCACCACCTGTGACTTCCGCACCACCACCCACAGCTCCTGCTTTACCACCTGCTACTCCTGCTGCACCACCAGATATTCCTGCCTTTGATCCTGAGGATGCCACTCATTTACCTGAAACCGGTGCGGATCCGACCGTACCTGTGAGTGCTACTCAGCTGCAGCAGATTTTATAAGCGATGACCGCCATTCTTCAGGGGTAGAGCAGGCGTCCCACTGTGACACCGGCAGAGGCTGAGCAGGAGCGTGCGTGTGCTCTTCTCAAGGATTTCGACAGCATGATCCTCCGCATTTTCGAGGTGAACCAGACCCTACTGCTGCAGAGATATGGTGCTCCGAGGTGGAGAAGATATTCGACACCATGAGATGTAGGACCCAGCTGCGAGTTCTATTAGTTGTATTCCTTCTGAAGTGTGAGGCTAAGTATTGGTGGGCATCTGTGGCCCAATCAGTAGCGGCTGATTTTAAGTGGACCTGGGAGGACTTTATAGACCGGTTTAACTGAAAGTTCTTTCTCGAGCATGTGCGACAGCAGCGCTCACTAAAGTTTGAGACGCTGGTCCAGGGAGACATGACAGTGTCCCAGTACGAGGCACGTCTCGTCGCACTATTCAGATTTGTGACATATCTTGTTGATGATGAGGGGAGGAAGGCTCGCCGTTTTGAGAACGGCTTACATCCTGCCCTCTGGAGTCGTGTGATCGGACACATGCTTTCGACATTTGAGCAGATAGTGGAGAGAGCCCTAATATATGAGACAGATTAGGCCGGTGTGCAGGAAAGCCCGTGATCAGAGGGGAGATAGAAGAGGAAGGCACCCTCTAGTAGTTTCCATCAGCATCATCACTCACAGCAGCGGCGCACGACCCGCCCAATATTTTGAGCACTAGCAGTACCCCCAGCACCATCTTCGGGACGTTTATAGGTACTTTCTTTGGGTGCGGTCATACAGGGCATCGTAGGCACGAGTGTCCCCATCCGCAGCAGCAGCATCAGCCGAGGGCACCACATCCACCTCCGCGACAGCCACCACAGCAGTAGCGACCGCAGCACTAGCCTCCTGTACCTCCCCAGCAGTAGCAGAGGCAGCAACTTAGGCTCCCACAGTGACCACAGCAGCAGTAGAGACCTGCACCTCCCCAGCAGGCTCAGGGCAGATTTTATGCCGCCCAGCAGGACCCTCAGTCATTAGGAGGGGTCGTCGAGGGTACTCTTCCTGTTTCTGCATACATTGTAAGTGTATTATTTGATCCTGATGCATCGTATTCATTTGTCGCCGATGATTTCTGCCGATCGACCGGTTTGTCGTTGGAATATGCCCGTGAGGATTTGGTAGTATCGACGCCATTAGGGAAGACCGCAGTGTTGGGTCAATTTTACGCATCTTGCCCCATTTTGATTGGGGATATCTTCTTACCTGCCGACCTATTTGTATTACCGATGTCCGATTTTGATGTTATCCTGGGCATGGACTGGCTTGCCGAGTACTACGCCATATTAGACTGCTCTGCGAGGACAGTCACGTTCTGCATACCCGGTGTGCTAGAGTTTCAGTTTGTTGCCGAGCCCAGAGGAGGGCAGCTTTCTTGCCTATTATCGTGTGCTATTGAGGATCAGCTGCTTTGATTATCGACCAGCTGCCTGTTATTTGTGATTTTCCTGATGTGTTCCAGGAGATTCCTGGATTACCACCTCGTCGGCATACTGAGTTTCAGATTGATCTCGTGCCCGGTACCGCGCCTATCTCGAAGGCCCTGTACCGTATGGCACCATTAGAGTTACGGGAACTGCAGAAGCAGTTGGACGAGTTGCGTGAGCTAGGCTTTATTCATCCGAGCGGTTCACCGTGGGGAGCGCCGGTACTCTTCGTGAAGAAGAAGGATGGCTCATTGAGGCTTTGCATAGATTACCGCGAGCTCAACAAGGTCACGGTCAAGAACAAGTACCCGCTCCCGAAGATCAATGACTTGTTTGATCAGCTGCAAGAGGCGGAGTTCTTTTTGAAGATAGACTTGAGGTCCGGTTATCATCAGGTTCGGGTTCGAGATGAGGATATCCCAAAGACAGCCTTCAGGACGCGCTACGGTCATTTTGAGTTTCAGGTCATGTCCTTCGGACTGACCAATGCGCCCGTAGTATTCATGCAGTTGATGAACGAGGTCTTCCATCCATATCTCGATCATTTTTTTGTGGTGTTCATCGATGACATTCTGATATATTCGAGGACTCGTGAGGAGCAAGAGCGGCATCTTGAGATTATATTACAGACCCTCCGTGCACACTAACTTTACGCAAAGCTGGAGAAGTATGAGTTCTGGCAGGAGGAGGTGAAGTTCCTCCGCCATGTAGTGACGAGGTAGGGTGTCACTGTAGACCCCTCGAAGATTGATGTCGTGCGTCAGTGGGACCAGCTCACGAACGCATCCGAGATCCACAGTTTTCTTGATTTGGTGGGCTACTACCGACGATTTATTGAGGGATTCTCTCGCATTGTAGCCCCGTTGACCAGGTTGACCTGGAAGGGTGCCGAGTTCGTTTGGAGTGACGCTTATGAGCAGGCGTTTATGGAATTGAAGGACCGCCTCACGTCTACTCCTGTCCTCACTCTTCCCTCTGGGAGTGATGGATTTGTTGTATTTACTGATGCCTCACGAGTTGGCTTAGGTGCTGTCCTGATGCAGCACGGAAAGCCGGTGACTTATGCGTCTCTTCAGCTCAAGGTCCATGAGCTGAACTACTCCATCCACGATCTGGAGCTGGCAGCGGTTGTCTTTGCATTGAAGGTGTGGAGGCACTATCTCTATGGGGTGAGATTCAAGCTCTTCTCTGACCACAAGAGCTTGAAATATCTGTTCTCTCAGTCCAAGATGAACATGAGGCAGAGGAGTTGGATAGAACTCCTGAAGGACTACGATTTTAATCTTCAGTACCACCCGAGCAAGGCGAACGTGATGGCGGATGCCCTCAGCCGTCAGCCACGAGGCCTGGTGGCGCATATGATAATTCAGGTGTAGAGGATGCTCGAGGATATAGCAGAGTGCGACTTTGAGTTTGGTCTGTAGTCATCTATTGTTCAGCTATCGAGCTTGTCGATTCAACCCTCTCTTATCGTAAGGATGATCGAGGCTCAGCAGACAGACGAGTCATTAAAGGATTGCCGAACAGAGGCAGCATTTGAGAGTCAGATGAATTGACAGATTGGTTCTGACGGTGGACTTCGCTTCAGAGGCCGATTATGTGTCCCGGATATTCCTGAGTTATGCCGAGATATTATGACCGAGGCACATCGATCGCGTTTCTCTATCCACCCTGACTCGATGAAGATGTACCGCGATATGAGACGCCAATATATTTGGTCAGTGATGAAGCGCCAGTTAGCCAATTTTGTGGTCGAGTGTGACACCTGTCAGCTTGTCAAGGCCGATCATCAGAGATCCCCTGGTCTATTGCAGCCGCTGATCGTCCTGATGTGGAAGTGGGAGTATATATCTACCGATTTTGTCATGGGTTTGTCGAGGACTCAGCGCAGTCATAACGTCATCTGGGTTGTTGTGGACCGTCTGACGAATTCGGCACATTTTCTTACGATTCATGAGACTTGGCATACAGATCGGTTCGCCAAGATGTTTATTGATGAGATCGTGAGATTGCACGGTGTTCCCGTCTCGATTGTTTCAGACCGAGATCCGAGGTTCACATCTCAATTTTGGAGGAGCTTTCAAAGAGCGATGGGCACTGATTTGCAGTTCAGCACCGCATATCATTTGGAGACCGATGGTCAGACCGAGAGGGTCAACCAGATCCTTGAGGATATGCTTCGGGCCTGCGCGATTGATTTCTTGGGTAGTTGGGATGAGCACCTGCGATTGGCTGAGTTCACATACAACAACAGCTATCAGGCGACCATTGGCATGACTCCTTTTGAGGCATTATAGGCATGCAGTGCAGATCTCCGAGTTGTTGGATCGAGGTAGGAGAGCGGCGTATCCTAGGTCCCAAGCTTGTGCTGCAGACGTTAGAGGCTATTGACATCATCAGGCAGAGGATGCGCACAGCTCAGAGCCGACAGAAGAGTTTTGCTGATCGTCGGCGTCATCCCTTGGAGTTTGACGTTAGGGACTATGTGTATCTCAAGGTCTCACCCATGAAGGGTGTGGTTTGTTTTGGGACGAAGGGCAAGCTTGTCCCTAGATTCATAGGACCTTTCGAGATCACTGGGCGCATTGGCGCTACGGCCTATCGGCTTGCCTTGCCATCACAGTTTTCTAGCGTCCACAACATTTTCCATGTCTCTATGTTGAGGAAGTGTGGGTCAGACATCATGTCTATTATTGATTGGCAGCCGTTGGAGGTTCGTGAGTACGCTTCTTATATTGAGCAGCCAGTTCGTATCCTCGATCAGAAAGAGCAGGTCCTCAGAACCAAGGTATTCTCTTGGTGAAGGTGCAGTGGAGCCATCATAGTATGGATGAGGCGTCTTGGGAGCGAGAGGCAGAGATCCGTGAGCGTTATCCCCATCTTTTCAATGATTAATTATATGGTGTATTGTGCTTTGATTATATATGATGTTGTATTTCCTATTTCCTTTTTGAGTTATGGTCAGTTGCGATGGTAGTGTAAATTTCGAGAAAAATTTTTTTATCAGGTGGGGAGAGCTGTAAGACCCGTATCCTAATCCGTACTGTTCCGTCGCTTCCCGCGACCCTTCTCCTGAAATTCCAGCAATCCGTGACCTGTAGTCGACGTTGCGCCTCACCATAAGTCGTATCCTATACATTTGAGTTGACTTAATCCAAGACTTGTACCATTGCGACCGCATAGTCGCCGCGACTCATGTACCGATCCGATACCCTGACTAAGAGATGTGAGCCGGCGTTTATTTCGAGAAAACGCCGCGCATTTGCAATCTCAAGAGAATCTCTACGACATGTCCCATCAATCCATCGATCAATCAATCACTCCATCAATCCATCAATCACTTTATGTTAAGTACACATCACCTTTCACCCCATTCCCAAGCAACCCCTAAAGTCAACTCTTTCTCACCCTCTCTCTTACACCACCCATACTTGTCAAGTACCACATCACTCGCATCCATCACTCTTACAACCATCCCTTTTCTCTCTCTTTCTCTTCATAAATTCCAAGCCACACCAAGCACTAAAGAAGTCCACGTCCAAGCTTCCCTAAGAGTGAGAGAAAATGTGATTTTGGTGGCCCACTTTCCATCCCAAAAGATCTAATCCTAGCCATCCATTTTTCATCTCCACCATCAAAGTGAAGCTCTAGGAGATAGGCTATAACAACGGACCAAGAAGATCAAGTGGTGGGTGCTTCCATAACCTAGTTTTTCATATTTTTAAGATGGGCCAAGTGTGGCCAATCGATCAATGGTTTGGACCCTAAGATGTGGCCGATGGCCCATCTTGATCATCAATATCATTCCATGATGGGGCCATTCTCCAAGGACCCCATCATGATGTTTACTTTCCTTGCATTAAAAAGGTCATCTAGACCGTCCATTTTTAGTGGAGAAAGATCTCCACCGTTGATCTTTTATTTGGGTGGCCCATATGCAATGGGACCCATTGATGTATGATTGGATGGTTGAAACGGAGGGCCCATAGTGCCGGGGTCCCTCCATCACGTGTGTCCCACTCTATCTCTCTCTCTCCCTCTCTTTTCATTTATTTTATTTCTTTATGTGTGATGAAACGACCGTATGGCCCACTTGGACGGACCCCACCTTGAAGTAGGAATTTTATCCAAGCCGTCCATGAGTGGGGCTCATCTAAAATCTATCATCCATTTGTGGTGGCCCACCTAAACAAGGCCCACCTTAAATGTGTTTGATTAGCCTAAAAAAAAGAGAGAGAGAAAACGTCCAGCGTCTAGACGCTGGAAGGAAACACAAACATGAGCTGGGTAAGCAAGCATTAGAGAAGGGCCATTGTATAGGACCCACCTTGATGTATGTATTCGATCAAAGCCGTCCATCCTCTTCCCCAACTCATTTTAGGCGTTGAGCCGAAAACTGAGGATGATCCGAGTATCTGGTGGGCCATAGTGTTGAAAATAATATCATTACCATTGAAATCCACCCAGATCTTTCTTACACACTCAAAAAGGGCCAATATTGGTCTTGATTGAATGGTCATGGGCAGAGGAATGTAATGGCTGGGATGGATCTACCTGATGCGGGCCCCACATGGGAAAAACCCCAGAAAAATAGATTTTCAAAAAATAAAAAAAACAAACAAGAACAGCAGCTGCTGCTGCTGTTGTCAGCATTGCAGGCCGCGCCAGCGGCGGGCGGGCAAACATGGGCAGGGACCCACGGCCCTGTGTACGGGCCCCACCATGATGTATATTTTGTATCCACGCCGTCCATGAGTTGGACCACCCTCTGAGGTGGGTCCCCTCCAAAAATTAGGTTGATCCAGACCTCAGGTGGCCCACACCATTAAAAACAGTGGGATTAAATGCCTACCATTGAAATCCTTTTTGGGGGTCACAAAAGTTTTGGATCAAGCTGAAATTTGTTTTTCATCCTCACCCAGGTCTCTGTGACCTTATCAACGGGTTGGATGGTAAGTAAACATTATGGTGGGCAACCCCATGTGGGACCCATAATGATGTATGTGCCTTAATTCCACCGTCCGCCCGGACGGTGGAGCCCACTGCATTGTATGTAATTCCACACCGTCCAGCCATTTCTTTGGCTACTGGACGGTCAGTGGACCCTCCCGCTATGATGCATGAGTTGTATCCTAACCGTCCATCCATTTCGAGAGCTAAAAATGAGGCAAATATATGGTTCAAATGGGCCCACCTTGGTATGTGTTTAGGGCCCATAATTGACTTAATTGTGGCCATTCATTGAGGCCTACTTTGGTATATATCTAAAGCCCATAGGACTAAGCCCATTTGATACATATAAAGACCATGGGACTAAGCTCATTTGATACATAAAGAGCCCATGGGATTAAGCCCATTTGATGTACATGGGGCACAAATGGAGTGGCCCATTTAGTATATTTAAAACTCATGTGTGTAGGCCCATCTGATATATTTAAGGCCCAAGTTGTGAGGCCCACTTGGATGTATTTCAACGCCCATGGGTCATGGACCATTGCAATGTACATAAGGCTCATTGGTGAGGCCCATTAATGCAGCCATTTGATGAATGTAAGGCCCATGTGATATGGCCCATTTGATGTATCTAAGGTCCATGGGTCGAGGCCCAATGGGATGTCCTTAGGGTCCATTGCAAATGAGTGATTTCCCATGGTTCATGTAATGATATTTATGGCGGGCCGTGCCTTAGGAGCAATGATGGTTTGATGCCCACATTGTAAGTACAATGTTGGTTAAATGTCCACATTGTATCTCTCCTTAGGGCCCATTGGTAAGCTCATACTAGTTGTGTATAGGCCGTCTAGACTCATCTGCATCGTTTGAATAGTCCATTACCTTATAACATGCTTAGTATAATCCCATGACTCATGCCTATACGCATCATATGTATGCTTGATATGAGTAGTGACTAATCATAGCATATGCCATTGGGCAGACCACTTATGGGACCCGTTATGAGACGGAGTGCCCCACATGATCGCGCAGTATTCGCTGGATTTCTACATGATTTGACTGCGTGATTCATGCATCTCGCATATGTGTGACTTGATCACTGCATGCCCTAGCGACATCAGGGCCGTGGCTCCACAGGTACATTGTGTATGGCCGTATTGGATACTGAAAATACTTATTCTAGCACTGTGGGAACTTAGGATGTCCTTGGGTGAAAGTCTCAGAACCTTTTTGGTAACAGGAGATGCACTAACATCTAGACCAAGTGGATACACGAGCGCCTGAGTGCCGAATACCAGTAGGTCACATCTCCCACTGTGTCGTGGTCGGTTGGAAGGGGGTGTGGCCTTATCCGCCTGAGTGAGGGGGCTATAAGCTAGGTTGAGTTTGAGCAGCTCGCATATGTGTCCGCTACCGATGAGCCGGGTAGGTATTGGCAGACTACTAGTCAGGCGGATAGTGAGGTCTATTCCGCTTGCTTGACTGCTCCCTTATAAAAAAAATCATTCTGAAAATCCTCCTTGTAGGATCCCAGGATCGAAATCTGGCATTTGATTGTCAGGAGCCGAGAATGGGGCATTACGGAGGCTGTCGGAACTACGGAGGCTGTCGACACCAGATTCGGCAATCGGGATTCTTGTGAATCTGATTTTCGGGTTTGGGGCGTGACATACGTGGTGAGGCACAATACATCTAAAGTGGGCCCCATCTACAAATGTCTTTGACCTAATACATGCCTCATGGTGAGGTCCATCCAAGTGGGCCACACGGCCATTACATCACACATAAAAAAAAAAATAGAGGGAGAGAGAGAAATAGAGTGGGATGCGTGTGATGGAGGGACCCCGGCACTATGGGTCCTCCGGTTCAAGCATCCAATTCATACATCAAATGAGCCCCATTGCATGTGGACCCATCAAATCAAAGATCTACGGTGGAGATCCTTTCTCCACCCAAAATGAATGGTCTAGATGACCTCTTTCAAACTAGAATTAAACAGCATGATGGGGTCCATGGAGAATGGCCCGATCATGGAATGATATCAATAATAAAGGTGGGCCATCGGCCACATCTTAGGGTCCAAAGTGAGATCCATACCATTGATTGGTAGGCCTCACTTGGCCCATCTTAAAAATATGAAAACTATCCTATTAAAGCACCCACCGCTTGATCTTCTTGGTCCGTTGGAAAGTCGGTCTCCTAGAGCTTCGCTTTGATGGTGGAGATGGAAAATGGATGGCTAAGATGAAAGTTTTTGGGATGGGAAGGTGGGTCACACAACTCACTTTTCTCTCATGGAGGAGCTTGGATGTGTGGGATCTCTCCTTGTTTGGAAATGGTGTGAGAAAAGAGGGAAACTGGTGGTTGTAAGGATAAGTGATGGGAGATGGGTGATGGATGTGAGTGATGGGTGAGGTGATGAAATGGTTGACTTTTGGGTTTGCTTAACTTGTGGAGAAAGGAAGCATGGGTGCTTTGTACTT
Source organism: Magnolia kwangsiensis (assembly GCA_037074715.1). NCBI lineage: Eukaryota > Viridiplantae > Streptophyta > Magnoliopsida > Magnoliales > Magnoliaceae > Magnolia > Magnolia kwangsiensis. The sequence goes on from CM073571.1 coordinate 156,456,842, forward strand.
GACATGAGAGGTGATTGATGGGATTGATTTGACATGTTGTAGAGATTCTCTTGGGATTTGCAATGCGCGGTGCTTTTCCTCGAACTGAACGCAGGTCTACATCTCCTCATCTGGGTATCAGATCAGTGTGTGATTCACGGCATTGGAACCACGGCGACTATGCAGTCGCAATGGTACAAGTCTCGGATTAAGCCGACTTAAATTTATGGGGTATGACTTAGGGTCATGCGTAAACGTTGATTACTGGTCGTGGATTGTCGAAATTCGATAGGAAGGATCGCGGCAGTCGACGGAACAGTACAGACTAGGATACGGGTCTTACAGCTCTCCCCACCTAATAAAAGTTTTGTCATCAAAATTTATACTTCCATCGCAGCTAAGACATAACTCATGAGGGAATAGAAAACATAACATCATATATAATCGTAACACCATACATCATACAATCAAACATCGAAAAGATGGGGATAGCTCTCTCGAATCTCTGCCTCGTGCTTTCAAGACTCATTCACACTATGATGGCCCCACTGCACCTTCACTAAGGGAATGACCTTGGTTCTGAGGACCTGCTCCTTCCGATCAAGGATACGAACTAGCTGTTCAATGTAAGAAGCATCCTCATGAACCTCTAACGGCTGCCAATCAATAATAGGAATGATGTCTGACCCACACTTCCTTAACATAGAAACATGAAAAACGTTGTGGACGTCAGACAACTGAGGTAGTAATGCAAGCCGATAGGCCACGGCGCCAACACTCCTGGTGATCTCAAAAGGTCCTATGAATCTTGAGGCAAGCTTACCCTTCGCTCCAAAACGAACCACACCCTTCATGGGTGAGACCTTGAGATACACTGTAACACCCTGAAAATCGGGAGTCGTGTAGAAACCCGACTCCCGAGTTTCAGACCATCACTTATGCAACAAATATGATTATGATTTAATGTTGTCTGAGTTAGAGCATTCGCATGAGTAAGATTATACCAAAACTGCAATTCATACTCTAGATCCAGTGATAAAACGCAAGCGGAAGACTGAAAGATATATATATATATATATATATATATATATATATATATATATATATATATATATATATATCACTGTATGAAAACAAAATAATCTCGAACTGTCTCCAAAGTATGAATACATCTCTGAGTCTCATATACATGTCATAAAGCAAAAATAAATGTCAGGTGATAGTCCAACTGGCACAAGTCCCACTGATCCAGTCCATCTATGCGAAGCCGTCAGCGAACTGCATATACGAGAATTCGTCCTGATCCTTATAATAATCTGGCTCTGCGTCCTGAATCGCCTCGTCACCTGCATCTAAGACAGAGTCTGGTAGGTGTTGCAAGCACCGTCCCGTAACGTGGGAGTGAGTGATCAACTCAATGGAATCATAGAGCAAAGATTAACATGTTATCAAATCAATCACGCGATAATAGTAAAGCAGGCAATCAAACATTCCTAGATACTGTTGTTAATGCAAGCATGAAATGACATGATGGATTCCCTCACCGACATACTCCCTCATGCGGCACCATTTGTGTCCGCGGCATGCTTTCTTCCCACAGTGCTCCACATCTTCCAGGCACATGCAGTGCGATATGGATATGATTACCGGGTTGTTATTTGTCCTTTCATACAGCAGTATTGGGAAACTAAAGTACCTTCCTTATATCAATCCCAACACAGATCCTGTCTAGGGTCGTCACTTCTAGTATTCTCATACGATGTTATGTTTATAGGTCGCTGCAAGGGCAGTTAGGGCTGTTGCTCGCACTCGTTGCACCGCTCCCCATCACCTTATCAATACAGGCCTAATGTACTCTCGTTGTTACGGAAGGGTCATCGCCTCCCGTAGACTCAGAATACGCTCGATGTCACTACAAAGGGCTCGTCACCAATCAGTATAGGCCGACAGCTCGAATGTAGTGTCTCATACCACCACAATCGGCTCACGAGTCAAATGTGCTCACTGGTCACTACGGGGAGGTTTGTGGCCCCAGCCTAGGCTGACAGCTCGACCATAGTGTCCCATACCACCATGCCTGGCTCATGAGTCTTTATGGATCAAGGTACCATGTTTAACAGGGTTTTCAATGGTAAGTTCAGTACCCTAAGTTCCAGCAGTTATGACTCATAAAGGTGAACATACAATGGCCAGTCGGGTTACTTGACGAGCTCGACTAGTACGAGCGCATCTCAAGCTGAGCGACATGAAGTGCATGAAATACTTCGTGTGGCCTAAGCACTGCCGCCAACCTAAAACACGACTCGCGTTCATCGACGCGTCCTTCGTGGCAATTAGAAGCCAACCACGAATTCGATCCATTACTGACTGTCTTGACTAGGTCATAGCCCCAAGCATTTGTATATTAACATCAGTAAGCATATGTGAGTAACAGGAATGAATATAAACAATACAAGCATGTTGACACATGTTATATCATACTACGTAAGAAAATCAACCAACACATGCATTCCATATATGTAATGAAATCAATTCATGTGACCAACATGGTGGAAATCATATACGTCAGAATATTGATTGAGAATTCAATCTCAAAACTAAATTGCAACACCATTTACTCAATACATACTAATACAAACATTTATACAAACACTTAGTCTACACACTTTAGCCTACATAGCGTATGTCGACTCTAAGTGCGCATTTGGGCGAATCTCTTCGCCAAAAAGATCATACACGCATTCTTAATATCACAACACGATAAATAACCATGGCAATCATTTCAACAAAATACAGACGTATATTGTAGTTCCTATAAATACCTAAAATGCCCTAAATCTCATATTTTCCGTACGCAGTCGAAATAGAAAATGGACGGCATGTTCTACATGTCAAACGGCGTTCTCTTCGATAATCTACTATTAAACGATATTGAAAGCTTTGAAATCAGTTAATCAAAGCGTCTAAAATCCTCACCTTTTGCCTTAGACGTGTATCGATTCGAATAAAACGTTTACGCTTCGTCAACGGCGTTAAGGCTACCTATATCACAAGTTACATAAGCTACACCGCTACTCGCATCAAAGAAATTCCTAAAACAGCAAGAGGGTAGGGTTTTCTTACCTATAAGTGAGTTGGAAATCACCGGAAAAGTGATTTGAATGCGGTGCTTCGGTACGTGCAATAGCTGGTGCAAGTGGCAGGAAATCTCTCCCACAACTCTCTCACAATCTTTCTCTTTCTCTCTCTCTCTTTCTAGGGTTTGTAGAAAATTTGGATGGGAGAGATATGAGAGGGTTTAAAGCACTTATATAGGCTAAAATCTAACCTAATTAGACTTGGGACAAAGGTATACTTAAGTTATAACCAAATTAGAACTTTTCTGATCCAAAAGAGCATTTCGGGAGATCCCCTGGCTGAACACGATCGGAATTAAGCTCATGCATATCGGATCCTACTCACATGAAGTTTTTTTGTCCGGTAGAGTTCCCAGATCGCACGTGGTGGACCAGTTTCAGTTCAACGGTCACGGAGACTCGATCGAAGATTCTAAGTACACTGACCTGAGTGAGAAATGTTTCCTGATCCGAGGGTGTATTTGGGTCAGATTCTGACGGTCTGAATACTTATACTGATCCCGCAAACGAAATGTGTCATATTCATTTAAATCCCATTTAAATTTTTATGAATTACACTCTTTCTCACACTCCTTGCTCCAAGATCAATGAAATAGCCTCAGAACATCAGTTGGGCTTGATTTTCGAAATGATTGTCAAGTCCAGCTAAGTGGTCATAATGGTCTAAGATTGTGGATATCGAACTTTCGACTCGTGGTCTAATTCCAATACGAAGTTTCAAAAGGTTCCTGAGAGCAAACAGGTTTAGAGTTTGATCATAGATTTCAGGGTATTGTAGCGTCATTGGTTCTACAAGTTTTGGGTCTTGCAGAACGTATTTAAAGCAATCAGTGCTAATTTCACAGCTAATCTAGCATAGCTCTAGCTAACTTGCGCTTAATTTCTAAAGGAATTAATCCCACGTGATTTCTGATCGAGTTGGTACTCGAGTCTCTGTACGAATTTTTTCGAGGCGTTACATACACATAGTCCCCAATGGCAAACTCCAAGGGATGACGCCGACGATCAACAGAACTCTTCTGCCGGCTCTGAGCTGTGCACATCCTTTTCTTGATGATGTCGATAACCTCTGACGTCTACAGCAGAAGCTCGGGACCTAGGAGACATCGCTCTCCAACCTTAGTCTAACAATTCAGAGATCTGCACTATCTGTCATATAATGCCTTGAAAGGAGCCATGCCAATGGTCACCTGATAGTTGTTGTTGTACGCGAACTCAGCCAATCGCAGGTGCTCATCCTAGCTACCCGAGAAATCAATTGTGCAGGCCCGAAGCATATCCTCAAGGATCTAGTTGACACTTTCGGTCTACCCATCGGTCTGTGGATGATACGTGGTGCTAAGCTACAAACCAGTGCCCATCGCTCTCTGAAAGCTCCTCCAAAACTGAGACGTGAACCTCGGATCTCGGTCTGAAACGATCGAGATAGGAACATCGTGCAATCTCACGATCTCATTAACAAACATCTTGGCGAGCCGATCCGTATGCCAAGTCTCACGAATCACAAGAACATGTGGCGACTTTGTCAGACGATCCACAACAACCCAGATGGTGTCATGACTGCGCTGAGTCCTCGGTAAACCCATGACAAAATCGATAGATATGTGCTCCCACTTCCACATCGGGACGCTCAGCGGCTGTAATAGACCAGGGGGTCTCTGATGATCAGCCTTGACATTCTGGCAGGTGTCACACTCAGTCACAAAACTGGCTATCTGGCACTTCATCCCTGACCAAAAATACTGACACCTCATATTGCGATACATCTTTATCGAGCCAGGGTGGATAAAGAACTGCGATCGATGTGCCTCGGTCATAAGATCTCGACCTAACTCAGGAATATCCGGGACACATAATCAGCCTCTAAAGAGAAGTTCACCACCAGAACCAATCTGTTAATCCGTCTGACTCTCAGATGTTGCCTCTGCTCGATAATCCTGTAACGACTCGTCTTTCTATTGAGCCTCGATCACCCTTACGACAAGAGAGGGTTGAATCGACAAGCTCGATAGCTGAATGATAAATGACTGTAGACCAAACTCGAAGTCATACTCTGTTATATCCTCGAGCATCCTCCACTCCCGAATCATCATATGTGCCACCAGTCCTCGTGGCTGACGGCTGAGGGCATTCGCCACCACGTTCGCCTTGCCCGGGTGGTATTGGAGGTTAAAATCATAGTCCTTCAGGAATTCCATCCAACGGCTCTGCTTCATGTTCAACTAGGACTGAGAGAACAGATACTTCAAGCTCTTGTGGTCAGAGAAGAGCTCGAACTTCACCCCATAGAGATAGTGCCTCCACACTTTCAGTACAAAGACAACCGCTGTTAGCTCCAGATCGTGCGTGGGGTAGTTCAGTTCATGGACCTTGAGCTGGTGAGATGCATAAGCCACCGGCTTCCCGTGCTGCATCAGGAGAACACCTAAGCCAACTCGTGAGGCATCGGTAAATATAACAAATCCATCACTCCTAGAGGGAAGAGTGAGGACAGGAGCGGACGTGAGGCGGTCCTTTAATTTCATAAATGTCTGCTCATAAGCGTCGCTCTAAACAAACTCAGCACCCTTTCGGGTCAACCTGGTCAATGGGGCTACAATACGAGAGAATCTTTCAATGAAACATCGGTAGTAGCCTGCCAAACCAAGAAAACTGTGGATCTCAGATGCGTTCGTGGGCTAGCCCCACTGACACGACATCAAACTTCGAGGGGTCCATTGTGACACCCTGCCTCGTCATTATATGACCAAGGAACTTCACCTCCTCCTGTCGAAATTCGCACTTCTCTAGCTTCGCGTAAAGCTGGTGTGCACGGAGGATCTACAATGTCATCTCTAGATGTTGCTCATGCTCCTCATGGGTCCTCGAATATATCAGAATGTCATCAATGAACACCACAACAAACTGATCGAGATATGGACGGAAGACCTCGTTCATCAACTGCATGAATACTGCGGACGCATTGGTCAGTCCGAAGGACATGACCTGGAACTTAAAATGACCGTAGCGTGTCTTGAAGGCTGTCTTCGGGATATCCTCATCTCAAACCCGAACCTGATGATAACCGGACCACAAGTCTATCTTCGAAAAGAACTGCGCCTCCTGCAGCTGATCAAACAAATCATTGATCCTCGGAAGCGGGTACTTGTTCTTGATCATGACCTTATTGAGCTCATGGTAATCTACGCAAAGCCTCAACAAGCCATCTTTCTTCTTCACGAAGAGTACCTGTGCTCCCCACGGCGAACTGCTCGGACGAATAAAGCCTAGCTCGAGCAACTCGTCCAATTGCTTTTGCAGTTCCCGTAACTCCAACGGTGCCATACGATACGGGACCTTCGAAATAGGCACGGTACCAAGCATAAGATCAATCTAGAACTCTATGTGTCGACGAGGTCGTAACTCCGAAATCTCCTGGAACATGTCGGGAAAACCACAAACGACCGGCAGCTGGTTGATACTCAAAGCAATTGGCTCCTTAACGACACATGATAACAGGCAAGAAAGCTGCTCTCCTCTGGGCTTGGTAAAAAACTGGAACTCTGGTATGCCGGGTATAAAGAACGTGACTATCTTCATGGAGCAGTCCAATATAGCGTAGTACTCGGTAAGCCAATCCATGCCCAGGATAACATCAAAATCGGACATCAGCAATACAAATAGGTCGGCAGGCAAGAAGATATCCCCAATCAAAACGGGGTAAGATGAGCAAACTCGGTTTAATACTGCAGTCTTCCCCAAGCGCATCGATACAGACAAACCCTCGAAGGCAGACTCTATCGCCAAACCGGTTGATCGACAGAAATCATTGGCCATAAAGGAATGTAATGCAATAGAGTCAAATAATACACGTGCAATGCATGCAGAAACAGGGAGAGTACCCTCGACGACCCCTCCTGATGACTGAGAGTCCTGCTGGGCAGCATAGAATCTACCTTGGGCCTGCTGGGGAGGTGTAGGTCCCCTCTGAGGTCTTTGTTGATGTTGTTGCTGTTGTGGCAGCCTAATATACTACCTCTGCTGCTGTGGGGGAGGCCCTGGAGGCTGGTGCTGCGGTCGCTGCTACTGTTGTGGTGAATGTCGGAGAGATGGATGTGGTGCCCTAGGCTGCTGCTGCTACAAATGGGGACACTCGTGCCTACGATGTCCTGTCCGACCACATCCAAAGCAGGTACCCATAAACGGTCCCGAAGGTGGCGCTGGGGGTACTACTGGTGCTCGGAATGCTGGGCAGGTCGTGCGTCGTTGCTATGAATGATGCTGCTCCTGCTGGGCAATACCAGAGGGTACCTTCCTCTTCTGATCTCCTTTCTAGTCACAGGCTCTCTGCAAACTGGCCCAATCTGACTCATAAATTTCTGCCCTCTCTAAGATCTGCTCAAATGTTGGAAGCATGTGTCCGACCATATGGCTCTTGAGGGCAGGACATAACCCGTTCTCAAAACGGCAGACCTTCCGTCCCTCATCGTCAATAAGATATGTCACAAATCTCGATAGTGAGACAAATTGAGCCTCATATTGGGACACTGTCATGTCTCCCCGGACTAGAGTCTCAAACTCTAGTATACACTGCTGTTGCACAGGCTCGGGAAAGAACTTTTGGTCAAACCGGTCTACAAAGTCCTCCCAGGTCTACTCGAAATCAGCCGCTACCGATCAGGCCACAGATGCCCACCAATGCTGAGCCTCACCCTGGAGAAGGAATACAGCTAATAGAACTCGCTGCTGGGTTATGCATCTCATGGTGTCGAATATCTTCTCCACCTCAGAGCACCATATCTCTGTAGCAGTAGGGTCTGGCTCACCCCAGAAACGTGGAGGATCTTGCTATCGGAAGTTCTTGAGAAGGGCGCTCGTATGCTCCTACTCAGCCTTGGCTGGTGTAACAGTGGGACGCCTACTCTACCCCTGAAGAATAGGAGTCATCGCCTGTAACATCTGTTACAGTTGAGTAGCACTCACAGGTACGGTCGGATCTGCACCAGTCTCAGGTAAAGGAGTGGCATCCTCAGGCTGGAAGGCAGGAATATCTGGTGGTGGAGCAGGAGTAGCAGGTGGTAGAGCAGGAGTCGCAAGTGGTGGAGCGAGATTCGCTCGGGTTGTTCTTCTAGCCATTATGTCTTACAGGAAGGAACAAGGGCCTATAAGCCTTGAGAATTCTCGAAGGTATAAACGTTAAAGGTCTATGTCAGAAAATTGTTACGTTATTTAGACTTGAAAACTATTTATAGTAGATTGTGATGTGATCTCATGTATTCCCAAGTTATGCTCTGATACCAACTTCTGTCACGACCTAAAATCTGAAAATCGGATTCACGGGAATTCAGATCGCTGAATCCAGTGCTGACAGTCTCCGTAGTGCCCCATTCTCGGCTCTTGGCAATTATATGCCAGATTTCGATCCTGGGATCCTATGAGGAGGATTTTCAGAATGAATTTTTTTTTGTTTGTAATTGAGCATAACCACAAGTATAACCAAGTCACAAAACAACATCACCAAATATCCACTATATCAAAAATTTTAAGTACAATAGGAAAGGAAAATACAAGGTGATCAAAAACTCCAAAATAGCCAGATGCGCACTCCTGCCTCATCGCTGCTGCTGTCCAACACTACCTGCATGCAACTTTCATGCATAAGCTTACAAAAGCTTAGAGGGTGGTATAAGTGTGTGCGCAAGGCAAGTGCTAAGTATACAGTATCAGAGTAATGTAGAAATATGTGGTAAGTCCATGAATACAACTAGCCATACCAAGGCTATGTGATGCAGGGCATGAATGCCATCAGCTATACCAAGGCCATGCGATGCGAGATATGAATGCTATCAACCATACCGATGCAATGCAAGGCCTATATAGCCGAATGTCATATGCGGGATGCAATCCAAGCAAGTTGGTACTCATTAAGTACACATATCAGCACAGTTCCTCTCTGGATATCACCGGGGTCTAGTACACTCCACACTGACTACCGCCTCCCTAGCCGCACAGCCCAATAAGCGGAATAGACTTCATTATCCGCCTGACCAGTAGTCTGTCAATACCTACCCGGCTCGTTGATAGAGGACTCATTTACGAGCTAGTCAAACTCAAACTAGCTTATAGCCCCCTCACTCAGGTGTATAAGGCCACACCCCCTTTCAACCGACCACGACACAGTGGGAGATGCGGCCTACTGATATTCGGCACTCTGGCGCTCGTGTATTCACTCGGTCTAGACATTGGAGCAACTCCTGGTACCAAAAAGATTCTGAAACTTTCACCCAAGAACATCCTAAGTGCCCACAGTGCTAGAACAAAGTATTTCTGGTATGCAATACAGCCATCTACGATGTGGCTGTGGAGGCCACGACCCTGATGTCGCTAGAGCGTGTAGTGATCAGGTCACGCATATGCGAGATGCATAAATCACACTGTCAAATCATGCAGCAATTCAACGCATACTACGCGATTATGTGGGGCACTCTGTCTCATAACGAGTCCCGTAAATGGTCTGCCTAATGGCGTATGCTATGATCAGTCACTACTCATATCAAACATACATATGATGCGTATGGGAATGAGTCATGAGATTACACTAAGCATGTTATAAAGTAATAGACTACTCTTACGATGCAGATGAGCCTAGACGGCCTATACACAACTAGGATGGGCTTACCAATGGGCCCTAAGGAGAGATACAATGCGAACATTTAACCAACATTGTACTTACAATGTGGGCGTCAAACCATCATTGCTCCTAAGGCATGGCCCGCCATAAAACATCATTACATAACTATGGAGGAATCACACATTGCAATGGACCTTAGGTACCTCCCATTGGGCCTTAAATACATCAAATGGGCTATATCACATGGGCCTTTTGGTTATCAAACAAGTGGGCCACATTAATGGGCCTGATGTACATTACAATGGGCTATAACCTGTGGGCCTTAGAGTACATCACAATGGGCCTTAACCCACGGCCTTGGAATACATCAAAATGGGCATAATCCCATGGGCCTTATATATGTCAAATGGGCCTAATCCTATGGGCCTTATATATGTCAAATGGGCCTAATCCCATGGGCCTTATATTTGTCAAATGGGACTAATCCCATGGTCCTTATATATGTCAAATGGGCTTAATCCCATGGGCCTTATATATGTCAAATGAACTTAATCCCATGGGCCTTATGCATACCAAATGGGCCTAATCATATGGGCCCTAAATATATATCAAGGTGGGTCTCAATGGATGGCTATAAGTAAATCAAGATGGGCCTCATACATATGCCAAGGTGGGGTCCATTTGAACTACAAATCCATCTTATTTTTTTTTAGTCTCAAGCCTTAAAATGGGCTTTCAAAATGATAGGACAGATTGGATGCAACACATGCATCATGGTGGGGGCCCACATGAAGGCCCACCATCATATATATATATTATATATAATATAAATATAATTTATATACAATATATATATACAATATTCTATATACATACATATACATATATATATATATATATATATATATATATATATATATATATATATATATATATATATATATATCTACACATGCACAGACACACACACACGCATACACACACACGCGCGCACACACACCTTATCCTGGACGGTGTGGATAGAACACAAGGGGGGGGGGGGGGGGGGGGGTGGTTTCACCGTCCACTGTCAATGGACTGTGAGAGTGAACACATACATCACTGTGGGTCCCATGTGGGGTCCACCATAATACTTATATGCCATCCAATCTGTTGATAAGGTTGTATAGACCTGGATGAAGAAGAAATACAATTTTCAGCTTGATCCAAAACTTTTGTGGATCCAAAAACGGGTTTCAATGGTAGGCGTTCAATCTCACTGTTTCCTACAGTGTGGGCCACCTGAGCCTTGGATGAGGCTAAGTTTTGGGTGGGGCCTGCTTAAGGTAGGGGCCCACCATATGGACAGGTTAGATGGCAAATAAGCATCAAAGAGGGGCCCACGTGTGGGGCCATGGGCGCCCTAGCGTCCACCCACCCGCTTGTGGAGCTTTTGACAGTAGCAGCAGTAGGCTACTGCTTATATATATATATATATATATATATATATATATATATATATATATATATATATATATATATATATATATATATATATCGTGATTTCTCACGGTTTATCATGCGTGGGGTGCGCATATGATGAATCCACTCCAGCCATTGGATTCCACAGCCCATAACAATTCTATCAAGACCAATATTGGGCCTCTTTCGGCGTGTAGGAAAAATCCGGGTAGATTTCAACGGTAATGATACTGTTTTAAAAACTATGGCCCATCAGATACTCGGATCAACCTCATTTTTTAGGTCAACGCCTAAAATGAGTTGGAAAAAAGGATGGATGGTTTAGATTGAATACACACATCAAGGTGAGGCCTATACAAGTGGCCCATCCAATAAGCTTGAAATCAAGCTCATATTTGTTTTTAAGTCCAGCATCCAAGGGACGCTGGACGTTCTGGCCCACAAGGACACTTAAGGTGGGCCCTGCTCAGGTGGGCCACCACATGGCTAGGTGGTGAGGCACAACACATATAAAGTGGGCCCCACCTATAAATGTCTTAAACCCAATACATGCCTCATGGTGGGGTCCATCCAAGTGGGCCACACGGCCATTACATCACACATAAAAAATAAATAAATAAAAAGAGAGGGAGAGAGAGAAATAAAGTGGGACGCGTGTGATGGAGGGATCCCAACACTATGGGTCCTCCGTTTCGAGCATCCAATTCATACATCAAGTGGGTCCCATTGCATGTGGACCCATTAAATCAAAGATCTACGGTGGAGATCCTTTCTCCACCCAAAATGAATGGTCTAGTTGTGTGACCCAAAATTAAACATCATGATGGGGTCCATGGAGAATGGCCCCATCATGGAATAATATCGATAATCAAGGTGGGCCATCAGCCACATCTTAGGGTCCAAAGTAAGATCCATACCATTGATCTTCTCGGTCCGTTGGAAAGCCGGTCTCCTAGAGCTTCGCTTTGATGGTGGATATGAAAAATGGGTGGCTAAGGTGAAAGTTTTTGGGATGGGAAGGTGGGTCACACAACTCACTTTTCTCTCATGGAGGAGGTTGGACGTGTGGGATCTCTCCTTTCTTGGAAATGGTGTGAGAAAGAGGGAGAGAGGTGGTTGTAAGGAGAAGTGATGGGAGATGGGTGATGGATGTGAGTGATGGGTGAGGTGATGGATTAGTTGACTTTTGGGTTTGCTTAACATGTGGAGAAAGGAAGCATGGGTGCTTTGTACTTGACATGAGAGGTGATTGATGGGATTAATTTGACATGTTGTAGAGATTCTCTTGGGACTTGCAACGTATAGTTTTTTTCCTCAAACTTAACGCAGGTCTACATCTCCTCGTTTGGGTATCGGATCGTGCACGAGTCACGACGTTGGAACCGTGGCGACTGTGCAGTCGCAATGGTATAAGTTTCAGATTAAGTTGACTCAAATCTATGGGGTATAACTTAGGGTCATGCGTATACATCGATTACTGGTCACGGATTGCCGAAATTCGATGGGAAGGATCGCGACAGTCGACAAAAAAGTATGGACTAGGATACGGGTCTTACAAGGGGGTAAATAGGACTTTGCCAAATTAAAAGTATTACAGTGGAATAAAATCAAGAGATAGCCATGTAGAAATAATTCTATTCTAAAAGCTGAAATAAAAGCAACCTCAATATACTAGTATTGAGAGGTTAATACGAATTCAGTTTTAAGGACAATCTTACACCATAAAAATCAAGGGTTTATGGTAGGACAACCTTATTTCTAGAACTTGTTTTGTATCAAAAACTCAAATCAAAGAGGAATAAATAAATAGCAAAGAATTGAAATAAATTACAAAAATTTAAATCTAAATTATTACACCATTCCCCACTGTGCTTGAAAGGAAAAAATTACAACATTCAGATCCACACGTATATTCCACAGTTTTGAATGATAAAAGATAGAAAGAATAAATCACACATCCACAAAACACAAAGAGTTATAGTGGTTCGCATGTGTGTACACCAACTGTTATAAAATAGCCACACAGATTGCTACTCCACTCCCAATATCCTCACACAGGGGATATCAGCGTTCACTATCAAAATAGGTTTCACAGGTTCACCTAAAACCTTCACAATTGTGTCTTTTTGACTTGGGCTTACACAATTCAAAAACCCCTCTGTCTGAGTTTTCTGGCTCTCCTCAGATAACCACACAATGAGATTTTCCTGGCTCAATCTCAAAACAAACCAAAAAGAAATGTAAATTACAATAATTATAAAATACCTAAATTTCTCCTTTTGTAGTAGCCCGAAAGAACCAATCAGAGTAGACGATTGAATGTAAAAGTTCAAAGTCCATTACTCACTTTAAAATGATTCTAAGTTCTAATTGATTTTAAGTTAAACCAAATGGGCTAGCTGTATTTGATTTTGATTCAAAGAAGAAGGAATTACAGAATTTTCCTCTTTTCAAATTAGATTGGAATGCAAATCAAAATTAAATAACAATAAACTAACAAAAGGAATATTAATTATACACAAAGTAGCTTAAAATAAACACAAACTTATCTCAGAGTGGATCCTTGAATTTACTTGAATTTCTATATGAAACTCTGAAATTCATGCTCAATTTATGGTAACAGAAACCTCGTCTACGACTAGACTTAAGGACACTACGACTGGTTATAGCAAAATGGATTTTTGAATATTTAGGCGCAATCGGATAAAACTGTTCTTTGATTGGTCATACATTGTCTACGACTGGTCGTAGGCCCTGTACGACTGGTTGTAGGACCCTCACGACTAGTCGAAGGAACCCCAAATACATCATTAGAGTTTGAATCGTAGATACAGGACTGGTCGTAGGTCAGGTCGACACTGTTCACACGACTGGTCGAACAGTCTTCAGGACTGGTTGTAGCTTAACCAGAAATTTTTAAAAATTTGTAACAACTTACCACTAGTCTTGAAATATCTAGGACTAGTCGAGGCTAAGCTAGGACTAGTCGAACAAGGTACAACACTAGTCTTAGAATAGACCAAAATCATGTATAACAATATAGTTTGAATTATGTATTCAAAATGACCTATCCTAAGGTCAATCTAAGGTCTATTATACCTGGAACATGAAGTAAGAACATTGAACTCATTCATTTAGTGAAGGTAGACCTTTCAACCTTATCAAGCCTGAGCTCTCGCACTTGATGTGGCTTAATCTTGAGATATGCAAAAGCTTGAACTCAAACTTCATCTTGAGTTGCACTTGAGACTTGAAGCGTACTTTAGTCTTGTAATCTTTATCGAAGTAGCTTTGAACATATACTCTTACAGATGTTGACAAAGTACATGGCTTGACTTGACTTGTAGTTGATCAATATACTTAACTTGAAGCACTTGCAAAGCAGTGTCTTGAACATATATAAATCAACGTATAAATGCAAGAGAGAGATAAAGGTTTTGGCATCATAAAATTTGACAACCAAAGGAGCATGTGACTACTGCACTTACAATCTCCCCCCTTGTCAAATTTGTGACAAAATACTCAATAACAACATAACCAGTATGAATATAACCAATATGAAAAAATTATGCACAGGTTATAACAAAAAAACTAGTTACAGCCTAGTTAAAGAATCATGCACCAGTAGTCACACACCTCGGATGAAATAGGCGCAAAACACTTCACCTTCTAACACCCCCTGAATTACTCCCCCTGAGTAGCACACATATATCTAAAAAAAATGCTTCTACTACTCATAAATCAATTCATCTCCAAAACCATCAGAGAAATTCTCCCCCTTTTTGTCATAATATGACAAAGGAAGAACAAAACAATAGAAAACGGGAATAATCAAAGAAATAAGATATATGAAAATAAAGATCATAACTATTAAAATAGTTCAATCCACAGCCAATAAACCATAGTCAGCAAACCATATAAAGTTCACAATCCAAAACAAATATAAAGTTATTACAGACCAAAGAGTTAATCAATCAATCTAAACCTGAAGCAGGAGCAGGTATGGAAGGATCAAGTTGATGCAAGCCTTTGTTTAAGCGCCTAAGATACTTGCATAAATATTTAAATTGTAAATCATGGGCAACATTCATGTTATCAACTTTAACATCTATATGCTCTATCTTCTCCTCTAGTGCACACAAACGTGCATCAAACCTAGATGGTTCATAATCAGGGTCATTAGTAGAATCAGACTCAATTTCATCAAAAATATCATCAATGTTTATGTCGTTTGGAGGAAGATCATCAACATCTTCTTCATTTCCAGCTTCAGCTCCACCATCACCATCCACTTGGCCAGGAGCCAATTCTAACTTCATTTTATTTATATTTGTGTTGTTAAAAATCAGATTATGGATAGGAGCCTCTCCAACAGGCATAGCAACCAACATATGAGAAGCTAAAACAGTCATAAGATAGGCAAAAGGTATATCACTATGACCTAGATCGAGATGAAACTGAATGATGAAATGACATATTAAAGATGGAAGGAAAATTTTAGTATCAATAACGACAGAGTGAAAAACACGAACCATAAAAGCAGTCAACTCTGTTTTGTTACCAGAGCGAGGATATTCTGTAGAGGACTCTGTATCTGGGTGAAAAGTACTTTGAGGGGAGCGCATTCCCCTTGTGAGTCCATTGCACATTCATGTTACATAATGCTCTAGTGAGCATCCATTTTTCAGTCTCAGAGGGTTTTTCAGATAGAACATGAATGGGGATACCCTCATCATTAACTAGAATATCCATAAGGCCATATATTAAATGACGGACTATATTAAAAGGCCCTTCTCAAGCATCTATTTTAGAAGTTAAATTTTTAGTAGAGAAATCTGATATACATGCAAACATGGATTGTGCAATAGATTGGTATGTAGGCCCACCCCAATGTAAGATGTTATCCCAACCTACAGCTTAGAGGAGAGGAATGATACCAAATGGAGCAATGTGGTTAAGATCGACAGCTTTTTCAACAATAATCTTGCGCAAACGCAAATCCCGTACATATGAAGGATCATTTTCGGGAGAACGAAGATGGCGCTGAGTATTGGAGCTGATCTAGAGGATGATGGACCATGAGTTGTTTTCTTTTTTTCTCTAGCATCCATTACCATAAAGGAATACAAAGGAGCAAGAAATCACAAGGAAATAGAGATGGGTTTTTCTAGATCAGCAAATGGAGAAAAAATTTACCAAAATAAAAAAAAAAAAACTTGAAAACAAGTACTCTAATGATAATAAAGAAGAGAATAGAACTTAAATCTACTATTTTGACCAAAAGAATGCACTAATCTTGAAGATCAGGATGGTGGGTTTGACTGGTCGAATGACGGCTCACTGGAGAAGAGATTAGAAATGAGGAAGACGATATTTTCCCCAATTTTAAAACAATCAACGCGCTCCACGACCGGTCTTGGCGTGTTCACGACCGATCATACCAGGATCGGTCGTGTACACCCACGACTGGTCGAGTACCGATAAAAATATGCATTTATTTATAAAAATTGAAATTTAAACACATAAATTCTCAAATATATTTACACTATGATACACAACTGCATGAATAATCAATTTTGTATGCACATACCAAGATCAAATCTTAATTTATTAAGCCTGCTTTTGTCGAGCAATTTAGTGAAAATGTCAGCAAGTTGAGTCTTGTTCGGAATGTATTCTAAAGATATTATTTTTTCTTCCACTAATTCACGAATCTAATGATACCTAATATCAATGTGCTTATTACGTGAATGCTGGATTGGATTTTTTGAAATATTTATAGCACTGGTATTGTCACAATATAATACCATTGAATCTTGTGCTATTCCATAATCACTTAACATACATTTCATCTAAACAAGCTGAGTACACGCATTTTCAACTACGATGTATTCAGCCTTAGCAGTAGAAAGTGATATAGAACTTTGTTTCTTGCTAAACCAAGAAACTAAATAATTTCTGATATAGAAACAACCACCACTGGTTAATTTCCTATCATTGATATTTTCAGCCCAATCAGCATCAGTGTACCCTGCCAACTAAATACTAGTATCATATAGATACCAGAGACTCATATAAACTGAACTTGTGACATATCGCATAATCCGCTTAACAGCGGTTAAATGAGATTCTTTAGGATTAGACTGATATCTCGTGCAAATACCAACACTTAAAGCAATATCAGGTCTACTAGCAGTTAAATAAAGCAAATTGCCAATCATACTACGATATAACTTAGGATCAATATTTTTACTTGTAGAGTCCTTTGAGAGTCTTAAGGTTGTACTAATAGGAGTATTAAAAGTTTTACTATTCTCAAATCTGAACTTTTTGATCAAGTTTAGAGCATATTTGGTCTGAGAAATAAAAATTCCATCAGGTTGTTGTTTTACTTACAACCCTAGGAAATAGTTCATTTTCCCAACCATGCTCATTTCAAACTTAGATTTCATTAAATCTGCAAACTCAATAGTCATGTTAGCAAAAGTTGATCCATAAATAATATCATCAACATAGATTTGAACCGTTAAGATATCATCATTATGTTTCTTAACAAAGAGCATCTTATTGACACTACCCATTTGAAAGATATGACTGAGTAAGAACTTAGTCAATTTCTCGTACCATGCCCTGGGAGCTTGTTTTAGACCATAAAGAGTTTTATTAAGATGGTATACATGATCAGTAAACTTAGGGTCTTCAAACGTTGTAGGTTGTTCAACATATACTTCTTCATGTAAATCACCATTCAAAAAGGCACTCTTTACATCCATTTGATAAATTTTAAACTTTCTATCGCAAGCAATGGATATAAAAAGTCTGATTGATTCAAGACGATCAACTGGTGTAAAAGTTTCATCGTAATCAATTCCTTCAATTTGAGTGTACCCTTGTACAACCAGTCTTGCCTTGTTTAGAATAATATTACCAAGTTCATCAGACTTATTTTTAAAAATTCACTTTTTTCCAATAATATGTTTATCTTTAGGTCTAGGAACAAGATACTAGACATCATTTTGAATAAATTAATTAAGTTCTTCCTACATAGCAACTATCCAATTTTCATCAGAAAGAGCTTCCTTTACGTTACTCGGTTCTATTTGAGATGTGAAACATACGTAATTACATATGTCTTCAAGTTGACTATGAGTGCGTACACCAGTAAGAGGGTTTCCAAGAATTTGAGAAGTTGAATGATCTTTAACAGTCCTCAATTCAGAATCAGTTTGATTTGATGAAGTATCTTGTTTGTCAGTCAAAAGAACTTCATCATTATTTGAACTTGGGGCAGGTGTATTTAAGTGATCGTCTATGACCACATTTATAGACTCTTCAATAACACTAGTCCTTTTTTTCAATACACGATATGCATGACTGTTTAAAGAGTATACTAAAAAGATACCTTCATCACTCTTAGTGTCAAACTTTCCTAGATTTTCCCGATCACGTAGAATATAGCACTTGCTGCCAAAAACTCAAAAGTATTTGACACTGGGCTTCTTATCAAACCATAATTCATACGCCGTTTTATTATTAGATTTACAAGTATATACACGGTTAATAATATAGCAGGCTGTATTCACTGCTTCAGCCCAAAGATTTCTAGGGAGCTTCATACTATTTAACAATACATTTCTCATTTCTTGAAGCACTCTATTTTTTCTTTCCATAATTCCATTTTGTTGTGGTGTTTTGGGCGCAGAGAATTCATGCGATATCCCCTGATCGCTATAGAATTTCTCAAAACTACTATTTTTGAACTTAGATCCATGGTCACTACGTATCTTATATACTTGAGAACCTTTCTCAGTTTGAATTCGTTTGATAATCTTTTTCACTTCATCAAGGGTTTCTGATTTGTCTCTTTAGAATGCTACCCAAGTAAATCTGGTATAATCATCCACGATTACCAAGATATATTTTTTGCCACCATGACTCTTCGTTCTGGGTGGTCCAACAAGATCCATGTGGAGAAGCTTGAGTGGTCTTAATATGGCATTGGAGTTCACCTTTTTGTGAGAGCTCGTAGTTTGTTTACCATGCTGACATTCACCACATATTTTATTTACTTTTTACAACTTAGGTAGACCTCTAATAAGTTCTCCTTTGCTCAACTTGTATAAGTTACAGTAGTGCACATGTCCAAGGCATTTATGCCATAATTCTGTCTCATTGATATGGACCAGGTAGCATGATTGATTAGATGAGCTACCATCACTTACAATATAACAATTTTCAGAAGTTCTGTGACCAGATAATATTGTAGAACCCTTTTTGTTTATAATTTCACAACCTTGATTGAAAAAATTCACACTATGGTCGTTATCGCATATTTGAGATATGCTCAACAGGTTGTGTTTTAGTCCCTCAACATATAAAACATTCTTAAATAAAGGGAGGTTATAGAGTTGGACCGTACCTTGGCCAATAATCTTACAATTGCTACCATCACCAAATGTAACTGATCCATCAGTCATATCTTTAAGATCGGTGAATAAAGCCTTGTCACCTGTCATATGTCTGGAACATCCACTATCCAAGTACCACTTTGAATGACTTGTTACTTTGAAAGCAGTGTGGGAACCAGGTAGGCAACCTTAGAACCCATTTCAGAACTGCTTTGGGTTTAGGAGTATAGTTGGTCTTCTTATGTCTGTTGTTGTAAGAATGACCTATAGAGTTAGATTTTAAGAGCTCCTTGAGTAGATCAATTATCTTTTCAGCTAGTGGGTTTTGATTCTGATTTTTGAAGTTAACATAGCTGCTTTTTAGGTTTTTGAAAAGATTTTTTAGAAAAACTTTGATAAGTACTTTTCTCTTTTGAGTTTGAGGACTCTCCTTTCACAACTTAAGAGGACTTTTCTCCTGTTTAGGAGGTATATTCTTATCATAGCCCAACCCAGATCTGTCACCACATTTTCTTGATCTGGATAATAGTTTCTCTAACTTTGGATCACCTTGGGCATATCTCCATGTGTCTTTTAAACTCAGAAGAGAAGATACTTTATTTTTAAGTTTCTCATTTTCAGATTTCAGATTTTCAATCAGGGAGGTTTTGAATTCTAAATCGCATTTTGATTTTTCAAAACTATCTGAAATTTGGAATTTTTCTAAAATAAGTGATTCAAAACATTCTTTGAGTTTATAAAACTTTTCCTTTTGAAGTTTAAGTTTGGTAACAATTTTATAACTTTCCTTGTATAGGGCATTATAAGCATCTTGAAGATCATCTTTATTTTCACATTCACTATTCATATTTTCCTCACTAGTTGAATCATCATGATCTAAAAAGTGAACTTAGCTAGAGTCATAAGGGCTTTTACTTCATTGCCTAACTCAGTTTCAGAATCTTCTGATTCAGAAGAGGCTTCAGAATCAGATGATTCATCCTAAGTAGCCAACATACCCTTCTTTTTGGGTTTGTCATTTTTAGGACATTTGTTTGCTAAATGCCCATATTCTTGGCAGTTGTAACATTGACCATCTTTCAAACACTTCCAAGTTTTAGATTTAGGTTTAGATCTTTTCCTATCATTTGATTTTTGAAAATCTACCCTTTTCTTGCTTTTGAAATTTTTATAAAACTTCTTTGCTAAAAGAGCCATATCATCTTCAGAATCAGAATTTTCTTCAGAAATACATTTAGAAGATTTTTGAGCGATAAATTTACCTTTAGGAGCTTTAAAGTTTAACTCATAGGTTTGTAAAGAACCAACTAGTTCTTCTATCCTTATATTATCTGTATCACGAAATTCTTGAATCGCGGTTACTTTAGAGTTGAATCATTTAGGAAGAGAGCGTAGTATCTTTGCACACACTTTACTTTCTGGGATTTTATCGCCAAGACTCCACGTCGAGTTTACAATGTCATTTAATCTTGTGTAAAAGTCCATAAACATTTCATTTTCCTCCTTAGAAATTTCTTCAAATTTGGTTGTGAAGAGTCGGACTTTAGATTTTTTGACAATTGTAGTACCCTCGTGTGTCATTTCTAATATATCCTAGGCTTGCTTTATAGTATCACAAGATATGATTCTTTTAAACTCATCCAGTGATAGTGCACAAGTGATTGCATTTACTGCTTTTGTATTGGCACTACTCTCATTTTTCTGAAGGGTGGTCCAAGAGAAATAAGGAGTTACTCTCATTGATTTTGAACCATCGATTCCAGTTACTTCAGTGGTATGGGGATTTCATTCAGTCACTATGGCTTGTCACACACTCTCATCCATTGATTTAAGGAAGATCCTCATCTTGGCTTTCCAATAGGCATAGTTGGAGCCATCAAAGGGTGGAAGCCTAGTGACTAATAGGCTATCAAAATTTGACATCTTTATATAGCTTAGATCGTTAGCTCAGGAATTAAATCCAAATAAAAAGCAATAAGAGCGAGCTATTAGGCTCTGATACCACTTGAAATGGCCTAGCTATATGTCCTAGAGGGGGGAGTGAATAGGAACCTTATTAAGCTTGAGATCTCGCACTTGATGTAGCTTAGTCTTGAGATATGCAAAAGCTTGAACTCAAACTTCATCTTGAGTTGCACTTGAGACTTGAAGTGTACTTTAGTCTTGTAATCTTTATCGAAGTAGTTTTGAACATATACACTTACAGATGTTGACAAAGTACATGGCTTGACTTGACTTGTAGTTGATCAATATACTTGACTTGAAGCACTTGCGAAGCAGTGTCTTGAACATATATAAATCAACATACAAACGTAAGACAAAGATAAAGGTTTTATCATCACAAAATTTGACAACCAAAGGAGCATGTGACTACTGCACTTGCAATCTCTCCCTTTGTCAAATTTATAACAAAACACTCAATAACAACATAACCTGTCACGCCCCAAACCCAAAAATCGAATTCACAGGAATCTCGATCGCCGAATTCGGTAACAACAGCCTCCGTAGTACCCCATTCTCGGCTTCTAGCATTCATATGTCAGATTCCGATCTTGAGATCCTATAAGGAGAATTTTTTTTAATGTACATTTAACTAGTAAAAAGCGTAACCACAAGATTACCCAATTCACAAAGGCAACATCATTATCACATATCCACTAATATAATCATTTGAGTACAATACTGAAAGGGAAATATATAATTAGAAAATCAAGCTCCAAAAGACTGTTGCACGCTACAAGTTCAACACTGCTGCAACCTAACATCACCTGATCGCATCTATCGTGCATAAGCTTATAGAAAGCTTAAAGGGTGGTGTAAGTATGTGTGCACAAAGTAAGTGTTAAGTATTCAATACAATGTCATCATTATACAATACCGAAATTACTGGTAATCCATAAATCATACATTATCCGAATAAGCAGAGATATTGATAAGATCATGAATTATCAGAGTAAACAGAAATACTGACAAGATCATAAATCATATGATGACAGAGTAAGCGAAAGTATGGACAAGCCCATAAGTCAATCAATATTAGAATACGCAATATAGAACAACTATGCACTAATGAGTCATAAAGAGCCAAATATCAGATGTCAAGGATATAATGCATTATACGATGTAAATGAAATGATCATGTTGGAATGTGAAGTTGGGATGATAGTACAGGGTCCACCACAAGGGACTTCTATCCAAACCAGTCCCATACATAAATTTGGATAGTCAGACTCAATGTGGCAAACTCTTGATCTCAGGTTAGTTGCACGCCTAACCGAAATCCTTACTATAACGAAGGTACACAATAATTAGTTGCGCACCACCAGTCCGAGTGGATAGTGAATGAATGAATGAATGAGCATACAACTCCTACTCAATAAGTCCACGTATCAATACGGTTCCTCTCTTGGAAATCACCTGGGTCTATTACACTCCAAACCAAATTGTCGCCCCATCGCGTGCAACAAGGTGAGTGGAAGAGACCTCACTATCTGCCTGCCAATATCGGGCCCGGCTCATCGATAGCGGACTCATTCCTTGAGCTGGTCAAACTTAGCCTAGCTTTGCCCCCTCCTCTCGGGCAGGTAAGGCCACACCCCCTTCCAACCGACCACGACACAGTGTGAGACGCGGCCTAACGGTATACAGCCCTCATACGCTCATACATCCACTCGGTCTAAATGTTGGAGCAACCTCTGAAACCAAGAGGGTTTAGAGACTTTCACCCAGGGATATCTATAACACCCCATATAGAACAGATTTTTGCTATCCCATCTAGCCATCCACGAAATGCCTGTAGAGGCTACGACCCTGATGTCGCTAGGGCGTACAGTACAACACAATGCAATGCAAGATGTATGAGTCATGCAATCCAGTTATGCATCTATCCAGCGCATACCGTGTGCTCATGTGAGACAATCTCCACCTATCAGGGAGTCTCATAACAATCTGCCCAGTGACATATGCAATGGTCAACCACATCTCATAACAAACATGCAGATGATGCGTATGAGCATGTATCATGATGCTATGCCGTCACATACTCATAATCGGTATCAATAACCGGCATCAACAATTGGCCTCGACAATGTGGACATTTAACCAACATTGCCCCCAAGGAATGGCCCACACAGAGCCAAACATATAATGGGCCCACGACCTCACACAAAGGCTTAATATACAACACAAGGGGTCTTACTCAAGGGCCACATATACACAACGAGTGGACCCTTCTCATGAGCCTGATACATATCACAATGGGCCTTACCCATAGGCTATGAATACATCACAATAAGCCTTGCCTATGAGCCATGAATACATCATAATGGGCCTTGCCCATGGGTCGTGAATACATCACAATGGGCCTTGCCCATGGGCCTCAAATACATGACATGTGGGCCCTACGCATGGTTCTTGAATACATCAAATGGGCCATGCATCATGGGCTTAATACGTGTCACAATGGGCCTCAAATACGAGTCGCATGTACATCATATAGGTCTCAATAATCAATCTTGGCAAACGAAATCGGCCTCGACAATCGAGGTCGGCCTCAACAGTCAGAAATCGACATTCAGAATCGGCCTCGATACCTGATCTCGACAATCAGAATTGGCCTATACAATTGGCCTCGACAGATCAAAATTGGAATCGACAATTGGTATCAACATTGATAATTGGTATCGACAATCAGTCATGATAAATGGCCTTGATCGCTAATCAGCAATCGGCCACGACAATCGAAATCGGTCAGTAATCGGAATCAGTAAATCGGTCACGTCAATCGAAATCAGTAATCGGTCATGATAATCAGAATCGATCGATAATCGGCATCGATAATTAGGGTCGATAATCGGCATCGGCCTCAATTATCGACACAGATAATCAGTAGATAAATAAAGCGGGGTCCATAGATGATCAACCGATCAACATAGTATAAAGATCAGCACTCAGTTGTGGTTATATCAAATCTGATAGCACGGAGTCATCCGTTTACGACGAGTGGGGCCTACTTATTTGAGTTTATCCTACAAAGAGAATGGGCCTAACAAGGCTTAAGGGAAGGTCACAATGAGGACATCTAACCATCATTGGCCATCAACGTGGACGTCAAACCAACATTACTCTCAAGGAGTGGTTCACATAGGGCCGAACATACAGTGGGCCCTCGCCTCACACAAGGGCCTGATATACATCACTATAAGCCTCACTCGTGGGCCGCATATATATCACAATGAGCCTTGGCACATGGGCCATAAATTCATCACATCGGGCCTCATATACATTAAGTGGGCCACATCAATTGGTTACACCAATGGGCCTCATAAACATCAAATGGGCCGCATCAAAGGGCCGCACCAATGGGTCGCACCATTCATCCATCGATAAAGATCATTTTAAAGCATTATCCAAACAATGAATCGGATAAAAAGATCATCTGGACCATACCACAAATAACAGTGTGAAAATGATTTCCTCTATTAAAATTTAGGGGGGGTGGGGGGCCCACCATAGCGTTTATTTTCCATCCAGTCAATTCATAAGGTCACAAAGGCCTGAACTGACAGGAAAAACAAATATCATATTGGTCTACAACTTCTGTAACCCAAGGGGTTTCAATGGTAGACGTTCAATCCCTCACTGGTTGCAATGTGGTTCACCTGATAGACAACATGGATATAGAATAAATACATCAGGGGTGAGTCCCATAGTAAAACAGGTGGACGACTGGATTTCTAGCATATACATCAAAGGTCGGCCTACATGGTACTATCCAGGAATGGACGGTTCAATATATAATACCTATATTAAGGCGGGGTCCACGAGTTTGGACACCATGGATATAACACATATTAATGCGGACGGTGCTGAAACACATACATTCAAGGTGGGTCCCACAGTCCCAATCCAGCGGACGGTGCTGGACACACGTGCAGGGTGGGACCCTCTACAGATGGATGGAGTGGATGTAGAATAAATACATTAAAGTGGGTCCTACACACATGTCCCACCAACAAAAAGGGGATGGACAGTTGACATGGATGAAACATATACATCACGGAGTGACCCTTGCAACACCGTCCAAATGGACGGTGTGCCTATACAACACATATATCAAGGAGGGTCCCACCCAAAAAAACATCCCGATGGACGGTTGGGTGGAACACATCTAAGGTGAGTCCACAATGGACGGACGGTTCGGATCTAATACATGCGTCGTGGGAGGGCCCACCGTCCCATTTGGATGGTGCGGATAAAACATATACATCATGTTCATCTGGACGGTGGAATGAAACACATACCATGGTGGGACCGTCACTCAGCAGCTAAAAAAAAGCTGGTGTGATGTACCCAGCCAAACCGTCTAGTAGGTGGGTCCCACATGGGCCCACCACATTCATATATATATATATATATATATATATATATATATATATATATATATATTATATTACTATTTTATTTTATTATATTTTTTGAAGAAGGGTCCAGCGTCCAGAACGAACGGCGTGCATAAAACACAGGCTTCATGTGGGGTCCCACCATCCTGGACAATTAGACGGTGGGCCAGAAATACATCAGGTGGCTCCCACGTGAGTGGGCCACCCCAAGATCAAGTCGATCTCCGCATTTTTCCACCGTCTAGACCTACTGGACGGTGAGGATGTAACATTTATCAGTGGGCCCATATGGACGGGCGATGTGGATGCAACCCACGGAACTTGCTGACGTACACCAGCCAATCCTCCCTCATGTAACACCAAGGTGGGTCCACACATGTGGTCCACCTTAGCTTTGAATAAGCTGACATTTGTGTTTTCCTTTCTTCTAGTGTCTAGATCTCGAACAGACGATGTGAAAATAGAATACATACATATAGGTGGGCCCCACCCTCACACGAGCCACACATGTGAGGTGGCCCCTCGTTCCAAGGAAATGGACAGAAGGTGTGGATATATGCATACATCATGGTGGAGATCCACCGTCCCTGTGGATCAAACCATACATCACGGTGATCCCTTAGCACCATCTAGATTTCCCTGGACGATGGGACTCTTGGCATGGCACGTGGATCAAGGTGGGTCCATGTGGGTATGGCCCATCAGGCTTGGATCAAAGCTGGTATTGTATTTTCCCTTCTCGTCAGTAGTCAGCAGATGAACGGTTCTTCTACTGCAATGGGTAGCCCACAACACACTGGATCCGGACCGTTGGACCTTTCCATCTGGACTTAGGTCCTAAAATAATCTCTTCAAAGGTGGACTGTGTGGATGCACACGTAAATATCAAGTGGGGTCCACACCAATGTGCCCCACCAGCGTTCGAAACAAAGTTGATATCCATGTTTTCCTCTTCATCAACACCTGCTACTGGACCGCAGCAGGACTAGCTGATCACGGCCCATCTACCTATGCTCTAGGTGAGTAGACTAATGGAGGGCAAAGATACAAGATGCATACATCACTGTAAGATCCACAGGTGGGGTCCACACGGCAGCCACAAGGCTGGGATCCAGCTGATATTTTTATTTCACTAGCATCCAGGCCTACGAGACGGTCTGGACAGCAAGCTGTCCAGCTCTCCTGGCCCATCCGGACCTGCTAGTCTGGTGTCTTAAGATGGAGGGTAGAGATATGACATACATCAAGGTGGGGTCCACGTGAATGGGCCACCCCACTAAAAGATCAATTGATATTTGTGATTTCCTTTCATCTAGGCATATATGGCCGACCGGTCATACAGGGCCCCAAACGGGCAGCGGGGTGGACCGATCCCACTGGATGGACGATCTAAATGTTACATGCATCATTAGGTGGGTCACACACATCATTTTAAAAAAGAGAAAGAGAGAAGCACCCACCTTTAGATCTCTTCTTCATTCTTCCACCAATGCAGGCTAGAGCTCAAATGGATAGACTTCAACGGTTGAGATTGGACTTGGATGGTGGATATGGAAGATAAGAAGGTGGGCCACACTAGTTTCTCTCCCATGGAAGCCATAGACGGTTGCTTGGAGAGAATGAGGGAGAGGGAGATGAGAGAGAGAGAGAGCTTGAAAGATAGAGATGGGTAAGTGATGTGGTGGGTGTACTTTATGGAAGAGGGAGTTTAACTTTGGGGTTGCTTGGGGATGGGGTTGTACTTTGACATGTGAGGTGATGTGTAATTGATTGATGAGATTGATAGGATTTGATGTGATGTTCTCTTGAGTTTTGCAACGCACGGTGTTTTTTTTTGAATTTAACATGAGCCTACATCTCCTGGCCCGGGTAGCAGATCAGTGTGCGAGTCACGGCGTTGGAACTGCGGCGACGGCGCGGCCGCTAGGGTACAAGTCTCGGGTTGAGCCGACTCGGATTGACAGGACTCGGCTTAGGATCGAGCGCAAACATCGGATAAAGGTCGAAGGTTGCCGAAATTCAACCAAGAAGATTGCGGAAGTCTACGGAACGGTACGGTCTAGGATACGGGGCTTACCTAACCAGTATAAATATAACCAATACGAAAAAATTATACACAGGTTATAACAGAAAAAACCAGTTACAGCCTAGTTAAAGAATCATGCACCAGTTGTCATACAACAACTAGCACACCTCGGATGAAATAGGCACAAAACACTTCACCTTCTAACTCCCCCTGAGTAGTGCACATATATCTAAAAAAAATGCTTCTACTACTCATAAATCAATTCATCTACAAAACCATCAGAGAAATTCTCCCTCTTTTTGTCACAATATGACAAAGGAAGAACAAAACAATAGAAAACAGGAGTAATCAAGGCAACAAGATATATGAAAATAAAGATCATAACTATTAAAATAGTTCAATCCACAGCCAATAAACCATAGTCAGCAAACCATATAAAGTTCACAATCCAAAATAAATATAAAGTTATTACAGACCAAAGAGTTAAACAATCAATCTAAACCTGAAGAGGGAGAAGGTATGGAAGGATCAAGTTGATGCAAGCCTTTGTTTAAGCGCCTAAGATACTTGCGCATATATTTAAATTGTAAATCATAGCCAACATTCATGTTATCAACTTTAACATCCATATGCTCTATCTTCTCCTCTAGTGCATGCAAATGTGCATCAAACCCAGATGGTTCATAATCAGGGTCACTAGCAGAATCAGACTCAATTTCATCAAAAATATCATCCATGTTTATGTCGTCTGGAGGAAGATCATCAGCATCTTCTTCATTTCCAACTTCAGCTCCACCATCACCATCCATTTGTCCAGGAGCCAATTCCAACTTCATTTTGTTTATATTTGTGTTGTTAAAAATCAGATTATGGATAGGAGCCTCTCCAACAGGTATAGCGACCAACATATGAGAAGCTAAAACAGTCATAAGGTGGTGAGTAGGATTTGTCTTGGGTTTCATGTGCTCGCTATGGTGTAGATTTCAGGCTACTAGTTTGTCTTATATTTTTCTTATTTTATAAAGTGATTGGTGAGTAGGATTTGTCTTGAGTTTCAATGGACTCTTAGAGTGATCTTAGATTGGACTCGATGAGAGTTGTAACTAATGAAATTTTCTAAAGTTGTTCATGGTTCACAAAGGTGGTCTCCTTATGAATCATCTGATGATGATATCCTGTATTCCCACACGCCTAAATATATCCTACGTTTTAATGGTAACACCCGAGTACTCAAAGTACAGGGTGTTACAAGATTGTTGTATTTGATGTCTTAAATCTAATTAGATTCTCCATAGATTTTTTTTACAAAACTGCGAAAGTGCATGATTTGTTTCGATTTTGTTTAGGATTCTTTCCGATTTTGTTTGGGATTCTTTTTAAAACTATATATATATATATATATATATATATATATATATATATATATATATGTGTGTGTGTGTATATATGGGTGTAAACGGGATTGGGAGGTATTTTAAGGCTTTCTTAACTATTCCAAAGGTTTCTAAATAGTTTTAAGGTTTCAAAGGGGTGTAGCAAGGGTGAGATTCAAGGTTGTTCAAATCGGGTAAGGGCCTGTTTGGATTCACGTATAGTATTGTATTGTAATGTATTTAGGTACTGTTCTTGTATACACTGGATGGTTTTTAAAATACATCAGATACTAATCAATGTTTGGATAGGAGGTATTGTTTGGCATAGTATAAAATATGTTATACAGCTCAATGTTTGGATAGGACATATTATGTCTGCATATTGTACAATCTTAATTGGGTTGGGTGGCCTGTTTGATGTATGGAACTTTTTGATTTCTAGCCCAGATGATATTCACGTTGAAATGTACCAAATGAACGGTCCCGATCTTACACTGCATAGGTATCAAATATCTTGTAATCGTACAAATTTCAAACTTTCATCCGCTACCAAATACAGTGCGATGAATACAAAGTATTGACAGCAATAGAACCCACTGACAATACTCTACCATCGGTTTGAAATTTTGGCTGGAGTTTGTATTCGCGTGCATGGGATTCAACTCCTATTCACTCTAATCGAAACACAATAAACGTTAAATCATAACTTCTAATATGATACAATACATCCCAAAATGTGTATCCAAACAGGCTGCCTTCTCTCGTTGTAATTTATGCTTTTATATTGATTTTTTGTTGCTTTGTGCCATGGTTTTTTCCCAAATGGGTTTTCCACATTAAATCGTTGTGTTCTCCTTTCTTTTTTCTTAGTACTTTTGGATTGCAATTCTAGATTCATCTCTGTGTAATTCTGCCATTTCCCCAACATATATGCCACCCAAACCGTTCATAAGGTCATTCTTACTTAGATGAGCTGAAAACACATACACACATACAAATGCCTAATCCAAAACTTTTATGGCCCTACAATTGTTTCAACAATGGATGTCCAATCCTCTATCACGCAACACACTTGAGTTTTGGATTTGGGTTATTATTGGGAACATTTCCTAACACGATATGTACAAAAGGATGAACTGGTTGGATTTCTCACAGACAT
Organism: Magnolia kwangsiensis; assembly: GCA_037074715.1. Classification (NCBI taxonomy): domain Eukaryota; kingdom Viridiplantae; phylum Streptophyta; class Magnoliopsida; order Magnoliales; family Magnoliaceae; genus Magnolia; species Magnolia kwangsiensis. Next base: position 156,487,396 of record CM073571.1, read on the forward strand.
CATAGTGAGCCCTACCTAGCTTCCCAGTTGTAGGAATTTCCTGGAAAAGGCTTGGGTAGGCAGTCTGCATCCCTAACTTTTGCCCCTATGGGTTGCCTGAGGGCCCTTTTTGTTTTTTGTTTTTGTTTTTGTTTTCATTTTTGTTTTTTTTTTTTGTTTATTTATTTTTTTTTTTATTGTATGGTCTTCTATGTTGAAGCCCTTAATAGTAATGGTTTGGATCATTAAACTACAGCTGGCCTTACTTATAAAATATGAAAATATGAAAATTTGGACATATGGGAAAACCTTTCTATGTCCAAATATAATTTTACCCTTGCAGGTAGTTTTTCAAGAACAGAGAACTTTGAATCATCAAAGTATTGGGGATTTTGACCTGTGGAATCACACAGATCTAGATCTAGGATAGCAATATAATGACACCAAGCACACACGAGAGAACACAGATTTAACGTGGAAAAGCCTTACGGGAAAAGACCATGGCACAAAGCGATAGATCTTCACTATGAAAATAGAAATTACAAAGAGAGAGGACTTACTCGATTCGAACAACCTCGAATCTCGCCCTTACTACACCCTTTAAAAACTCTAAAATCCTTTTAGTAACCCTTGGAACCCCTTTAGAAAGCCTTGACATACCATCTAATACACCCAATCCCGGATACACCCCTTTATATAAGAATAGAAAGAGGTAGAATCCAAATAGGAAACAAAATCTGTAAAATCTGCGTTTCCGCAATCGCATCTGCGGAACTCTTCGATGATATCGAAGGTCTCTCGATAACAGCGTCGATATCATCTGAAGGTCTCTCGATGATATCGACAGGACCAAAAAACTGTCCAATGACTAGTGGTGAAAATTCTGTAAATTATTGATGTCATCGAGCCACAGTTGATGATAGCCTCGATATCATCTAAAACCTTGTCGATATCATCGATAGACCAACAGAAAGATTTAAGACATCCGTCCATAACAATCTCCACAATATCTTTAATCTTTATCCGTGTAGCTTCTTGTCTTTTTCTCTTATATCTACATCACACCATAGCTTCTCTTGCATACTCCGTCTTCATTTTACACCATCGCCAAGCCTAGAGAAGTTGCACATAACTTGAACTTCTCTGAAGGAACGATTTAGGTGAGCATGTCTGCCAGATCAAAATCCACATACTCAACTATCTTTGCTCCTGTTTTCCCAAAAGAAAACACTTAGTCTTCTTACTATCTCACCGCTATCGAATATTGCTTGCCAGGGTACTTGCTCACAACACTGACAGCCTGTGAAATAACTAGTCTAATTTAGACCACGAAATACACTGCTAACCGTATTCGAATAAGGCCCACGAGATATCCTGCTTTTTCTCATCTGTTTTGGGACATGTCCTGAGGAAAACTTGAGGAGAAACGCGTAGGGAACTCTTTTCGACTTTACCTGGCCCATCATATCCTTGATCAATACCTACACATAAGGTATTCCTCCTATGATTACCAAAGTCTACTCCTCCTTCAATCTCAATGCCAAGAACCATCTTTGCAGCCCCCTGATCCTTCATCCTAAATGTCCCATTTAACTGAGTCTTCAGTACATTGATTTCATATAGTCATAATTGGCAATCTCTACGTGTCATCAATTCCTAACTCACCATGAGGGAATCAAATCACTGCCTAGGTGACAGGTTGAACCACGACCTCCTGCAAAGTCTTTTCTCAGCCCCTTTAACTTCGAATCGCTCTAGTTGCTTCATGTAGATCTGCTATTCTCTTTTCCTTATAGAAGTACAGACTCTACTTCCATCTTTCCAACTCAAGATCACATTGGCCAACCAATGCCAATCACGAATCTAATAGACACCTGCTATACCATCGGCGCGAATATCTTTGAGAAGTCGATCCCTTCTCTCTGATCATAACCCTTCGCTACCAACCTCACCTGATATTTATGATCTATCCTCCTGAAGATCCACCTGCATCCAACCGCTCTCTGGCCCACTGAAAGCTCCATCCGCTCCCATATGTCGGTCTGGTACAACGAATCCATCACATCGCCCATAGTCACCTTTCACTTCTTAGTATAAGGCTTACCTAGAGCCATATGAATAAAAGATGAATCCCTTGCGATATTGGAGTCGTCCATGTACCTCGCCGATATCCTATGATCATGCCGTGTGATTCTTCTCACATGTGGCTACTCCACTTGCTCTGTATCCCTGTTCGTGCGTCTCAGCCTTCCAGCCCTGCTTGCTCATGTGGTCATGTCCAACATGCCACACACGTGCAGAGTTGGAATTCGCTACATCCACTATAGCTCCACTTTTTGAAATGCTTCCGATCAACCTGTACAAGTTACCGAGTCATTGCGCTTTCATGATTACCCATACCCCCTTAGATACTTTAAGAGCACCATCAATACCTGTGTACTTGCATCCTTTTGCCTCAAGCACACCAAGAGAAATTAGATTCTACTTCAAATCAGGAACGTGCCTCACATCGTCAAGGTACGCTCCACCCCATCAAACATCTTGATGTGCACAGAACCAACAACCACAACATTATAGGCAATGTCATTGTCCATAAATACCTGTCCACCATCGCACTCCCTGTAGCTAGTGAACCAACTCCGATGAGGAGTCATGTGAAAAGATACCCCTATGTCTAGCATCCACTCATCCTTACGATCATCGTATGGTCGTCTGAGCGAAGACAAATAAAACATCACCATCACATCCATCTGACATAGCAGCGTTGGCCTCCCTACATGAAGCCACAGAATCTTCCCTCTTCGATTTAGGATTTTCACAATCCTTCTTCACATGTCCTTCCTTCTCACAGTTCTAGCACTTTACCTTTCCTTTGCCCTTGCCCTTAGATTTAGATCTAGAACCTGAAGAACTCATACCTTGTCCAGAATTCCTACCCACTGTAAACAGTGCATCAGAAGATGTCCTCATGTCACTATTTAGCTGTCTCATAGCCTTCCCTTGAAGACTTGAGATAACGGTGTCGATACTCAGGGTTTTGTTCATGCTGCATATAATGACCTTAAATGACTCATAAGACGCTAGAAGAGAATTCAACAACATACATACTTATTCTTCATCTTTCATTACTTCTTACATATCCAGTAATTTGCAAACTAATTTATTAAGGTTGCTGATGTGAGCCTGCAAATCTCCACCCTCTGCCATCTTGAAGTTATACCACTGTCGCTTCAAGTGCAGGCGATTTTCAGAAGATTTTTTTGCATAAACATCCTCCAACTTCACTCATAACTTAGCCGCAGTTTTCTTCCTCATGACGTTGTAGAGAACCTCATCCGTGACACATAAATGGATCGATGATAAAACATTCTTATCAAGAGTATTTCACTCAGCATCAGTCATAGTAGACTTCTTCTCCTCAAGAGCACCATCTTTGTCTTGCTTGATTAAGGAACTCAACATCTTGATTTTCCATAACTCAAACTTATTTTTCCCTAAGTACTTCTCAATCTCATACCTGGTGTTCGCCATTATTACTAATCCCTTAGATTTAGATCTGCGCCCCAACGATAACTTTGATACCACTTGTTGGGAATTTTGACCTGCAGAATCACACAAATCTAGATCTAGGATAACAATATAATGACACCAAGCACACAGGAGAGAACACAAACTTAACGTGGAAAACCCTTGCAGGAAAAAACTACGGCACAAAGCGACAGATCTCCACTATGAAAATAGAAATTATAAAGAGAGAGGACTTACCCGATTCGAATAATCTCGAATCTCACCCTTGCTACACCCTTTAAAAATCCTAAAATCATTTTAGTAACCTTTGGAAGCCCTTTAGAAAGCCTTGGCATACCTTCTAATACACCCAATCCCGGATACACTCCTTTATGTAAGAATAGAAAGAGGTAGAATTTAAATAGGAAACAAAATTTGCAAAATCTGTGTTTCCACAATCGCATCTGCGGAACTCTTTGATGATATCGAAGGTCTCTCGATAACAGCATCGATACCATTTGAAGGTCTCTCGATGATATCGACAGGACCAAAAAACTGTCCAGTGACCAGTGGTGAAAATTCTGTGAATTATCGATGTCGTCGAGCCACTCTTGATGATAGCCTCGATATCATCTAAAACCCTGTCGATATCATCGACAGACCAATAGACAGATTTAAGACATCCGTTCATAACACAAAAGATCTTGGAATTCCTCACAAATAAAGTTGTGGATATTCTAAAACTAAAAAATGTTGCTTGTGTCCCATAGCTAATTTAGATTTTACACGTAAAAGGTCATGTAACAGCTTAGATTATAACTACTACAAGTATTTGGACAAATAGAAGCCAAGATTGCCTTTTTCAAGAACATTTTGTCTTTTTACTTCCTACAAGTTGCTTGCACCTTTTTTTTTTTTTTTTTTCACGCGCATACACACCCCCACATACTCACGCTAGTAGAATTTCACCACCAATGGGTACTCGAACCCTTGACCGGGAGTTGCTTGCACCATACTTCCATCTTTGTTTTACGTGTAGCACACATAAAAGGCATGTTAATTATTAGGAGCATGGACGGCAAAGGCTAGTTAAACGTGATAACTATGCAACATTAACTACATGTCTATCACGCAGTTTATGTTATGGTGTAAATCCAAAACAATGAGGTAAGTTGAAGACTAGAGTGAGCCACTAAATGAAAAAAATAAAAATAAAAATAAAGTTGGGATGGGTTGTCCACCAGTGAAACCTTCTCTCAATTTCTATCTGCATGCATACGCACATACGTGATATCTTTACCTTTCGCGTCCAACTCTCTCCTTCTTTTATCTTTTCTAACCCTCTTTCTTTCCTTTCCTCACTACACAAACACATGTATTACATGTGCACACTCCTAATGTTGAATAACACTATTTTACTACTATTTAGTTATTGAATAACACCGTTTTCAGTAGACATGTACTATAATCGTAGGTCGTAATCTTCTCTATGAGCTTACAAATGCTTTATATTGCCAAGTTGTTTCATATGCATCATTTAGTCATTTTATAGGGTAATAGTTTTTCGGAGCAGAGGTTTTACCATGTTTTATTACATATTTCTTTAAAAAAGAAAAAAAAAAGAAAAAAAAACTGTTAGGATTAATAGTCCATCTAGCACCAACTTGTACATAAAAGGACCAAATATTATTTTCTGGAATCTTTCTATTTGGGAAATTTTAGAGGACCACAGTGGCGGATTGCATCATACCAACAGGTTTGGATAGCCGAATGGTGGGCCATTTGTACCATCTCAGGTGCATGTACAAAGGCGGGCCTTGTACAAGCCACCAGTTGTGCCGACGGTATCTCAAATACAAACCGTCCATCAGTTGGTCCATTATGTAATTTTGGTGTCTGAAACTGAAAGTTGGGCCACTCCTTTCATCTAGTGGGCCATAGCTAGGGTTAGAAGCAATGGAACAATTTGATTTTGGGCAGCTAATCTACATGGTTGAACCCACTTGCTGAACAACTTGAATCTTTCACTTGTACCACCTGATGAACTGCTTGGTATGGACGGCCTGAGAAACGTATAAAATTACTGCACAAGCATTAAACAAAAATTAAGGTACTAAAGCATCCACAATCAAGACTTTGCATAATATAATTGGTTTTTTTTTTTTGATAAGTGGGCCCATGTTTCACTGGTCCAAACGATTCGTTGAGTGATTCTTCCATAGACTACTATGCTTTTTACGTGGACCCTAGTTTGTTGAAATAGGATCATTAGATGTTTCCCTGGACTATGCTTTGATTTGCATACCCTAGTTTGTTGAAATAGGACAGTTGGATGTTTTTATTTCAAAATCTAAAAAAGAAATAGGAGGGCATTTTTGTCATTTGCATAATATAATTCTCGGAAGGCATTGAAATGAAAATAGCTTAACTCAATAGGTATGATAATAACAAATAATAAAACTTCTTAAAAATGGTACCAGGATGCAAATTCCAAAATAACAAGGTTGCCTTATGTAAAAGTCCCCGATAAATTATATCAAGAAAATGTTCACTTATGATAGTAAAGAGTACAAACCCCCCCCCCCCCCCCCCCCCCCCCCCCCTCAAAAAAAAAAAAAGTTATTCTGTTCCAAATACAATGAATGATAAGACCGTGATGAGAGGCAAATTTCACCGGTAAGGTTGGGTGCTGAAGGCTCATTTCTTGCACTGACTAAGCTTATTTTGTTTTAATTAATTTTTTTTTCCCCCCCTTTAAAAAGCCATTCACTCAGCAAGTGGCTCAGTTCCAATCGGGCTGAAATGTGTCAACCGAGTTGGCGAACTGACTCAGTGAGTCTTGCCAAGTCCCAACTGAGTCTTTCTTGTCAATGAGTTAACGTTTCTCAGTGACTCAGCTTAAGATCTAGTTGATTCGAATCAACTCAGACGAGTTTCAAGTCACAGGTTTTAGAAGTATGGTACAAAACCTGAATTGAATATGTATGCTTTGAAAAGAAGGGAAAAATAAAAAACTACACGTTGGTTTTTTCATTTCATTATACCAATGATTGCAATACAATTCAATTGTAAATGATAATCAACAAAATCACTGATACTAACACAAAGTTGATCCCGCACTTGGCCTGAATTCTCAGACTGTTTGGCTATAACATCCAGCCAATCCAAATGGGTAGAATGCATTCCTGTTACGTTCAACAAGATGTTAGTCAGGAAAATAATCCAACCAGCGGCATGGAATCTATTTCGTTAGACCATAGAGCCTCTGAAAACCATTTGCACTAAACACCACAATCATCGTCAGTTGGGGAATAATCAACACTTAGATTTGCGATCTACTAATTTAATCACACCATTGATGGAGCTCCACACTAACCTGAAATCTATTGAGTGTTTGAAACCATATTTTACATGAATGGCATCAGCATCATTGACAGTGATGGAAACAAGGGGTAACACAAAAAAAAATAAAAATAAATAAATAATGCACGATAGAAGGATTACATTTGAGAAAGAGAATCGTTCAAGAAAAGCATCTGAACAAACTGACTTCTTGAGTTCGGCTACTACCCTCAAACCATCGTAATAGAAGAGTCATGACAATATGAACAGATTGAGAAATCAACTAAACTCGCTAGTCATAAGAGCAGGGCGGGAAATCAACTAAACTCAGTAGTCATGGAGCCAAATTCATGACTCGCAATCCCTTGCCATGCTTTGTGTGTGTTTCCTTTCTCCCTCGGAGGCGTGAACTTCCAACATTCGTGAGCTTGCTGTTTCCATCCTTCTTCCAAACCTTCATCACTCAATTGCACACCATCGTCACTCAAAGGCTCCTTGTTTTCTGTTGTTTCAATTCAACATCCTGATGAGAATGATGGTTCTGTTGGCTGGGGATAAACGAATCCTGACTCTCCTTGTTTCAGCTAAGCGATGCGTCGGCCGAGATAAATGAAGGAGGCCTTGGGATCCATCAGCTAAGTGATGCCATGCAAGCCTTTCATTGTAAAATGGCTTGGCGTCTTCTTGAGGGAACCTCCTTATGGTACTACAAGAAAAGAGGGCTTTAGCCTCAGTTCAAAACTATGGCTAAAAAGGTTAAAAACCGAGGCTAAAGCCTTGAGCCTCAGTTTTGCCTCAGTTATCCAAACCGAGGTTAGAACCCCCGTGGCTAAAGGCTTTAGCCTCAATTTTAGCAACCAAGGCAAAAACGACTTTTATAGCCTCAATTCTTCGAGTGAAGCTAAATTTATTTTTAGCCTCCATTGTTTCCAACCGTGACTAATTCTAAATTTTAGCCTCAATTGCCTCCAATTGAAGCTAAATTTATTTTTAACCTCAGTTCTTAACAACCGAGGCTAAAGCCTTTAGCCACGGGAGTTGTAGTCTCAGTTTAGGTAACTGAGGCAAAACTGAGACTAAAGATATATTTAGCCTTTGATGGCATCAACTGAGGCTAAATTCACTTTTTAACCTCAGTTCCCAACAACTAAGGCTAAATCATTTATTTTAACTCATTCATAAATCTATGCATAGTTAGTCATTCATTCATTCAATCAAATACAATATCTGTTTCGTGTCACAAACCACAAAATCGAAAGCTATTGCTAAGTTAATGTATTTGCAGGGCAAACCCACAGTGAGAAAAATACTACTGAACATTTTCTTTCCCTCATTAAAAAGCCCCCGAGCATCAAACATCTACATTGGCATAAAGGAAAACACAATCTGTTTCAATCGAGCAAACCTCTTTTTCCGACTCAGACAAAGATACATCCTCGGAACTGTTGGTTTCAGGCTTCTTTGGTGCCACCTCAAAAGAAGCTTTTGACTTCTTGCCACTCTTCTACTTCTGGACTACTTCTTCTACTTCTCTCGTCAGCTTTTTGGCAGCAGATTGTTTCTAAATACTCCTCTGGATGCCTCTTTCCTGAAAATCGTCAAACTTAATGCTCTAACTAATTCTCAAAAATAAAAATCAACAGAAAAATAAATAAAATGGGGACAAAAAGTACGAACCCTTCTTCGCAGATTTCACTGGTGAAATTGCGATGGGAGTTGCAGCAACCTGTATTGCAATAAGAAAGCATATAATAACAAAATTGTCAATTTTGTCGATTTAAGTGAATACCAAAGTGATATGATAAATATATTACTTTAAAAACAAATGCCTGCAGAAAAACCTATATACAATGTGTATAATAAAACATGTCAGATTCTTATTCATTTTTAGCTGTCCAATTTTCGAGCCAGTGTAATCTACTTGAAATGTAAACTAGCCTGATTTTTTAGTTGGACCGTATCCTTCATGTGGCCCACCTGATGAACAGCCACGAATCTCAATTTATGATAGCAATTGGCATTCCAACGATTGAAAAGAAATGCAGCTACAAAGAAATGAGATACTTGATAAAATGAGAAGTCGGTGCGGTTCTCCGGTCACAGGATTGCCGCCTTTCTAGACGGTGAGAATGGCGGGATGGGTGATTGAATTTCCAATTAGTCTAAGTAGATCAAAAGAGAAGATTTCACCCCAATCAAAGGAAAAAAAAAATGATGAGCTTTCTTAATAACTTAATTTGTGGATGAAAACAACCATTTTTTCTCATTTCAGTTAGTGTTTGTGTGGCCAAACCAAATCCTTAATTTTCTGCTACTGATTTTCATAATAAATCTTTTTTTTTTTGCTAAGGGTTTCTAATTCTATATTTGAATTGAGTAATTATAGAAAAGATTAGATAGTATTTGCATGTAGATCCACCATCATGTGTGTGTGTGTGTGTTGGGGGGGGGGGGGGGGGGGGGGGGGGGGTGGGGGGGGGTTGCAACGATATGCATGGACCATTGTGATCGAGATGTTGGCGGTTTGTAGGATTTCCACCACCAACCAATATTATTAGGAAAATCTTGTTAAGAATCTCATTATAATATTACTTCTAAATAATTTATGTTAAAATCACAATAATTTCACAACAAAATTGCAAAATAAAAAATAAAAATACTGCTGATATATAAAAATCTAGCTATATTATCATAATAACATCATTTAATCAGATTTTCAATAATACCACAAGATTTTCCAAATCATGGTGATATTTGTAATAATGGTTATGATGATGCAAATAGGGTGCATGGTTGTAGCAGTTTTTCATAATTTGATGTCATTTGTTCAATGTAGAGGATTCAGAAGTAAAACATATGGATCAGATGGATATTGGACAGGCTACATCATCAAATGGATCTCCAAGATTAGTGATATTTATGCCAAATATCAAAGGAAGATTAATGATTTATGTGCATGATCTAGGGACCATGAAAAAGAGCTCATTCTAAGAAACAAAAAGTGTGGATTTAGATATTATTATATTATTACTAAAGGTGGCTCTGGTGAAAATAGAAGTGAAACTTGATTTGCAATACAGAACTAGCAAATAATTCAAATCCAGAAGCATCAAGATTCTTGTCATACTGAAAAACACATTCGCTTGACCCAAAGCTTTAAATCACTCAAAGGCAGCAAGAAAATACATAACATAACTTCCAAAAGAAGGCGAAAAAATATATTTAAAATATTTTTTTTTTTTTTTTTTAAAAAGATCCCTACAATCAATTTAGTGACTTTTGGCCTCAATTTCTAACCAACCGAGGCAAAAGGGCAGACTTTTGGCCTCAGTTTCTCACCAACCGAGGCAAAATGGCAAACTTTTGGCCTCAGTTTCTCACCAACAGAGGAAAAATGACAAATTTTGGCCTCATTTTCTCACCAACTAACGCAAAAGGGCAGACTTTGGGCATTAGTTTCTAACCAATTGAGGCAAAAGGGCAGAATTTTGGCCTCAGTTTCTCACCAACCGAGGCAAAAGAGCAGACTTTTAGCCTCAGTTTCTCACCAACTGAGACAAAAGGGCAGACTTTTAGCATCAGTTTCTCACCAACCGAAGCAAAATGACAGACTTTTAGACTTAGTTTCTCACAAATCGAGGCAAAATGGCAAACTTTTGGCCTCAATTTCTCACCAATCGAGCAAAATGACAGACTTTTGACCTCAGTTTCTCACCAACCAAGGAAAAAGGGCAAACTTTTGGAATCAATTTCTCATCAACTGAGGTAAAAAGGGCAAACTTTTGGCAACAATTTCTTATCAACTGAGGTAAAAGGGCAGACTTTTGGCCTCGATTTCTCACCAAGGCAAAATGGTAGACTTTTGGCCTCCGTTTCTCACCAACTGAGGCAAAAGGGTAGAGTTTTGGCCTTAGTTTCTCACCAACTGAGGTGAAATAACAAACTTTTAGCCTCAGTTCATTTACAGCAAAGGCGAAAAGGCAGACTTTTGGCCTCAGTTTCCTAACAACTGAGGCTAAAAAGTAAACTTTTAACTTCAATTTCTTACTAAGACAAAATAGTAATCTTTTAGCCTCAGTTTCTCCCCAACTGAGGCGAAATGGTAGAATTTTAGTCTTGGTTCCTCACTTACTGAGGCAAAATTGTAGAATTTTTGCCACAATTTCTCATCAATTGAGGCGAAATAGTAGACTTTTAGCCTCAGTTCCTTTGCAACTAAGGCAAAACTATGGACTTTTAACCTCAATTTCTTATCAACCGAGGCGAAATGGTAGACTTTTAGCCTCAGTTTTTCACCAACTGAGGTGAATTGGTAAATTTTTAGCCTCAGTTTCTCAACAAACGAGGCAAAATAGTAAACTTTTAATTGCTGTTTTGCAACAACCAAGGTGAAATAACGGACTTTTAGCTTCAGTTCCTTAGCAACTGAGGCGAAAAATGAACTTTTAGCCTCAGTTCCTTAGCAACCGAGGCTAAAAGCCACATTTAGCCTCCATTTTTCAACTATGGCTAAATGCCTACTTTCTTGTAGTGTAGGCTAGATTTATCTCAGAAAAATACCTTCTCAAGTTCCTCCTCTCATCTAGCCCCGTCAGTATCAGCGGTTCCAGCCTTTGCAAAGACCTGTGTAACAATCTGCACTTCTGTATCCTCAATTCCAGGTGGCTGATTAGCAAAGGGAATGTCAAATTTTGGCTCCAAAACTAGACAGGTAAGGGCCTTTTAATTGGAATGGCTACCTCTCCCCCCCAGCCTCCAGCGAGAGACATGCTAGTATCAGACTTTTGGGACTCTTCCAGGGCCTGGAACCTGTCCCAATCTGCCAACTTCTTGCCCCCTCACGCCATCCAATCTATAATCGACTATGACATTCTCAGAACGGACAGAATGAACAAGCTCTCTTGGACCTCTTACTGAATGGAAAATTTTCATTCAAATCAGCTTGGGCCAACCTCTGTGCGTCTAGGCACAAGCAACGATGGGCTCCCTGGGCCTGGAACAAGTTCATCCCTCCCAAGATTGCATTCTTCTACCGAAAGTTATGCTCAAGGCAATTCCGGTGGACGCTGTTATCTAGCGAGTTGGGGTTAGCCCGACTTCCATATGCGTCTGTTGTGAGCTCCAAAACTCTAATACAGCCATCCCCTGCAGCCGATCCCCCCTTATGTAGCCATCCATTGCGTACATGTTGTCTCATGAACCTTTCATTCAGCCTCCTTCGTCAGATCCTCAGCAGCAAGTCCTAGCTTCCAGCCAACTTTCGGTCCAGCACTATCGAACAAACCTGTGACAGTCCCTCCTTCAGTCTTCCCTGCACCTAGAGCCTGGCCCCTCTTCTCCATCCCTCGCAGCTGCAAGCTATTGCAGGCTTCCTCTTAGGCCTGTTCCAATCTTCAGCCCCCCCTCCAGCCACTTCAATCCATATCCTTCTGCAGCCAACCCTGAGCAAGCCCCTCATCCAACTATCCCTCAGGGCTAGAACCTACCTACTATGATCAACCATTCTCCCATCGATCATCTCCATCATTCCAACTTGCCCAACCTTTCTCATGGGCATCTATCAACCCAGCCCCATCTCGCCAGGGAAACCACCTTGTCCAACCCTCTTCCTCTCCCAACCCCCAGCTGCAATCAAGCCCTCCCTGTTACCAACGTCACTCTCAATCCCGAGCCCCAAATCAAAAATCTAGATCATCTACTCTATATCACGACAAAATTGCCTCCTCGATTTGGTGTCACTTTGCTTGTCTTCTCCAGATGCTCCTCATCCAGGACCAAACAGCCCAAGACAGAATTCTCCAATGGACTTCTACTGCCTCCATATCCTCCTTACGAAAATTCTTTCGAGGCTTTGCCCCTTCCATTATTATATGGGAAATCTGGACTGGCAAAAACATGGACAGATTCTAGAACTAGAACTTCTTGGCTACTGCCACCATAACAGAATTTCCATCCGGCTCATTGAGATTAGTTCGATCCTCCTTAATGTTGATCAATCTATATGGTGTGATCTAGTCCTCTGGGGTTTTGACGTAGCTCAGAACTTCCCCTCTCCTACCGTCAAGGCCATTGTTGTCAAATGGATTAGACCCCCCGAAACTTGGATGAAATTGAACGTCAATGGATCGGCAAAGGGCAACCCGGGTGCTGAGGAAGGTGGAGGCGTTTACCGCAATCACTTGGGGAACATGATCTTCGCCTTCCACCACTGATACAGGCTGGTTTCCAACATGGTTGCAGAAGCTCGAGTCATGGCTGATGGCATCCACCTTTGCTTAGATATAGGCCTATCCTCCATTATTGTTGAGACGGACTTTCGATCCCTCTTTGAGGTGGCCTCCAGTCCATCCTCTTCCTGCAGATGGAAACTCTGGTACCTCCTTTGATCCATTATCCAGCTCTCCCGCCCCCTTAACCTCTGATTCTCTCACATTTTTCGCAAAGGGAACGTAGTGGCTGACGGCCTTTCCAACTTGGCCAGTAGCGGAGCTCCAGACAGACTATCTCTCAACTTTATTAACCTTCCCCATCTCATCAAAGGTTCCATTGTTCTAGACAATGCAGGGCTAGGCCAGATCAGGCTCCGCAAGAACAAGAAAGGCGTGGGGTAGCCTTCCTCGCCTGTTACCCTCCCAGTGGGTAGCCTCTACTGCCCTTCTCCCAGCCCCTAAGTGGAGCAAGGCAAGCAAGCTAGAGAAGCTCTTTTGCTCCATCTTTAAGGTGTGAGAAATAAACATGCTAGGTTTGCTATGCTGCTTCTATGGCTTGGGCACTGTGTGAGTGTTTGAGTTGTGCCTTAGGTGAGATTGCTTCCCTATGGCTCATATGGTCATAGCTAAGGCCTTTGCCAGTGTGGAGAGTGCCAGGGGAGTTCTGTTTGGTGGTCATGGGTGTTGGGATGCCCAGTTGAGATAGTTTTGTTTCTGCCATGTTTCGATGCAATAGCTGGTTCTGTTGATGGTCCCTGTTGTCTTATTGTTGCAGCTGGCTGGCATAGGGGCTGCTTCAGAAGTCTATATTGCTCAGTGATTGGATTGGCAGAGATATGGCTATTGTAGGTTGGAAGTTTTGATCCAGTAGTGTGGTTGATGGATTGAATATTTTGGCCTCGGGTCTTTTGGGTTTTATAGGCTGGGGCTATTGGATATCCCTAAGAGGAGTCATCTATGTGGTTTGCGTGGTTGCATTGCATTTGTAAGTAGGAGAGCCGGTTGAAGCTAGTTAGGGTGGAGTAGGCTTTTTCCATTCCCATCTTGTGTTTACTTTTCTGTTATATGATAGGTGAGGCCCATTTTTCTTTTGTGGAGCCCACATAAAATCTTTATCTTGTATACCCGCTGTTCATATATACAAAGAAAGTGTTTTTTTTTTTTAAAAGAAAAGAAAAAAAAATAAAAAATACTCTCCTTGTTTCAGCAACAATATCCCCCTCCTGAGTATCTTCAATCGTGCAAGTTTCCAGCCTCTCGTTAGAAGCCGAAGCTGGGTTATAGGGGTCACCACCAAAGTCTCTAACAAGACCGACCTCAGCTATTCCTCTGTTACTTCTACCTGATCATTGGAACTAATAAAATCTCTAATTTGAAGGCGTACAACATGATTGTCTGCTCCAGCACCAATTGATGAAGAGATTTTTCCAACTGTATGCCTCACTTTTAACCCACCGACATTTATCTACCTGTCCAAACTTACTTTAACAAACTATGACCCTGTTGCATGGGTGACTTTTTACAAGACCAAAATGCCCTTGCAGTTTCTGAAAGTTGTTATTCTCCTCACACGGTTCAACCCTAGAAAAAAAAACTCCCATTTTCTGATTTCTTCTCTCCTCTTTTTGATTGTTCACCTTAGTAAAAAAACTCTCATTTTGTCACAGCCCAAACTTGAAAACCGGGCTCACAAAATTCCCGATCGCCGGAATTCGGTGTCGACAGCCTCCGTAGTACCCCATTCTTGTCTCCCAGCGTCCATACGCCAAATTCTAGTCCTGGGATCATACAAGGAGGATTTTCCAACATACATTTAACTCGTAATAAGCATAACCAACAAGTTTACCCATATCACAAAGGTAACATCATTATCACATATTCACTAATATAAACATTTGAATACAGTACTAAAAGGGAAATACATATGACAAAATCAAAGCTCCAGAGGTCCGTTGCATGCTCCAAGCTCAACGCTGTTATAGCCTAACATCACTTGCACGCATCTATTGTGCATAAGCTTATAGAAATCTTGGTGGGTGGTGAAAGTGTGTGCACAATGTAAGTGCCTAGTAACATTACAAGAAATCCCACTTTTAGCAATGAAAATTTTCCTTGCTAAAAGCCAAATTTTCGTAGTTAAAAAGTTTTAGCGACAAAAATTTTCGTTGCTAAATTTGCCGTTAAAAGAATGACGCAAAAGGTTATTATCGACGAAAATTTGAATCGTCGCTAAATGCAAGTAAAAAAAACTTTTAGCGACGAATTGTTTCGTCGCTAAAAAACTATTACGAAACTTTTAACGACGAATATTTTCGTCACTAAAAATTAGACGTTAAATTTTTAGCGATGATAGTTTTCATCACTAAAAATAATTCAAAACTTTTAGCGACGTATATTTTCATCGCTAAAAAATAAATGTTAAATTTTTAGCGACAATAGTTTTTATCGCTAAAAATAATTCAAAACTTTTAGCAACGAAAACTTTCATCGCTAAAAAATAAATGTTAAATTTTTAGCGACAATAGTTTTTGTCGCTAAAAATAATTCAAAACTTTTAGCAACGAAAATTTTCATCGCTAAAAAATAAATGTTAAATTTTTAGTGACGATAGTTTTCGTCACTAAAAATAATTCAAAACTTTTAGCGAATAATTCAAAACTTTTAGTGACAAATTTCCATCGCTAAAAAGTAAATGTTAAATTTTTAGCGACGATAGTTTTCGTTGCTAAAAATAATTCAAAACTTAATATGTAAAAATATTTACAAAACTTTACCTAGGAACATTTTCGTAGGTAAAAGTCTCTTTTTAAAAAAAAAAAATTCCAATACAAAATTCCTGATATACACCTGTTACAATATATTTCATCATATTCATCCTAATATACACCTATTATATAATATATTTCATCATATTCACATTCACATCCATCTAAACCCAAACTAGTAAATCCATCCAAACATAAACTACATTCATCCAAACACAAACAATCTTATCCACATCACATTCATTCACAAATAAATACATATATGCTTAACATCATAAACAAAAATACCCTAAACCTAAACCTTAACCTAAACCTATAACCAAAACCTTAACCTAAACCTAACCTATAACCTATGAGTTTAGGTTTAGAAAATCGGGTTCGGGATCGGGTTTAGGTTTGGATTTTCAAGTTTAGGTTTAGGTTTAGGTTTAGGTTAGGGAGTTGAGATTAGGATTAGGTGTAGGTTTAGGTTTAGGTTTAGGGATTTGAGGATACGTTAAGGTTTAGGTTTAGGAAATCGGGTTCGGGTTATAGGTTTAGGTTTAAGTTAGGTTATAGGTTAAGGTTTAGGAAATTGAGTTTAGATTATAGGTTAAGTTTAGGTTTAGGTTAAGGTTCAGGTTATAGGTTTTGGGATTTGAGAATAGGTTTAGGTTAAAGTTATAAGTTTAGGTTTAGGAAATTGGGTTCGGGTTCGGGATTGGGTTTAGGTTTAGGTTTTCAAGTTTAGGTTTAGGTTTAGGTTAGGGAGTTGAGATTAGGATTAGGTGTAGGTTTATGTTTAGGTTTAGGGATTTGAGAATACGTTATGATTTAGGTTTAGGAAATCGGGTTAAGGTTATAGTTTTAGGTTTAGGTTAGGTTATAAGTTAAGGTTTAGGAAATTGAGTTTAGGTTATAGGTTTAGGTTATAAGTTAAGGTTATAGGTTAAGGTTTAGGTTATAGGTTAAGTTTTAGGTTTAGGTTAAGGTTATAGGTTTAGGTTTAGGTTATAGGTCTTGGGATTTGAGAATAGGTTTAGGTTAAGGTTATAAGTTTAGGTCTAAGAAATCGGGTTCGGGTTCAAGATCGGGTTTAGGTTTGGGTTTTCCAGTTTATGTTTAGGTTTAGGTTAGAGAGTTGAGATTAGGATTAGATCTAGGTTTAGGTTTAGGGATTTGAGAATATGTTAAGGTTTAGGTTTAGAAAATCGGGTTCAGGTTCGAGATCGGGTTTACGTTTGGGTTATAGGTTTAGGTTATAGGTTTAGGTATAGGTTATAGGTTATAGGTTATGGGTTTAGGTTTAGGTTTAGGTTATAGGTTTTGGGATTTGAGAATAGGCCTAGGTTCTAAGTATAGGTTTAGGTTTAGGTTTTATGTTTAGGTTAAGGTTATAGGTTTAGGTTTAGGTTTAGGTTAGGTTATAGGTTATGGTCAGTGTTTTAAATAGCGGTAGCGTGTTGCGTAGCGTTCAACCCTTCGTAGCGTGTAGCGAAATAGCGTAGCGTGTAGCGTAAGCTACACAATACTTCTATTTTTTAATTTAAAAAATATATATATATATATGATAAATATTAAATAATAAGAAGTTGATGGATAGGGTCTTATTATTTTTAAGTTAATACATGTCTCATGTACAATTTTTTAAGGGCCCGAATTAGGCGGGACTTGAATTGTGAAGTGTAGCACACAAGTGGCAAAGTTTTTTGGGCCCCACCGTGATAAATGTGTTATATCCACACCGTCCATCCACTTCGCCAAATAATTTTAGGGCATGAGCCCAAAAATGAGGCAAATCCAAAGTTTGGGTGGACCGCACCATAAAGAAACAACAATAATTAAACGTCCACCATTAAAAATTTATTGGGGGCTACAAAAGTTTTGGATCAAGCTGACATGTGTGTTTTCCCTTCATCCATGTTAATGTGACCCAATTAACAGGTTAGATGGAGAATAAACATTACAACGGACCGTGTAACAAAATAGTGCAAGTGCACTGTTCAACGTGCACCGCAAAACACAAAATAATAATAATAATAATAATAAGTGCGTGGCTGTGAAATATCCACGCAGTCTATTCTAGAAATGAAAAAGAAGAGAGGGGGAAACCAAAAGAAAAGAGAGAGAGAGAGAGAGAGAGAGAGAGAGAGAGAGAGAGAGAAGAAGAAGAAGAAGAAGAATCCGCAGCTGCGGCCGCAACCGCAGCAATCCGAGAAGAAGAAGAAGAAGAAGGAGGAGGAGGAGGAGAAGGAAGAGGAGAAGAAAAAGAAAAAAGAAGAAAAAAGAAATAGGAAGGAGCGTACCTATTTTTGTCTCAAGATGAGATTGAATCGCTGAAAACTGTAAATATTGAAGCTCCACAGTGATCGGTTTTCCTCTGGAAGTAGTTTTTCCAACTCACGACTGAAAAGTGGGGAGAAGAACAATGTCGGCAGCGTCGGTTTGCGCCTGGCAGCTAACTTTCGACCACAGCATTGAAGGGTGGGAAGAGAATCAGCATCGGATCTGCTCTGTGAGAAGATTTTGGGACTCCAAATGCAAGGGTGGGGAGAGCAGCTACATCGGCTGCTGCGGTTTGGGGGTAGAAACCCTTTAGAATTAGGTTTTTGGTTTTTTAACTTAAGTTTGTTTGTAGTGTGAGTTCACCGCTGTGTCCTGCACTGAAAAAATAAATAAAATAAAATAAAATAAAATACAAAACAGGTAGCGTACACTACCTGCGCTACACACTACATACCCGTAGTGTACGCTACGACCCTTGTAGCACACGCTACAGGGGAAAAACGCTATTTCTAATGCTACGTAGCGAATTCGCTGTGCTACGCTACATAGCGTACGCTACGAATGCTATTTGATACACCGGTTATGGTTTAGGGAATTGAGTTTAGGTTATAGGTTAAGGTTTAGGTTTAAGTTTAGGTATAGGTTTAAGTTATAGGTTTTGGGATTTGAAAATAAGTTTAGGTTAAAGTTATAAATTTAGGTTAAGGAAATCGGGTTTGAGTTCAGGATCGGGTTTAAGTTTGGGTTTTCAAGTTTAGGTTTAGGTTTAGGTTAGGGAGTTGAGATTAGGATTAGGTGTAGGTGTAGGTGTAGGTTTAGGGATTTGAGAATACGTTAAGGTTTAGGTTTAGGAAATTAGGTTCGGGTTCAAGATCAGGTTTACGTTTGGATTTTAGGTTTAGGTTTAGGCTATAGGTTTAGGTTATAGGTTATAAGTGTAGGTTTAGGTTTAGGTTTAGGTTTAGTTTTTAGGTTTAGGTTTTAGGTTATAGCATTAGGTTATAGGTTTAGGTTTAGGTTAAGGTTAAGGTTTAGGTTATAGGTTTTGGGATTTGAGAATAGGTTTAGGTTTTAAGAATAGGTTTAGGTTTTATGTTTAGGTTAAGGTTATAGGTTTAAGTTATATGTTTAGGTTTAAGTTATAAGTGTAGGTTATAGGTTTAGGTTTAGGTTAGATTATAGGTTAAGGTTTAGGGAATTGAGTTTAGATTTTAGGTTAAGGAGTTGAGATTAGGATAGGTGTGGGTTTAGGTTTAGGGGATTTGAGAATACGTTAAGGTTTAGGTTTAGGAAATCGGGTTCAGGTTCGAGATCGGGTTTACGTTTGGGTTTTAGGTTTAGGTTTAGGCTATAAGTTTAGGTTATATGTTATAAGTGTAGGTTTAGGTTATAGGTTTAGGTTTTAGGTTTAGGTTAAGATTAAGCTTTAGGTTATAGGTTTTCGAATTTGAGAATAGGTTTAGGTTATAAGTATAGGTTTAGGTTATAAGAATAGGTTTATGTTATAAGTATAGGTTTAGGTTTAGGTTTTATGTTTAGGTTAAGGTTATAGGTTTAAGTTATATGTTTAGGTTTATGTTTTAAGTATAGGTTATAGGTTTAGGTTTAGGTTAGGTTATAAATTGGTTTAGGGAATTGGGTTTAGGTTTTAGGTTAAGGAGTTGAGATAAGGTTTAGGTTTAAGGATTTGAGAATACGTTAAGGTTTAAGTTTAGGAAATCAGGTTCGGGTTCGAGATCGGGTTTACGTTTGGATTTTAGGTTTAGGTTATAGGTTATAAGTGTAGGTTTTGGTTTAGGTTTAGGTTTAGGTTTTAGGTTTTGGTTATAGCATTAGGTTATAGGTTTAGGTTTAGGTTAAGGTTAAGGTTTAGGTTATATGTTGTGGGATTTGAGAATAGGTTTAGGTTATAAGTATAGGTTTAGGTTTAGGTTTTATGTTTAGGTTAAGGTTATAGTTTAAGTTATATGTTTAGGTTTAGGTTATAAGTGTAGGTTATAAGTTTAGGTTTAGGTTAGGTTATAGGTTAAGGTTTAGGAAATTGAGTTTAAGTTCTAGGTTAGGGAGTTGAGATTAGGATTAGGTGTAGGTTTAGGTCTAAGGATTTGAGAATACGTTAAGGTTTAGGTTTAGGAAATCAAGTTCGGGTTCGAGATCGGGTTTACGTTGGGTTTTAGGTTTAGGTTTAGGTTATAGGTTATAACATTAGGTTATAGGTTTTGGTTTTGGTTAAGGTTTAGGTTTAGGTTATAGGTTTTGGGATTTGAGAATAGGTTTAGGTTTTATGTTTAGTTTAAGGTTTAGGGAATTGAGTTTAGGTTATAGGTTTAGGTTATAAGTTATAGGTTTAGGTTAAGGTTTAGGTTTAGGTTATAAGTTTTGGGATTTGAGAATAGGTTTAAGTTATAAGTATAGGTTTAGGTTAGGGTGTAGGTTAAAGTCTAGGGAATTGAGTTTAGGTTATAAGTTTCGGTTATATGTTATAGGTTTCTGGTTAAGGTTTAAGTTATAATTATAAGTTTTGAGATTTGAGAATAGGTTTAGGTTAGGTTATAAGTTAAGGTTTAGGGAATTGAGTTTAGGTTATAGGTTCAGGTTGTAGGTTTGAGGTTTAGGTTAAGGTTTAGGTTTAGGTTATAGGTTTTAGGATTTGAGAATAGGTTTAGGTTATAAGTATAGGTTTAGGTTAGGTTGTAGGTTAGAGTTTAGGGAATTGAGTTTAAGTTATAGGTTATAGGTTATAGGTTAAGGTTTAGGTTTAGATTATAGGTTTTAGGATTTGAGAATAGGTTTGGGTTAGGTTGTAGGTTAGAGTTTAGGGAATTGAGTTTAGGTTATAGGTTATGGGTTTTTGGTTAAGGTTTAGGTTTAGGTTATAGGTTTTGGGATTTGAGAATAGGTTTAGGTTAGATTGTAGGTTAGAGTTTTTAGGGAATTGAGTTTAGGTAGGTTTAGGTTAAGGTTTTGGTTGTAGCTATAGGTTTTGGGATTTGAGAATAGGTTTAGGTTATAGGTTAAGGGTGTGGTCCTTACAAATACAGATATAAACACGGCCTGTCCAAGTGGCCAGACCACTCCAATGCTGTACATAGGAAATGGATAGCTTCATCATGTTCATAACCGTGGTTCTCACCTTACAGGGACCCCCGCTCAACATCCGAATAGCTCCGACTCACATCCGGGTTTGCTCCATCAATTTCGAGTAAATACAGATATAAACACGGCCTGTCCAAGCCACTCTAATGTTGTCCATAGGAAATGGACAGCTTCATCATGGTCATAAGACTCATAACAGCAGTTCCCACCTTCCAAGGACCCCCGCTCATCATCCGGATAGCTCCAATGCACATCCAGGTCTTCTCCAACAAATTTGAGCTAATACATGAACACATCCTGTCCAAATGGTTAGGCCAATCCAATATTGTCCAGATGAAATGGACAGTTTCATCATGGTCATAACAGCGGTTCCCACCTTCTAGGCACCCCCGCTCAACATTCGGATAGCTCTAACGCACATTGGGGTCTGCTCATTTAAATAAAATAGATTATCAAGATCATTTAAATAAAATTAGGTCCAATCAACAATCTGACCTAGAGGATTCTGTTAGCATTGTTGATGGCACCTTGAACCTTATTTAAATCCAGGTTGCAATCTGTGGCCATTGATGCTATTTGTCTTTCTGTGAAGTTGGCGACGATTTCTGTATCAAACCTGGCGAAAGCAGCCCTAATGATAAAGAACATTTCTTTACATGAATTCATTATCTCTCTCTTTTAATTTTTTAACTTTCCATTATAAGAATAACTACCTGAAATCATGGCGTTTTCTCAAGATAGAAGTCCAATCCATCCCAACTTGTGCACCTATTAGGACATGCAATTCAAACAACATCAAGAAAGATAAAGGATATGCATATCTTGAATGCCTAATGTACAGTCTCACTCCAGTCTTATATATTGAATGCCTAATGTACAGTCTCTTGAATTGGTGCAAACCATACCTGAATTGAGTGTAATGAATCAAAGAATAAAGAAATTCGACATGTAACCACATAAAAGAAAGATAAAGGATATGCATATCTGGAGTACTGTTATTCTCACATTGTTGTGAGAGAGTAGGGTGTCATCATATATATTAATCAACCTATGGATTAAGGTTTAGGTTTAGGTTATGGGTTAAGGTTTAGGTTATAGGTTAAGGTCTAGGTTTAGGTTATAAGTATAGGTTTTGGGATTTGAGAATAGGTTTAGGTTAAGGTTATAAGTTTAGGTTAAGGTTGTAAGTATAGGTTATAGGTTTAGGTTTAGGTTAAGGTTTAGCTTTAGGTTATAAGTATAGGT
This sequence comes from Magnolia kwangsiensis, assembly GCA_037074715.1. NCBI lineage: Eukaryota > Viridiplantae > Streptophyta > Magnoliopsida > Magnoliales > Magnoliaceae > Magnolia > Magnolia kwangsiensis. The sequence goes on from CM073571.1 coordinate 156,509,804, forward strand.
TTTGAGATTTGAGAATAGGTTTAGGTTAAGGTTATAAGTATAGGTTTAGGTTATAGGTTATAAGTTTAGGTTAAGGTTATAGGTTTAGGTTTAGGTTATAGATTATAGCTTTAGGGAATTGAGAATAGGTTAAGGTTTAGGTTTAGGAAATCGGGTTCGGGTTTAGGTTTGGGTTTTCAAGTTTAGGTTTAGGTTATAGGTTTAGGGATTTGAGAATCGGTTTAGGTCAATGTTGTAGGTTATAGGTTTATGTTAATGTTGTAGGTCATAGGTTTAGGTTTAGGTCATAGGTTTAGGTTTAGGTTATAGGTTTAGGTTTAGGGAATCAGGTTCAGTTTCGGGTTTGGATTGGGTTTAGGTCTTCTTTAGTATTATCTACTATTGAACCTAGTTTAGGTTATAAGTGTATGTTAATGTTGTAGGCTATAGGTTTAGGTTTAGGGATTTGAGAATACATTTACATTTTAAGTTTAGGTTTAGGTTTTACATTTAGGTTAAGGTTACAGGTTTAGGTTATAGGTTTAGGTTTAGGTTATAAGTGTAGGTTATAAGTTTATGTTAATGTTGTAGGTTATAGATTTAGGTTTAGGTTATAGGTTTTGAGATTTAATAATAGGTTTAGGTTATAAGTATAGGTTTAGGTTTAGGTTATAGGTTTAGGTTTAGGTTATAAGTGTAGGTTATAGGTTTAGGTTTACGTTAGGTTATAGGTTAAGGTTTAGGAAATTGAGTTTAGGTTATAGGTTTAGGTTATAGGTTAAGGTTAAGGTTAAGGTTTAGGTTTAGGTTTAGGTTTAGGTTATAGGTTATAGGTTAAGGCCTAGGTTTAAGCATGTTGGGTGGGGCCTAAATCGATGTTTGAGAAAAATTCACTCCGTCCATACGTTTTTGGAGCTCATTTTAGGAGGTACGACCAAAACTGAGATGTATCTAACACTCGGATGAGCCACATGAGAGGAAATGGTGGGAATTTAATGAGCAGCGTTGAAGCATTCTTATGGTCATAAATGTTTTGTATCGAGCTATATTTTTTTTATTTTCACTTCATCCCATTGGGAATGACCTTATAAACAATTTGGATAGCATATAAACATTAAGATAGGGTTTACGCATTCTTACGGCCTTAAAAGTTTTGAATCCAACTGTATTTTTTGTGTTTTCACTTTCATCTGAATGACGCTTGGACAAAAGGTTTCAATCGTACGAAGCCTAATAAGGTTTCAACCGTACGTTGGACAGCTTCATCATAATCCAAATGCAAGTTGATACATGGAAAGTTTTCCATGCACTTGTACCATGGGAAAATTTTCCATTTGAGATTGTAAGTCTATATCATGCACTTGAATCATTTGAACAGTTTGTATTCTTCAAAAGTTTACCAACCAAACATCATGTATAGAAGTTGAAGTCGAATAAATCCATTGCCCAATAGACAATGTAAACTACCATGATATTTATTTTATAAGTAATCAACAAGAGAAGCAACTATAGGCTTTTACAATGTAATGAATAAAGAAGGCTGTGATAGGAAACTTGGTGTTGAATGTTAATGGGACCACCGAATAGAAAAATAGAGTATGGAGAGACGATGCTAGTATCTCGCAAAAATACTTTACTAGTTTCAACCTAAAAACATGAGAAAATATTGAAAATTTAGAAATCCATTCTCAATCACAGCATAAGAATTAAGAACTTACAAAAAATCTTAAGGAAAATGCTTGAAAAAAATGTCAAAGTTGTTTAACTAGAACATTGTGATCTCTAAAGGTGTGTTTGGTTGTACCAAATTTCATGATTAATTTGTCTAATTTGGTGCAAAATATTATGAAATTTCATACAATCAAATACACCCTAATACATACTTAAGATATACTAAAATGAGGTAAACTTATTTTTAGGCATCTACAGATTAACAGGACCCAAGCTGGATCATTATGAAACCAGTCATTATAAACTGTTCTATGTACCTGATACTCTCCATCTAGTATAAGTCTCATTATAAACTGTTTAGATCATTGAAACAGTAGCTGGATCCAACTCGAGTGTCTTTAAACCTTCTGTCTATTGGAATGGTCAACAGTAGATACTTGCTATAGTTAAGTAACAGAAAATCGAAATTCTGTCAACAAACCACTAAATAGTGCATTGTCAAATGTTCCCCATTTACACTTGGTTTTTGTGTTGAGTTGACTCGACGAGTCGTCCTGACTTGGGATTGAGTCAGACCGAGGAAAGAGGTTCCCAGCACTTGGCTCAAGATCTTGCCAAACCGAGTTGACTCGACCAATTTCGAGACAACCCAACAAGGTTTAGAACCACCATAAAAGCCAAACAAATTGCTTATTATCAACCACAGCATAAACCTTTAAAGTCATCGAATTTATATTAGGTGGACATGAACCTAATGGGTTAGGATTTCAGATCATCCCATCAGTAGCGATTTCACTCTACCTGCTGATAAGACCAAGTGAAATATTGTCACAGTACCTTCCTAGAGAATCTGTTCAATATTAATAACAAATAACCAACTTCCCTATTGCACAAAGAGTTCTAACATGTGATTCAATAATTGAAACTATTGATCTGATGTTCCCTATAATGGATGGGTGATGGTAAAAAATCTCCCTATTGTACAATCTAGGTGGTCCTGTAAATAAATGGTTAAGAAGAAAAATACACCAACTGTAGTATTCAAATAAAAGAAGGCCAAAAAAAAAAAAAAAAAAGAAAAAGAGAGAAAAGGCCAAAGGTATCTGGATAGCAGGAATCACCCAATGTGGGGATTTTTAGGGTGTCATCCATCCACAGTAAGGTCCATCAGATCAGTGGTATGGATCAATGATCATAGACCTCACATGAACAAATGCCCTCCACAATAACAAAGTTCCACTTACTGATAGAGAACTCTGCCACACATCTAACAGTAAAAAAAGAAAAGAAAAAGAAGAAAAAGTGATGTCTAGCAAACTAAATAGCAAGAGAACTTCAAAACTCCATCAGGTTTCAAGCAATGTGGAACTTCCTGGCACATCTCCCTTTCTTATGCTGCACTGTGATGGATGACACCAACCATAACAATGATGATGATGCTGATGTGATGAAAATCATGAATATGAAACTACTTTTGGATTGAGCGTGACATTCACAAGAAATTCAGCACAACCCATCGAAAAAGAGTTTTTTGTTTTATTTTTTATGATCTTTTAAAAACCCATTATCTCAGCACATTCCAAATACAAAACCCATAAAATCAACAAAAAAAAAAGTGAAAAATACCGAGAACATAATTCACCCATATCGAGCAACCAACATAAAAATCCAAACATGATGTGCTTGAAAAAGAAAAAAAAGAAAAAGAACTCTCGAAAACTACTGTTCTTGGATCCGAACAACAATAAGAAGCAGAAATCGCAACATAAATGAGAAAAAAAAACTGAAAATAATTTCTCCTAGCATTTCAAATTCGAAAACAAACCCAACGAAGGAAATGAGAATTAAAGCAGTATCTGGTGATTTTTGCTTACCTGAGAGAGAGAGAGAGAGAGAGAGAGAGAGAGAGAGAGATATTTGCCATTAAAAACCCAACGCAGGGTCCATGGACACCATTAAAAACTTCCTAGGGTCCAATGTAAGGTTTATTTGCCATCCCTAAATCCCTAAATCGGTGTTGAGATTGAGAGAGATTGAGAGAGAGAGAGAGAGAGAGATACCTCACAGTCAACCGAGCTTCAGAGAGAGAGAGGAGGTAGAGGATGCGAGAGAAACAGATAGGGGACATGGTCGAGAGATCAGAGAGAGAGGATAGAGAGTCAGCGAGGGAGGAGGGAGAGGATGCGTGAGCGCTGGGAGAGGAGGGAGAGGTGAGAGAGAGAGAGAGAGAGAGAGAGAGAGAGAGAGAGAGAGAGAGAGGCGCTGGGAGTAGACGTCTCTTGGATGCCCTGTTTTGACTAACGTCACCAAGTTATGTGGGCCCCACTATGATGTATTTGTAATGTCCACCCTTGCATCCATTTTGAGATACCATTTTAAGTCATGAGCCCGAGAATGAGGCAGATATAAATACGTAGTGGACCCCACCACATAAAACAGCGGGGGAGGGTGATTCCCACCGTTGAACCTATGCGAAGGCCCATCGTAATGATTATTTGAAATCCAACTTGTTCAAAAGTTAAAAAACACGTGAAATAAGGAAAACACAAATATCAACTTGATATAAAACCTTTCGTAGCCTTTAGAAGTTTTTAAAAGTGGGTGTCATTGTCTCACTGTGCTAGGGTCCATTGGAGCTTTGGATTTAACTCATTCTTTGGATATTACCCTAAAATGATCTCTCCAAGTGGATGAAAGGTGTGGATATAAAACATACATCATGGTGGAATGAGAGGTATATAAATATAAGGTGGACTACACCACATGAAAACAATAGCGATTGGTTATATCCATCATTAAAATCCTCGTCAAGCCCATTGTACTTTTTATTTGACATCCAATCTCTTTATTAGGTCATGCAGGCCTAGATGAAGGGGAAAAATAAAAATCATGTCGATGTAAAACTTTTATGGCCCCCAAAATGTTTTAAATGGTTGATGCTCATTCAACACTGTTTCCTATAATGTGGTCCATTTCATATTAGGATATGCCTTATTTTTTATCTCATGTTGTAAGATTGTCTTTAAAAATAGACGAATGGCTTGGATTAAACACATACATCATGGTGGGGCCCATAGAGCATGAACCACCAGCCATTGGATGGTGTCAGGGGAGTAGCCAATTTGTTCCCCTTATTTGTGGTGTGGTGCATTTGATTAATCTTTGGATATGAATCATTTTTTAGATAATTCTCTAAAATGATCACGAAAAATGGATGAACAGTGTGGGGTGATCCCGAATTTTTGGTAAATCCAAAACTCAAGTGGACCATACCACATGAAACAGTGTGGAATGATGATTTCCACAGCTCGACTATATGAGAAGTTCCCATGAGCTCGACCGTATGGAACTTTTTCCCATGCATATGTATAAATTAAGATATAAATGAAGAGAAAACACAAACATCAGCTTGATTCAAAACTTCTATGAATGTTATTTTGAATGGTGGACGTTCAATCCCTACTTTGTAATCCCACTTAAGCTTTGAACCCGCCCATTTTTTTGTTAATATCTTAAAATGATTTGAGAAAAGCGTTGAACGGTATGGAGAAAGTCAATCCATGACTTAGGTGGGCCAAGAGCTTAAAAATAAAATCAATCCATGACTTGGGTGGGCCACACCATATAATATAATGGAGAGAGGTTTCCTTAAAACATTCATAATCATATATTGGGTTTGCCTAAATGTGATTCACATATCCAACCCACTCATTATGTGTGTCTTACTTGGATGAGGGGTCAAATGAATTTTCAGCCGCATGCAAAACTCATGTGGGCTCCACCAAGTGTTTTTAAATTTTTTAGGATGTCTTCACATAGTTTTAGATGGTATGGCCCACTTGAGTTTTGTATACAGATTATTTTTGAGATATCTCATAACCTAAAGGGGACACATCAAATCCACGGTGTTAATGTTCGACACACATCATGTTGGGGCCCACAAAACTTACTAACCTCAATTCTTAGGTTCTCATGAGGACAATAAGTTTGGTCACAATTTTAACTAGAATATTTGATCCATTTTACATGTCTGGTCCATTCACTCTATTTTACTGATCAATATCCTCAATTTGACTAGTTACTTGCCTCATTCAGGTTACATATGAGAGAAGATATTGGGCATACCAAGATTGATCAACAATTTTAGTGAAATTTGATTTAAACATTTAAAGTGATCTACTCTTCAATTTGAACTGATTAGATTGTCCAAAAATGGTCGTTCATAATATCAAAATTATATGAATGAATAGAAAACACATACATTAGATTGATCCAAAACTTTTATGGCCTCCAAGAACTTTTAAATGGTAGAGATTCAATCATACTATTTTTTGTGGTGTAGTCCACTTGAGCTTTGGATCTTCCTTTTTGTTCTTTAGACCTCAAATTATCTATTAACATGGATGAATGGAGTGGATAAAATAAATAAATAACGGTGGACCCCACAGAGTTTACTCTGATAAGGGTAATGAGTAACTGTAACACCCCGGATTTTGGCCAACCTGGGATTAAACGTCCTTAGGCTATGGGTCAATTAAAACACCTGAAAATTCGCTTACAACCCAATTCCATAGCCAAAGAAATCACTTACGATTAATTCCTTTAGAAAATAAGTGTAAGTTAGCTAGCGCGACGTTAGAATAGCTGGGAAATGGTCCCTGATCACTTTAAATACGTTCTACAAGGTCCAAAGTGAGTGGAACCAATGGTACTATAATGCTCTAAAGCCTCGGATCAAACTCTAAACCGGTTTGTTCTCGGGACCTCTTTGAAACTTTGTATTGGATCTAGACTGCGCGTCGAAAGTCCGATACCTACCATCTTAGACCGTTATGACCACTTAGCTGGGCTTGGCAATCGTTTCGAAAATCAAGTCCAACTGACATTCTGAGGCTATTTCATTGAGCCTGGAGTGAAGAGAGTGAGAATAGGGTAGAGTTGTAATTTTGAAATTCAAATCTGGCACACAACTTGACGCATCAGTATTGAGCGTTTTGACCGTCAGAATTCAGCCAAATTATACCCTCGGATCAGGAAAAATTTCTATTTCATATCACGAGATTTGTAGCCCTGATCTACGTGCGGTGACCGCTGGACTGAAACTGACCCGCCACGTGCGATCTGCGAACCCTGCCGGACTGAAAACTTAATACGTGCTAGATCTGGTACGCATGAGCTTAAGTCCGATCGCATTCGACCAGGGGACCTCCAGAAATGCTCTTTTGGATCGAAACAGCCCCGATTTAGTTAGGCATTAAGTAAACATTGTTCCCAAGCCTATTTTGGGCATGTTTTAGGCTATAAAAGGGCTTGAAACCCTCATTCCTCTCTCCCATCCGAATTTGAGAAAAATCCTATATTGGGAGAGAGAAAAGGTGAGAGTTTGTGAGAGAGATTGGAGGAGAATTCCTTGCCGCTTGTGCTACCGGTTGCAAGTGCCTAAGCAACGCAACTCAACCACTTTGGCGGTAATTTCTCTGCTTTTCTAGGTAAGAAAATACTCTAGAAGTTGCTGATATGAGTTTCCCTCGGTTCCATAGCATGTTAGATGATAGAACTTGTGTATTAGGTTCTCTAATCGCCGTTGACGAAGCGTATATGCTCCGTTCGAATTTACACATCCATAAGAGACAAGGTGCGGATTTTAGACGCTTTGATTGACTGTTTCCAAAGCTTTCAATGTCGTTTAATAGTAGATTCTTGACGGCAACGCCGTTTGACATGTACAACATGCTGTCCGTTTCCTGTTTCGTAAACCAACGAAGAATATGAGATTTAGGGCATTTTAGTCATTTGTAGGAAGTACTATTTTTACTCATATTTTGCTGATGTGATTGACATGGTTTATTGTCGCATTAGAATGTTAGGAATACGTGCATAATTAGTTTGGCGAAAAGATTCGCCTAAATGCGCACTTCGGGTCGACATACTATATGTAGACTTAAGTGTGTAGTGTAAGTGTTTGTATAAATGCTTGTATTAGTATGTATTGAATTAAATGGTGTTATGAATTAGTTTGAGATTGATTTCTCAATTAATATGCTGGTGTGAATGGTTTCCTACATGTTAGCCATATGCATGATTTCATGATATGAATGAAATGCATGTGCTTGGCGATTCGCTTAAGCTGTATGTTATAACATGTGCTTGATGATTTCCTTATGATTTACTTTGAGATTGAATTCTCAATTAATATGTTGATGGAAAGGATTTCCTATATGTTGGCGACATGCTTAATTTCATTATATGTGTGAAAGACATGTGTAAGATGATTTGCTTAAGTTGTATGTTATAACATGTGTTAACATGCTCACATTGATGTATTTCATTTCCATTACACTTACATGATTGCTGATGTGAATTCATAATTGTTTGGGACTATACTTAGTCCAGGCAGTCGGTGACTGAGTAAATCCGTGAATGGCTTACCTTTGTAACGAGCGACGCGTCGATGAACGCGAGTCGTGTTTTGAGTTGGCGGCAGTGGTTAGGCCACACGAAGTGTTTCATGCACTTCATGTCGTTCATCTTGAGATGCGCTCGTGCTAGTCGAGCCCGTCAAGTAACCCGACTGGCCATTGTATGTTCACCCTGTATGAGTCATAACTGCTTGAACCTAGGGTACTGAACTTAGCATTGTAAACCCTGTCAACCATGGTACCTTGATCCACGAAGACTCATGAGCCGGACATGGTGGTATGGGACACCGTGGTCGAGCTGTCGGCCTACGCTGGGACCACCAACCTCCCCGTAGTGACCAGTGAGCACCTAGACTCATGAGCAGATTATGGTAATATGGGACACTATATTCTTGTTGTGGGCCTACATTGATAAGGTGATGGGGGAGCGGTGCAACGAGTGCGAGCAACAACCCTGACAGCCCTTTGTAGTGACCGCGAGCGTACTCTGAGTCTACGGGAGGCGACGACCCTTCAGTAGCAGTAGAGTACAGTAGGCCTGTATTGATAAGGTGATGGGGGAACGGAGCAACGAGTGCATGCAACAGCCCTGGCAGCCCTTGCAGTGACCTACAAAATATACATCGTATGAGATTACTAGGAGTGACGACCCTAGATAGGATCTGTGTTCGGATTGATAAAAGGAAAGTACCTTAGTTTCCCAATCCTGCTGTTTGAATGGACTAATAACAACTTGGAAATCATGTCACCATAACATTGCATGTGCTTGGAAGATGTGGAGCACTCTAGGGAGTCTGGCATGCCGTGATCGTAAGATGTTGTCGTATGAGGGAGATCATCGGTGAGGGCATACATCACGTCATGTCATATTGCATTAACAACAGTATTAGGATTGTTTGATGTACTGCTTTACTATTATCGCATGATTGATTTGATAACATGTTAATCTTTGCTCTCTTATCCCACTGAGTTAATCACTCACTCTCACGTTACGAGATGGTGTTTTTGGACACCCACCAGTCCCTATTGTGATTACAGATGATGGCACGGCCTGCAAGGCGGAGCTGGATTTGATGATGATGAGGAGGATCTCTCCTTTATGTGTGATCTGATTGACGGGATTATAGAGAGGTTAATTAGATACATTGACACTTGTCATTTTATATTTTTAATGCCCTCATGTATATTCATTTTGTTTACTTTTGAAGTATACATGTATGTGTATAACCTGGTAATATATTCACACTCTGGAGACATACAACAGTTTATATACGTTATACATACTATCACAGTCTTCCGCTTGCAAATTTAACTGTCTCTGGAGTATGATATGTTGTTCTGGCTTAATCTCACTCATGTTTAATACATTATCACAGACAACATTCAATCATACATATCTATGTTGCATAAATAACATTTTGGAACTTGGGAGTTGGATTTTTGCTCGACCCCCCGATTTTCGGGATGTTACAGATGGTATCAGAGTATGATTTGGATTAAACCGGGCCTGGGTTATGGTCACGCAACGTACGCTGTCGCTTTCTTTGACTTAAGTGAGTGCAAGAAGGGTCTAGAAACACTTCTAGGATCGCAGATTCGCCAATAGGCGAAGTCTATTCGAACCGATCGTACGATCGAGTCTGTAACGCATCTCGGGTCACGTGAAGCAACCCGAATAGCTCCTAAGTCGTAGAAAGTCGGGTTGAGACGTTCTTTAAATGATTCTAAACCCGTAAATGTAAATCCTTGGCTGTGGGACAACCACAACCCCTGTATTCAATCGCCAGGGCTTAAAAATCCCGTTTCACCAAGAATCTTCAAAATTCTTCCTCTCACCACTCGAATCTTCATTTCTTTCTTATCCAAATAATTTTAGGCATCAAACCTAATGTGAAAATAACATAAAATGATACTTTCATAAGATTTTACAGTGAATAGTAAAATTTCATGAAAAATGGCCATGAGGCCATTCTAAATTCACTTTCTTTAGTAACTAAGGATCTAGATGGATGTACTAGCTCCTTCTACCCTAAATTCATACGCTGCATCATAGGTTTTTATATTCGGGATTGCGGAATGATCCCGGAAAGCCCCGAACACATGTTTGGGCCTATGTAGGTCAAAATGCAATGAACCAAGGTGGGGAACGTGCATTTTTGGGGTCCCTGGACCATGGGGGACCAGACCCATGTGGTCCCACCAGCCACCTAGAGAGTTGGCCGGTGATGCCATTGCCGGTTCGGCAATGCATCGCCGACCGGTGGGGCCCACTTGGTCTGATTTTCAGGCGCACGCCCTTATACGCCTTGTACACCTCCCCCATGTATGGTTCGCACCTCGAAACGTCCTAAATGGGGTACTTCCTTCACAAAAGTCCCCTTCCCTAGCCCCATTTTCGTTTTCAACTGCCCTATCCCAAAAATCATGATTTCAAATCACTCCCAAATCCCTTCTCAGTTGAAAATGACCATACTCCTTCACTCCATTGCTGTTTGCAGCCTTCCCTCTTGAAGATTTCATCGTTTGGAGCTCTTACAATGCCCAAATCGAGCTGAAATCGTGAGGTGCTCCATTCCCCTTTTTCATTCTCTTTTCTTTCTAAAAATACATCCTAGGGGAGCTTGAAGCATCCCTCTATAATGCCTAGATCTCGCTTTCTATTTTGGTGAGCCATTTCCTTACATTTCCCCCATTTTTCATGGCTATTGTTAAGCTGTTTTAGCCTTTTTCTCTCTTTTCATCATCCTCCCTCTCAATCCTATTTCTCCATATTCTTTGCTTAAGGGATACTGAAAATATATGGCCGAGAGAGCTCTAGTGAGCAACAGACAGTGTTAGACTCGACAGGGATAAAGAAGGTAAGTCCGGACTGTGGTAAAGTCCTTTGGTAGAGTTAGGCATCTATGCCTTTGCCCTGTAGATTGTTTGATTTTTATTTTAAGGATTTCTGTGTTTTGTTGTTATTGGGTCTAGTGATTCATTGGTAGACAATGTGTTGCGTCAGTGGTTTGGGCTTAGCATAGCCGAATGCATCTCTGTCATAATCCATGTGGAACTTTATTCCATATATTGTGACGAAATTTGGTTAGATGGAATACATGCCGTTTCATTTCGCTGTAAGGTATGGTCCCTAGATTGGGAGTATTGTAACTCCCGAGATTCAACCTGCAAATTAATTTTATCCCAACCCACCCTCCTACCAAGCATGCCACTTCCAATCCCGCCATGGGACTAAGAATGCGGTTCTCTTTAATACAACTTAATGCTAGTGGCCACATAGGCCCTTGGCGTTTTGGACCTAGAGATAGCGCTCCTAGATTTGAAGGATCTAACGATATAGGAAATCCAATTCCATTTAGATAATCTTGACCCTAAGTAATAGAACAACTCCCTGTAGTAGAATTGGTATGGAACCATTTAACGTATAAACTTAGGCTTTGGATTATAGCTACTGAGTTGCAGACTAGCCTACTAGTTACCTTAAGTAGTGTGAAGCCTGTATATGCTAAGGAATAGTAGGTTAGATTTACTTGGAATGAGACTCCCTTCCTTGGATAGACCCTCATAACATCCATAGACTCCTTTAGTAACTCTCAGGAAGCTTACGTAACTTAGAACCATTCACTCTCAGGGAACATTTATAAATCCCTCAGATTGAACTTAGAATGTACCAACACACCCCTTAGAATTGCCTTCCCCAAGGGCTTGTTACATTCGGGAACGCGGAGTAAAGGAACTGCATGTAAGCGATATATTCGCGGTTTGAAACGACTTCTTAATCCTAGTAGTTACCAATAAATCCAATGCTCTGATCAAGCAGAAGATCGGCATCGACTCGGATTAAGAATTGATACAATAAATCTTCTGTTCTAGCTAGACAGAAAGTCTATGTATCCGGCTCAGACCTACTACACAACCTTTCTTCTGTAATGACCCAACCACCTATAACCAAACAGGATCACATTGCCTTTGGAAAATGGTGAGGACTTAAAGCCAGTAGAGGATTCGACATCTTGCCACCAATTCATACCTGACCCTGAACTTAACCACAATAGAGATTAGGCTCATCTCTATGATAATAGGTACCAATGCCATAGAACGCATCAATAGCAAGGAAAACCATGTAGAGAAAGGTTGGTTCCATTTTAGGTTAAGGATAGCCCCTAAGTTGCGCCTCGTTCCGATATACGGAGCAATGCATAGATTCTTGAACTCTAAGTAAAACCAAGTTTTAAGGGGGGTAGAACGTATTGAGTCCAATCCAGTTAGGTTAGTCAACGTTACCGTTCGATCCGAGTGGCGCAGCGGAAGCGTAGTTGGCCTCCTCCCCACTGGCCCAAGATCGAAACCTTTGAGTTAGGTTATACGTAAAGGTTAGGTCATTAAATAAAATTTGAACCTTCCTTAGAATGTCAATACTAAAGTCTCTCTAAGTATTCCTTGCCCTTCGCCAATGTCGGGGACGACATTGTGTTTTAAGGGGGGTAGATTGTAACACCCCAGATTTTGGCCAACCTGGGATTAAACGTCCTTAGGCTATGGGTCAATTAAAACACCTGAAAATTCGCTTAGAACCCAATTCCATAGCCAAAGTGTAACACCCCGAATTTTGGCCAACCTGGGATTAAACGTCCTTAGGCTATGGGTCAATTAAAACACCTGAAAATTCGCTTAGAACCCAATTCCATAGCCAAAGAAATCACTTAGGATTAATTCCTTTAGAAAATAAGTGTAAGTTAGCTAGCGCGACGTTAGAATAACCGGGAAATGGTCCCTGATCACTTTAAATACGTTCTACAAGGCCCAAAGCGAGTGGAACCAATGGTGCTATAATGCTCTAAAGCCTCGGATCAAACTCTAAACCGATTTGTTCTCGGGACCTCTTTGAAACTTTGTATTGGATCTAGACCGCGCGTCGAAAGTCCGATACCTACCATCTTAGACCGTTATGACCACTTAGCTAGACTTGGCAATCGTTTCGAAAATCAAGTCCAACTGACATTCTGAGGCTATTTCATTGAGCCTGGAGTGAAGAGAGTGAGAATAGGGTTAAAATTGGAATTTGAAATTCAAATCTGGCACACGATTTGACGCATCAGTATTAAGCGTTCTGACCGTCAGAATACAGCCAAATTACACCCTTGGATCAGGAAAAATTTCTATTACATATCACGAGACTTATAGGCCTGATCTTGGTGCGGTGACCGTTAAACTGAAACTGGACCGCCACGTGCGATCTGGGAACCCTACCGGTCCGAAAACTGGATGTGTGCTAGATCCAGTATGCATGAGCTTAAGTCCGACCGCATTTGTCCAGGGGACCATCAGAAATGCTCCTTTGGACCAAAACGGCCCCGATTTGGTTAGGCACAAAGTAAACATTGTTCCCAAGCTTATTTTGGGCATGTTTTAGGCTATAAAAGAGGTTGAAACCCTCACTCCTCTCTCCCATCCGAATTTGAGAGAAACCCTAACTTGGGAGAGAGAAAAAAGGTGAGAGATTGTGAGAGAGTGGGAGAGTTCTTCCTGCCACTTGTGCTACGTGTTGCACGTGCTCAAGCAACACACCTCTACCGTTTTCTCAGCGATTTCACCGCGATTCTAGGTAAGCAAATACCCTAAATAGTTGCTGATTTGAGTTTCTTTTGTTTCCATAGCGATGTAGCTTATGGATCTCGTGTATTAGGTTCCTTATTCGCCGTAGACGAAGCGTATACGCTCCATTTCAATTCACGAGTCTACAAGACTTAAGGTGCGGATTTTAGACGCTTTGATTGACTGTTTCCAAAGCTTTCAATGTCGTTTAATAGTAGATTCTTGACGGCAACGCCGTTTGACATGTACAACATGCTGTCTGTTTCCTGTTTCGTAAACCAACGAAGAATATGAGATTTAGGGCATTTTAGTCATTTGTAGGAAGTACTGTTTTTACTCATATTTTGCTGATGTGATTGATATGGTTTATTGTCACATTAGAATGTTAGGAATACGTGCATAATTAGTTTGGCGAAGAGATTCGCCTAAATGCGCACTTCGGGTCGACATACTATATGTAGACTTAAGTGTGTAGTGTAAGTGTTTGTATAAATGCTTGTATTAGTATGTATTGAATTAAATGGTGTTATGAATTAGTTTGAGATCGATTTCTCAATTAATATACTGGTGTGAATGGTTTCCTACATGTTAGCCATATGCATGATTTCATGATATGAATGAAATGCATGTGCTTGACGATTTGCTTAAGCTGTATGTTATAATATGTGCTTGATGATTTCCTTATGATTTACTTTGAGATTGAATTCTCAATTAATATGTTGATGGAGAGGATTTCCTATATGTTGGCGACATGCTTAATTTCATTATATGTGTGAAAGACATGTGTAAGATGATTTGCTTAAGTTGTATATAATAACATGTGTTAACATGCTCACATGGTTCTATTTCATTTCCATTACCCTTACACAACTGCTGATGTGATTCTATGATTGTTTGGGACTATGCCTAGTCCAGACAGTCGGTAACCGAGCGAATTCGTGGTTAGCTTATCTTCGCCACGAACGACGCGTCGATGAACGTGAGTCGTGTTTGGAGTTGACGGCAGTGGTTGGGCCACGCGAAGTGTTTTCGCACTTCATGTCATTCGACTTGCTAGTCGAGCCCGTCAAGTAACCCGACTGGCCGTTGTATGTTTACCCTGCATGAGTCATAACTGCTTGAACCTAGGGTACTGAACTTACCATTGTAAACCCTGTTAACCATGGTACCTTGATCCACGAAGACTCATGAGCCGGGCATGGTGGTATGGGACACTGTGGTCGAGCTATCGGCCTACGCTGGGGCCACAAACCTCCCCGTAGTGACCAGTGAGCACCTAGTCTCGTGAGCAGATTATGGTGGTATGGGACACTATATTCTTGCTGTCGGCCTACACTGATCAGGCGACGAGTCCTTTGTAGTGTCCGCGAGCGTATTCTGAGTCTACGGGAGGCGACGACCCTTCAGTAGCAGTAGAGTACAGTAGGCCTGTATTGATAAGGTGATGGGGGAGCGGAGCAACGAGTGCATGCAACAGCCCTTGCAGCGACCTACAAAATATACATCGTATGAGATTACTAGGAGTGACGACCCTAGACAGGATCTGTGTTGGGATTGATAAAAGGGAAGTACCTTAGTTTCCCAATCCTACTGTTTCAATGGACTAATAACAACTTGGAAATCATATCACCATAACATTGCATGTGCCTGGAAGATGTGGAGCACTCTAGGGAGTGTGGCATGCCGCGGTCGTAAGATGTGGCCGTATGAGGGAGATCGTCGGTGAGGGCATACATCACGTCATGTCATATTGCATTAACAACAGTATTAGGATTGTTTGATTTACTGCTTTACTATTATCGCATGATTGATTTGATAACATGCTAATCTTTGCTCTCTTATCCCACTGAGTTGATCACTCACTCCCACGTTACGGGATGGTGTTTCCGGACACCCACTAGTCCCTATTGTGATTGCAAATGATGGCGCGGCCTGCGAGGCGGAGCTGGACTTGATGATGAGGAGGAGGATTCCTCCTTTATGCGTGATCTGATTGACGGGATTACAGGGAGGTTGATTAGATACATTGACACTTGTCATTTTATATTTTTAGCGCCCTCATGTATATTCATTTTGTTTACTTTTGAAGTATACATGTATGTGTATAACCTGGTAATATATTCACACTCTGGAGACAAACAACAGTTTATATACGTTATACATACTATCACAGTCTTCCGCTTGCAAATTTAACTGTCTCTGGAGTATGATATGCTGTTTTGGCTTAATCTCACTCATGTTTAATACATTATCACAGACAACATTCAAACATACATACCTATGTTGCATAAATAATATTTTGAAACTCGGGAGTTAGGTTTTTGCTCGACCCCCCCGATTTTTGGGATGTTACACAAAGAAATCACTTAGGATTAATTCCTTTAGAAAATAAGTGTAAGTTAGCTAGCGCGACGTTAGAATAGCTAGGAAATGGTCCCTGATCACTTTAAATACGTTCTACAAGGCCCAAAGCGAGTGGAACCAATGGTGCTATAATGCTCTAAAGCCTCGGATCAAACTCTAAACCGGTTTGTTCTCGGGACCTCTTTGAAACTTTGTATTGGATCTATACCGCGCGTCGAAAGTCCGATACCTACCATCTTAGACCGTTATGACCACTTAGCTGGGCTTGGCAATCGTTTCGAAAATCAAGTCCAACTGACATTCTGAGGCTACTTCATTGAGCCTGGAGTGAAGAGAGTGAGAATAGGGTAGAGTTGTAATTTTGAAATTCAAATCTGGCACACAACTTGACGCATCAGTATTGAGCGTTCTGACCGTCAGAATTCAGCCAAATTGTACCCTCGGATCAGGAAAAATTTCTATTTCATATCACGAGATTTGTAGCCCTGATCTACGTGGGGTGACCACTGGACTGAAACTGGCCCGCCACGTGCGATCTGCGAACCCTGCCGGACTGAAAACTTAATACGTGCTAGATCTGGTACGCATGAGCTTAAGTCCGATCGCATTCGACCAGGGGACCTCCAGAAATGCTCTTTTGGACCGAAACAGCCCCGATTTGGTTAGGCATCAAGTAAACATTGTTCCCAAGCCTATTTTGGGCATGTTTTAGGCTATAAAAGGGCTTGAAACCCTCATTCCTCTCTCCCATCCGAATTTAAGAAAAATCCTAGATTGGGAGGGAGAAAAGGTGAGAGTTTGTGAGAGAGATTGGAGGAGAATTCCTTGCCGCTTGTGCTACCGGTTGCAAGTGCCTAAGCAACGTAACTCAACCACTTTGCCGATAATTTCTCTGCTTTTCTAGGTAAGAAAATACCCTAGAAGTTGCTGATATGAGTTTCCCTTGGTTCCATAGCATGTTAGCTGATAGAACTTGTGTATTAGGTTCTCCAATCGCCGTTGACGAAGCGTATACGCTCCGTTCGAATTTACACATTCATAAGAGACAAGGTGTGGATTTTAGACGCTTTGATTGACTGTTTCAAAAGCTTTCAATGTCGTTTAATAGTAGATTCTTGACGGCAACGCCGTTTGACATGTACAACATGCTGTCCGTTTCCTGTTTCGTAAACCAACGAAGAATATGAGATTTAGGGCATTTTAGTCATTTGTAGAAAGTACTGTTTTTACTCATATTTTGCTGATGTGATTGACATGGTTTATTGTCGCATTAGAATGTTAGGAATACATGCATAATTAGTTTGGCGAAGAGATTCGCCTAAATGCACACTTCGGGTTGACATACTATTTGTAGACTTAAGTGTGTAGTGTAAGTGTTTGTATAAATGCTTGTATTAGTATGTATTGAATTAAATGGTGTTATGAATTAGTTTGAGATTGATTTCTCAATTAATATGCTGGTGTGAATGGTTTCCTACATGTTAGCCATATGCATGATTTCATGATATGAATGAAATGCATGTTCTTGACGATTTGCTTAAGCTGTATGTTATAACATGTGCTTGATGATTTCCTTGTGATTTACTTTGAGATTGAATTCTCAATTAATATGTTGATGGAGAGGATTTCCTATATGTTGGCGACATGCTTAATTTCATTATATGTGTGAAAGACATGTGTAAGATGATTTTCTTAAGTTGTATGTTATAACATGTGTTAACATGCTCACATTGATGTATTTCATTTTCATTACACTTACATGATTGCTGATGTGAATTCATAATTGTTTGGGACTATACTTAGTCCAGGCAGTCGGTAACTGAGTAAATCCGTGAATGGCTTACCTTTGCCATGAGCGACGCGTCGATGAACGCGAGTCGTGTTTTGAGTTGGCGGCAGTGGTTAGGCCACACGAAGTGTTTCATGCACTTCATGTCGTTCATCTTGAGATGCGCTCGTGCTAGTCGAGCCCGTCAAGTAACCCGACTGGCCATTGTATGTTCACCCTATATGAGTCATAACTGCTTGAACCTAGGGTACTGAACTTACCATTGTAAACCCTGTCAACCATGGTACCTTGATCCACGAAGACTCATGAGCCGGGCATGGTGGTATGGGACACCGTGGTCGAGCTGTCGGCCTACGCTGGGGCCACAAACCTCCCCGTAGTGATCAGTGAGCACCTAGACTCGTGAGCAGATTATGGTGGTATGGGACACTATATTCTTGCTATCGGCCTACATTGATAAGGTGATGGGGGAGCGGTGCAACGAGTGCGAGCAACAGCCCTGACAGCCCTTTGTAGTGACCGCGAGCGTACTCTGAGTCTACGGGAGGCGACGACCCTTCAGTAGCAGTAGAGTACAGTAGGCCTGTATTGATAAGGTGATGGGGGAGCGGAGCAACGAGTGCGTGCAACAGCCCTGGCAGCCCTTGCAGCGACCTACAAAATATACATCGTATGAGATTACTAGGAGTGACGACCCTAGATAGGATCTGTGTTGGGATTGATAAAAGGGAAGCACCTTAGTTTCTCAATCCTGCTGTTTGAATGGACTAATAACAACTTGGAAATCATGTCACCATAACATTGCATGTGCCTGGAAGATGTGGAGCACTCTAGGGAGTGTGGCATGCCGCGGTCGTAAGATGTTGTCGTATGAGAGAGATCGTCGGTGAGGGCATACATCACGTCATGTCATATTGCATTAACAACAGTATTAGGATTGTTTGATTTACTGCTTTACTATTATCGCATGATTGATTTGATAACATGCTAATCTTTGCTCTCTTATCCCACTGAGTTGATCACTCACTCCCACGTTAAGGGATGGTGTTTTCGGACACCCACTAGTCCCTATTGTGATTGCAGATGATGGCGCGGACTGCAAGGCGGAGCTGGATTTGATGATGATGAGGAGGATCTCTCCTTTATGCGTGATCTGATTGACGGGATTACAGGGAGGTTGATTAGATACATTGACACTTGTCATTTTATATTTTTAGCGCCCTCATGTATATTCATTTTGTTTACTTTTGAAGTATACATGTATGTGTATAACCTGATAATATATTCACACTCTGGAGACATACAACAGTTTATATACGTTATACATACTATCACAGTCTTCCGCTTGCAAATTTAACTGTCTCTGGAGTATGATATGTTGTTCTGGCTTAATCTCACTCATGTTTAATACATTATCACAGACAACATTCAATCATACATATCTATGTTGCATAAATAACATTTTGGAACTCGGGAGTTGGGTTTTTGCTCGACCCCCCGATTTTCAGGATGTTACAGTAACTCACCTAAACGTAATGGAGAAGGGTTTCCTTAAAACAATCATAATCATATATTGGGTCTGCCTAAATGTGATTCACATATCCAACCCACTCATTATGTGTCCCACTTGGTTGAGGGGTTAAACCAAGTTTTAATCACATTCAAAACTCATGTGGGCCCCACCATATGCTTTTATATTTTTTAGGATGTCTTTAATTAGTTTTAGATGGTATGGCCAACTTGAGTTTCGTGTACCGATGATTTTTGAGATATCTCATAACCTAAAGGGGACACATCAAATCCACGGTGTTGATGTTCGACACACGTCATGATGAGGCCCACAAAACTTACTAACATCAATTCTTAGGTTCTCACGAGGTCAATAAGTTGGATCATAATTTTGACCAGAATATTTGACCCATTTTACATGTCTGGTCCATTCAGTCTATTTTACTGATCATTACCCTCAATTTGACTAGTTACTCGCCACGATCATGCTACATATGAGAAAGATATTGGGCAAACAAAATTAATCAACAATTTGAATGAATTTTGATTTAAACATCTGAAGTTATTTACTCTTCAATCTAGATTGATTAGATTGTTCAAAAATAGTTAAAGGTTCAATTAGTGGATGTGCATAATAATTTTGCAATTTTAATTTTCACAGATAAATTTTAATTTCCTTTTAAAAATAACATTTTATTTTTCAAAATGTATATTTTTTTTCTTTTTTAACAAAATATCATTTTTATTAAAAAATATTTCACAAAATATTTAAAGTACAAATTCTGAATTTTTATTTTCAAAATCTCAAAAATTTTCTCATATTTTAATTTTTTCTCAAAAATTTCAAATTGCTGATTTTTTTCTTCAAAAGCATTATTTTGTTCTCAGATTTTTTCTTAAACAATGTTAATATTTCTAAACTTCTCAATATTCTTTTTCATATGATATTACAAATCATTTAAATATTACCTTTTAATTAATTAATTAATTATATATATATATATATATATATATATATATATATATATATATAAATTTTTCACTCATATGATATAAAACTTATATATACACATTTTTACCGACAAAAATTTTTAAAAATTTAAACGTTTTTACATTATTACCGACGGTTTTCAGCCGTCGGGAAAAAGATATAGGAAAAACACTTTTACCGATGAATATTTTCGTCGGTAAAAGTCTTACCACGAACATTTTCAAGACAGCGTGAATTTATTTTTATTTTTTGAAAATTCAAAACACCCTTTAGCGACGAAAATTTTCGTCGCTAAAAGGAAACTTCTCGACTTTTTTTCTTTTTTTTTAAAATTCAAACATCCTTTACCGATGAAACTTTTTGTCGATAAAGGTGGCTTTTAGCTATGAAATTATTTTCATCACTAAAAGGAAACTTCCCTTCTTTTTTGTCTTTTTAAAAATTTAAAACACCCTATAGCGACAAAAATTTTCGTCGTTAAAGGTGGCTTTTAACTACGAAATTATTTTCGTTGCTAAAATGAAACTTTTTAATTTTTTTTGTTTTTAAAAAAATTCAAAACACCCTTTAGCGACAAAAATTTTCATCGCTAAAAGTCCCATCCATGTATTTTAACTACGAATATTTTCATAGCTAAAAGTCTCATCCACGTTTTTTAGCTATGAAAATTTTCGTAGCTAAAAGTAAACCTTTTAAATTTGTTTAAAAAATTGAAAACAACTTTCACCAACAAAACAAAAATTTCTTTCGTTGCTAAAAGTAACTTTTAGCGAAGAAAAAAAGTTTCGTCGTTAAAAACCCTCTTTCTTATAGTGTAAGCAATATCAGAGTAATTAGAGTAAGCAGAAATACTAATAAGCCTATGATCATATAATATCAGAAATACTAGCAAGATTATAAATCATACGATATCAGAATAATGCAAAAACATGCTGATAGGCCCATAAATATCATCAGCCTTATCTAGGCTATGCGATACAAAAATGTAATAAAAACAATATCATATACTGATGAAGCAATGTAGATCAGTTATGTAATGCGAGGATAATAAGCCAAATATCAGATGCTGATGATGCAATGCAATATACGGTGCAAATGAAATGACCAAGCTGGATTGAAGTCGAGATGATAATACGTAGTATCAGGCTATGGGGTCTATTACAAGGGACTTCTATCCAAACTAGTCTCATACCTAAATTTGGATAGCTAGACTCAATGTAGTAGACTCCTAATTTCAGGTTAGTCGCGTGCCCAACTGAAATCCTTGTCATTACAAAGGTATACAACAGTTAATTGCACACCACCAACCTGAGTGGATAGTGAATGAATGAATGAATATACAACACCTACTCGATAAGTCCACATGTCAGTACGGTTTCTCTTTGAGATCATCACCGGGGTCTAGTACACTATACATGCAAATTGCCGTCCACTGACACGGGACCATGCAAGTAAAAGAGACCTTACATCCATCTGACCAGTAGTCAACTAATATCTACCCGGCACATGAATAGCGGGCCCATTCACAAGCTGGTCAAACTCAGCCTAACAATGCTCCTTACTCTCAGGAGGGTAAAGACACACACCCTCCCAACTGACCATGACATAGTGAGAGACGCTACCTCTTGGTATTTGGCCCTCATGTGCTCATACATATCTACTCAGTCTCATCATTGGGGGGTCTCCTGGCCACAGAGGTTTACGAATTTTCACGCATGGACATCTATAGCGCTCGTATGCTAGAACCAAACATTTTTGGCCTCTCATCTGGCCATCCACGATATGCCTATGGTGGCTATGGCCCTGATATCGTTAAGGCGTACAATAGTCACAACACACAATGCAAGATACATGAGTCATACAATCCAGTCATGTATCAATCCTACACATACCGTGCGCTCATGAGAGATAACTTCTACCTATCAAGGAGTCTCATAACAACCTTCCCAATGACATATGCAATGGTCAACCACATCTCATAAAAAACATACAAATGATGTGTATGTGCATGTATCATGATGTTATGCTGTCACATACTCATAATCAGTATTAATAACTGGTATCAACAATCGGCCTCCACAACGTGGACATTTAAGCAACATTGCCCCCAAGGAATGACCCACATATAACCTAACATATAATGGACCCATGGCCTCGTACAAGGGCCTAATATACAACACCATGGGCCTTTCTTAAGAGCTTAATATACATTACAGTGTGCCTATCACATGGGCCTAATATACATCACAATGGGCTTCATTTCCTGGCCCTCAAATACATCACAATGGGCCTCATCACATAGACCTCGTATTCATCACATTAGGCCTTAAACACGGGTTGAATATACATCTTAATTGGCCTCAAATACAACCCACATATACATCACATTGGGCCTCAAACACAGGACGAATACACATCATATTAGGCCTCAACTACGGGCTGCATATACATCATATGAGTCTCGACAATCGGCCTCAGCAATCGAAATCGGCCTCGATAATCAGAATCAGCCTCGATAATTAGAATCGGCTTCGACAATCGAAATCAGCTTCAATGATCAGAATCGACATAAACAATCGAAATCGGCCTCGACAATCGGAATCGACCTTGACAAATGGAATCGGCCTCGACAATCGGAATTAGCCTCGATAATCGGAATCAGCCTCGATAATCAGAATCGGATTAGACAATTGGAATCGACCTTGACAAACGGAATCGGCCTCGACAATCGGAATTAGCCTCGATAATTAGAATTGGCCTCAACAATCGGAATCAGCCTCGATAATCAAAATCGACCTCGACAAATGGAATCGGCCTCGATAATCGGAATCGGCCTAGATAATTAGAATCGGCCTCAACAATTAGAATCAGCCTTGACAAACGAAATCGGTCTTGACAATCGACACCAACGATCGGCATCGACAATCAGCATCGATAATCGGCACTGATAATCAGCATATAAACAAGGTGGGATCCATAGATGAACAACAGATCAACAATAATATAAAGATCGGCCCTTGGTCATGGTTATATCAAATCTCATAGCATGAAACCATCCGTTTATGGAGAATAGGGCCCACTTATCTGGGTTAACCCATAAGAGAATTATAAGAACGAGTCTAACAAGGCCTAGGGGAAGGTCACAATGTGGACATTCAACCATCATTGCCCATCAATGTGGACATCTAACCAACATTGCTCCCATAGAGTGGCCTACATATAGAGCCAAAACATATAATGAGCTCGTGGCCTCACATAAGAGCCATATACACATCAAGTGGGCCGCATCGCATGAGCCTTGAATACATCACAATGGGCCTTGCTCATGAGGATTGAATACATCACATTGGGCCTCGCCCAAGGGCCTCGAATACATCACATTGGGCCTTGCTCATGGGCCTCGAATACATCACATTGGACCTCGCCCACGGGCCTCGAATACATCACATTGAGCCTCATATGAATCAAATAGGCCGAATCAAATGGGTCGATTCAAATGGGCCGAATCAAAGGGGCTGATCAAATGGGCCAAATCAAATAGGCCGAGTCGAATGGGCGTAGTCAAATAAGCCAAGTTCAATACACCATGCATCCATTGTTAGGGATCATTATAGTGCAAAAAAAAAAAATGAATCATATCCAAAGGATCATCTAGACCATACCACAAATGACAATAGTGACAATGATTTCCATAGTTAAATTCCAATGGACCCACCATGGTATTTATTTTCCATTAAGTCTGTGCATAAGGTCACAAAGATCTAGATATAGAATAAAAACAAATATTATATTGATTCAAAAATGTTGTGACCCTAAAGGGGTTTCAATAGCAGACATTCAACTTCACTATTTTCTGCAATGTGGTCCACTTGATATTAGATCTGTCTTATTTTTCTTCTCAAGTCTAACGACAAGCTCACCAAATGTATGGACGGTTTATATATCAAGGTGAGGTCCACATAGGTGGCTGTCCACCAAATGAACAAACAGTTTGGATGGAAAATATCCATCATGGGTGGAGCGCTGACTGTCTAGTAGATGGACGGTCCAAAATCCACCAAGTGGATGGACAGTTTGGGTGAAAATTACCCATCAGAGTGGGGCCCACAACAACGGTAGATGATTGGATGGTGTGGTGCAAGACAAGATCGCCAGATGAATGGATGGACAGTGTGGAACTAGTCAGCTCATCAGGTGGGTCCCACTTATATGGGCCACCCCGCTTCCCTCTCTCTCTTGCTATATATAATATAATATAACATAATATAAATAATATACATAATATACATGCAATGTAAAAAAAAAAAGGCCACCATCCAGAGTCTGGACGCTTTGAATAGTGTTGATCTAACGCATGAATTTATGGTGGGTCCACACGTAGGAATGGCCCACCTTAGCATTTATTATTAACATAAAATATAATCTTATATGATAATATATATATATATATATATATATATATATATATATATATATATATCATATATATGTGTGTGTGTGGAGTGCCAGGCAGTCTGATGAATGAACGGTCTGGATGGAGCCCACGCAGCAGCTGGGCCCCTCGTTGCTATTGTGTTCCACACTACAGGTGGGTCCCACGTAGGGCCCACCATCATATATATATATATATATATATATATATATATATATATATATATATATATATATATATAACGATATATTATATTATAATAATATTATATTTTATAATATACATTTCTTTTCTTTCTTCTTCTTTTTTTTTTTTAATCTACAACTAGCCAGTGTCCAATCTAGGCCCTGGACGGCCTGGACAACGCACCTACTCCACGGATGGACGGGTTGGATGCACCATGTATCAAGGTGGGGTCCATGTCACTATGGCCCACCTGTTAAATCTAGTTGGTATTTGTGTTTCCTCCATCATCCAAACTGTCTAAAAGGGTAAGAAAGGTGGCTGCAACGTGGGCCCCGATTGGGTCCACTTGGTGCTCAATATGGATGAAATACATACATCATAAGCAGGCCATAAAATCAGGAAAGAGAGAGAGAGAGAGAGAGAGATCGTGTAGTGGAGGGACCCCGCCACTATGAGCCCCTCATATGACTACATCACATAAATTAAATTGGGTCCCATCACAAGTGGGCCACTAAATTTAAAATCAACGGTCGATCACCCACATATTACACTCCTTGGTCCCTTGGATTCCTATGCTCCTTATCTTTAATTTTGAAGGAGGTAGATGATGAATGAATGGTTGAGATGGGAGATGAGTGAGTGGAAAAGTGAGCCACACTTGAATTTGGGAGAGAGAGCTTGGACATTGGGTGTTTCTTGGGAGGTTTTGAGAAATGAGAGAAAGAGAGAAGTGATGGGATGATAAGGGATGAGTGTTGTAAGGAAGGGTGGTTAGGGTATGGGCTTGGTTAAAATTTGGGTAAAAGAGGGATGAGTGGAGAGAGAGAGTTGACTTTTGGGAGAGGGAAAGGGATGGGTTGCTTGTACTTGTGGTATGGAGTGTGCTTGACTTGATTGATTGATTGATTAATGGGACATGTTGTAGAAATTCTCTCGAAATTCGTAATGTGCAGCGTTTCTTTGGAATGAACGCGGCCCCACATCTCCTAGCCTGGGTATCAGATCGGTGTACGAGTCACGACGTTGGAACCGCGGCGACAGTACGGTCGCAGGGGTAAAAGTTTCAGGTCGAGCCGACTCTAGAATACGGGATACAACTCGGGATTACACGTAATTGTTGTCTACGCGTCTCAGGTCGCCAAAATTCGACCGGGAGAACTGTAGAAGCCTATGGAACAGTATAGGCTAGGTTATGGGTTTTGCAGCTCTCTCCTTCTAATAGAAATTTTATCCTAAAAATTTAAAACATGACACAAGCAATCAGAATTCACAAGGGTGAGAAATCCTATCGCTAGAGTTATAATTAAAACAAAACATACTAACATTATCAAACACCTAAGAAATGGGGATAACACCCACGAACCTCAGCCTCATGCTCTCAAGACGCCTTATTAGTACTATGATGACTCTACTGAACCTTGGATCCTGGATCAAAACTGATCGAAACTGGAATACTATGCAACTTTACAATCTCACCGGTAGGGAGCTATATCAGAAAATTTCTAAGTTATTTGAACTCGGGGATCTAATCATTCTAAGTTCTCAACAATCATAGAGTATAGGGTAGCTATCAGCAGATATGTGATCTTATCCTCAGGTATTCCCAAGTTATGCTCAGATACCAACTTCTGTCATGCCCCAAGCTCGAAAACCGAGCTCATAAAATTTTCGATCTCTGAATCCAATGTCGACAGCCTCCGTAGTACCCCAATCTCGGCTCCTAGTGTCCATACGCCAAATTCCGGTCCTGGGATCCTAAAAGAAAGATTTTTCAACGTACATTTAACTCATAATAAGCATAATCACAAGTTTACCCAAATCATAAAGGCAACATCATTATTTGCAACATCCCAAAAATTGGGGGTCGAGTAGAAACCCAACTCCCTAGTTCCAGAACATCACTTATGCAACATTTTCAATGATGGATGAATGTTGTTCATATTAGTGCAGAATACATGAGTGGGATTAGACCAAATCAGCATATCATACTCCAGAGACAGTTAAATTAGCAAGCGGAAGAATGTGATAGATATATAAAATATATAAATGATTGTAGGTCTCCAGAGTGTGAACATGTTACCAGGTTAACTAAATACATGTATACTCCAAAATAGAAAGAAAAGAATATACATGGGTGTGAAAATAAAAGGTAAAATACCAAGTGTATTGGCATCTAATCAGTAACCCTGTAAACTTCGTCAATCAGAACCTGCATATAGGAGGGATCCTCCTCATCATCATCAAGTCCGGCTCTGCTTCGCATGCATCGCCATCATCTAAAACTGAAATAAGAACTGGTTGGTGTGTACAACACCGTCCCGTAACGTGGGAGTGAGTAGATAACTCAGTGGAATCATAGAGCAAGGGTTAACATGTTATCAAATCAATCACGTGATAATAGTAAATCAAACAATCAGACACTCCTAGATACTATGATTAATGCAAGCATGAAATGACATGATGGATACCCTCATCGACATACTCCCTCATGCGCACCATCTTACGTCCATAGCATGTTTTCTTCCTTCAGTGCTACACATCTTCTAGGCACATGCAGTGTGATATGAATATGATTACCAAGTTGTTATTAGTCCTTTTCATACAGTAGGATTGGGAAACTAAGGTACCTCCCTTATATCAATACCCAAACAACGATCCTGTCTAGGGTCATCACTCCTAGTAGTCTCATACGATGATATATTTTTAGGTCACTGCAAGGGCTGTCAGGGCTGTTGCATGCACTCGTTGCTCCGCTCCCCCATCACCTTATCAATACAAGCCTAGTTTATATCCTTAAGACTGCATCAGGACTCGTTGCCCCCATGCGGTGTTAGGATAAACTCAAGGTCACTACAAAGGGCTGTCAGGGCTGTTGCTCGCACTCGTTGCTCCACTCCCCCATCACCTTATCAATGTAGGCCGACAGCAAGAATATAGTGTCCCATACCACCATAATCTGCTCAGAGTAGGGTGCTCACTAGTCACTACGGGGAGGTTTGTAGCCCAATGTAGGCCGACAGCTCGACCACGGTGTCTCATACCACCATGCCCGGCTCATGAGTCTTAAGGGATCGAGGTACCAAGGTTAGAGGGGCTTTTCAATGGTAAGTTTAGTACCCAAGGTTCAAGTAGTTATGACGAATACAAGGTGAACACACAATGGTCAGTCGGGTTACTTGATAAGTCCGACTAGCACGAGCGCACGTTGAATCGACCGACATGAAGTGCACAAGCACTTCATGTGGCCTAATCACTGCCGACGACTCTAGAACGACTCGAGTTCGTCATACACATCCTTCGTGGTGAATAGAATCCAACCATGAATTCTAAACTGTTACCGACTGCCTGAACTAGAGTATAGCCCCAAGCATATGTAATCTACATCAATAATCATATGAGAAAGACAAAATTGAAATGCAAGAAATTCTAACATGTTATCAGCATATTATAACATACATCATAAGCAGTTAACCATACACGAGTATTTCACACCTAAGGTAGGCAATTCAAATACAACAACCATGGAGGAAATCATGTGCATCATCAACTTAGTTGAGAATCCATTCTCAACGCTAATCTACAACACCACTTACTCAATACTTACTAATACAGACATTTATACAAACACTTAGTCCACACAATTCCAACGTAGTTGACGTATGTTGATTTCAACATATAATATGACAGATCCTTATATCAAGGAGTTGTCTAGTACACACAATCATGTTCTTACAGTCAAAACATATGGCAGGCATAAATCATATTGATTTAGGCATTTCAACAAACACTTAGTCTACACACATTAGTCTTCATAGCATATGTCGGCCAATATGTGCATTAGGGAAAATTTCTTCGCCAAATAGATCATACACGTATAATTAGTATAAGTACACGGTAAATACTCATGACAATCATACCAGTAAAATATGTATGTATACAGTATTTCCTACAAATACCTAAAATATCCTAAATCTCATATTCTTCATACGTATGAGAAATGAAAAACGGACA
Source organism: Magnolia kwangsiensis (assembly GCA_037074715.1). Classification (NCBI taxonomy): domain Eukaryota; kingdom Viridiplantae; phylum Streptophyta; class Magnoliopsida; order Magnoliales; family Magnoliaceae; genus Magnolia; species Magnolia kwangsiensis. Next base: position 156,538,750 of record CM073571.1, read on the forward strand.
ACATGTTCTACATGTCAAACAACATCCTTATCAGCAATCTATCATTAAACAGCATTAAAATCTTTGAAAAATGGTAACAAAAGCGTCTACAATCCACACCTTTCGCCGTAGAAGCGTATCGATTCGAATGGAAAGTCTACGCTTCGTCAACGTCGATATGGCGACCTAATTCACAAGATAGGTTAGCTACTTCGCTACTTGTATTGCTAGATTCTCCAAAATAGGTTGAGATTAGGGTTTTCTTACCTAGAATGAAGTCAGAATCGCCCGAATAGTGATGTAGGTGGATGGCTTTGGCATTTGAAGTAGCAGGGAAGGATCCCAGGAGGAATCCCCAACTTCTCCCTCACTTTCTCTCTCTTTTCTCTCCTCTCTCCTAGGGTTTTTTCCAAATTCATATGGGTTAGAAGGCTAAGGGCTTAAGGCCCTTTTATAAGCCCAAACATAACCAAAACAGACTCCAAGTCAAGGTATACTTGGGTTATAGCCAAATCAGGTCTTTTCCGGTCCAAAAGAGTATTTCTGGAGGTCCCCTGACCAAATGCGGTCGAACTTAAGCTCATGGATATTGGATCCTGATCATATTAAGTTTTCAGTCTGGTAGTGTTCCCATATCGCACGTGGCGGACCAGTTTCAGTTCAGCGGTCACGGAGACTCGATCAGAGATTCCAAGTACACTGACCTAAGTGGGAAATGTTTCCTGATCCGAGGGTGTATTTGGGTCAGATTCCGACGGTCTGAATGCTTATACTTAACCCGCAAGAGAAACGTGCCAGATTTATTTAAATGACATTTAATTTTTAATGAATTTCACTCTTTCTCACACTCCTTGCTCTAGGCTCAATGAAATTACCACAGAACATCAGTTGGGCTTGATTTTCGAAACGATTGTCAAGTCCAACAAGGCGGTCATAATGGTCTAAGATGGTAGATATCGGACTTTTGACGCGCGGTCTAGATCCAATACAAAGTTTCAAAGGGTTCCTGAGAGCAAACGGGTTTAGAGTTTGATCCTAAGTTTTAGGATAACGTAGCGTCAACGATTCTATAGGTTTTGGGTCTTACAGATCGTATTTAAAGTGGTTGTTGCTAATTTTACAAGAAATCTAGTGTAGCTCTAGCTAATTTACGTTAAATTTCTAAAGAATCAGGTTCTAAATGATTTATTTGGCTTTGGAATTGAGTTCTGAGAGATTACCAAGGTATTATGGTTGACCCATTGCCTAAGGGCGTCTAACCCTAAGTTTTCAAAAATTTGGGGTGTTACATTATCATATATCCACTAATATAAACATTTGAATACATTGCTAAAAGAGAAATACATATGACAAAATCAAAGCTTCAGAGGTCCGTTGCATGCTCCAAGCTCAACACTGCTGCAACCTGACGCCACCTGCATGCATCTATCGTGCATAAGCTTATAAAAAGCTTAGTGGGTGGTGAAAGTGTGTGCACAAGGTAAGTGTCAAGTAAGCAATATCAAAGTAATCAGAGTAAGCGAAAATACTAATAAGCCCATAATCATACAATATCAGAAATACTGGTATGATCATAAATCATACGATATCAGAGTAATATGAAAACATGCTGATAGACCCATAAATACCATTAGCCTTATCCAGGCTATGCGATGTAGAATTATAATAAAAATAATATTATATATTGATGAAGCAATGTAGATCAGCTATGCAATACGAGGACAGTAAGCCAAATATCATATGCTGATGATGCAATGTAATATACGGTACAAATAAAATGACCAAATTGGAGTGAAGTCGGGATGATAGTATGTAGTATCACAGGCTATAAGGTCCATCACAAAAGGACTTTTATCAAATCCAATCCGATACCTAAATTTAGATAGCCAGACTTAATGTACTAGACTCTTGATCTCAGGTTAGTTGCACGCCCAACCGAAATCCTTATCATTACAAAGGTACATAATAATTAGTTGCACACCACCAATCTGAGTGGATAGTGAATGAATGAATAAATATGTAACTCCTATTCGATAAGTCCACATATTAGTACGGTTTCTCTCTAAGATCATCACTGGAGTCTAATACACTCTACATGCAAATCGTCACCAATTGACGTGCGACCATGCAAGTGAAAGAGACCTCACCATCCACTTGGCCATTAGTCAGCCAATATCTACCTGATAGGTCAATAGCGGACCCATTCACGAGCTAGTCAAACTTAGCCTAGTAATGCCCTTACTCTCGGGCGGGTAAGGCCATACCCTCTCCCAATCGACCACGACACAGTGGGAGACGCGGCTTCCTGGTATTCAGCCCTCATGTGCTCATATATATCCACTTGATCACGACGTTGGAGCGTCTACCGGCCATGAAGGTTTAAGAATTTTCACCCAGGGACATCTATGGTGCCCGTATGCTAGAACTAAACATTTCTGGTGTCCCATCTAGCCATCCATGATATGCTTGTGGTGGCTATAACCCTGATATCGCTAGGGCGTACAGTAGTCACAACACATAATGCAAGATACATGAGTCATACAATCCAGTCATGCATCAAACCTGCGCATACAGTGCGCTCATATGAGGTAACCTTCGCCTATCAGGGAGCCTCGTAACAACCTGCCCAATGACATATGCAATGGTTAACCACATCTTATAACAAACATGCAGATGATGCGTATGTGCATGTATCATGATGCTATGCTGTCTCATACTCATAATCAAAATTAATAATCGGCATCAACAATCGGCCTCCACAATGTAGACATTTAACCAACATTGCCCCCAAGGAATGACCAACATAGAGCCTAACATATAGTGGACCCATGGCCTCGCACAAGGGCCTAATATACAACACCATAGGCCTTTCTCAAGAGCTTAATATACATCATGATGTGCCTCTCACATAGACCTAATATACGTCACAACGAGCTTCGTTGCCTAGCCCTCAAATGCATCCCAATGGGCCTCATCACACTGACCTCATATTCATCACATTAGGCCTTAAACACGGGCTGAATACACATCCCAATGGGCCTCAAATACGAGCTACATATACATCACATTGGGCCTCAAACACAGGATGAATACACATCATAATGGGCGTCAATTATGGGCCGCATATACATCATATAGGTCTCGACAATCGACCTCAGCAATCAAAATCGGCCTCGATAATTGGCGGGATCCATAGATGAACAACCAATTAACCATAATATAAAGATCGGCCCTCGGCCGTGCTTATATCAAATTCGATAGCGCGAAACCATCCGTCTATGGCGAATGGGGCCCACTTATCTAGGTTAACCCATAAGAGAATTATGAGAATGGGCCTAACAAGACCTATGAAAAGGTCACAATGTGGACATCTAACCATCACTACCATCAATGTGGACATCTAACCAACATTGCTCCCAAGGAGTGGCCTACATATAGAGCCAAAACATATAATGAGCTCGTGGCCTCACATAAGGGCCATATACACATCAAATGGGCCGCATCGCATGTGCCTCGAATACATCACAATGGGCCTCGCTCAAGGGCCTCGAATACATCACATTGGCCTCACCCACGGGCCTTGAATACATCACATTGGGCCTCTCCCATGGCCCTTGAATACATCACAAATCAAATGGGCCAAATCAAATAGGCCGATCAAGAGCCGAGTCAAATAGGTCGAGTAAAATGGCCGAGTCGAATAGGCCGAGTTCAATACACCATGCATCCATTGCTAGGGATCATTATAGTGCAAAAAAAAAAAAAAAGAATCATAGGATCATTTGGACCATACCATAAATGGCAATAGTGACAATGATTTTCACAGTTAAATTCCAATGGACCCACCATGGTATTTATTTTCCATCCAGTCTGTGCATAAGGTCACAAAGATCTAGATATAGAGAAAAAATAAATATTATATTGATTCAAAACCGTTGTGACCCCAAAGGGGTTTCAATAGTAGACGTTTAACTTCACTGTTTTCTGCAGTGTGGTCCACTTGATATTGGATTTTTCTTATTTTCCTTCTTGAGTCCAAGGACGAGCTCACCAAATGTATGGATGGTTTATATGTTAAGGTGGGGTCCACATAGGTGGCTGTCCACCAAATGAACAAATGGTTTGGATGGAAAATATCTATCATTGGTGGGGCGCTGACCATTTAGTAGATGGACGGTCTAAAATCCACCAAGTGGATGGACAGTTTGGGTGGAAAATACCCATCAGAGTGGGGCCCACAGCAATGTCAGATGATTAGACGGTGTGGTGCAAGACAAGCTTGCCAGATGAATGGATGGACGGTGTGAAGCCAGTCAGCTCGTTAGGTGGGTCCCACTGCGTGGGCCACCCCACTTCCCTCTCTCTCTTGCTGTGTATATATATAACAATATAAAATAATAGAACATATTATATTATAATATATATAATATACATGCAATGTAAAAAAAAGGCCACCGTCCAGAGTCTGGATGCTCTAGAAGGTGCTGATCTGACGCATGAATTCATGGTGGGTCCACACGTAGGAATGGCCCACCTTAGCATTTATTATTAATATAAAATATAATCTTATATGATAATATATATCATATATATGTGTGTGTGGAGTGCCAACGTCTAGCGTCTAAAGACGCTGGACGGGCAGTTTAATGAATGGACGGTCTGAATGGGACTCACGCAGCAGTTGGGCCCTTCTCTGCTATTGTGTTCCACACTACAGGTGGGTCCCACGTAGGGCCCACCATCATATATATATATATATATATATAACGATGTATTATATTATAATAATATTATATTTTATAATATACATTTCTTTTCTTTCTTCCTTTTTTTTTAATCTATAACTAGCCAGCATCCAATCCAGGCCCTGGACGGCCAGGACAATGCACTTGCTTCACGGATGGACGGATTGGATGCACCGTGTATCAAGTTGGGGTCCACGTCAGCGTGGCCCACCTATTGAATCTAGTTGGTATTTGTGGTTTCTCCATCTTCTAGACTATCTAAAAAGGTCGGCAAGGTGGCTGCAACGTGGGCCCCTATTGGGTCCACTTGGTGCTCAATATGGATGAAATACATACATCATAAGCGGGCCATAAAATCGAGAGAGAGAGAGAGAGAGAGAGAGAGAGATCGTGAAGTGGAGGGACCCCGCCACTACGGGCCCCTCATATGACTACATCACATAAATTAAATTGCGTCCCATCACAAGTGGGCCACTAAATTAAAAATCAACGATGGATCACCCACTTATTGCACTCCCCCTTGGTCCCTTGGATTCCTATGCTCCTTATCTTCAATTTTGATGGAGGCAGATGATGAATGAATGGTTGAGATAAGAGATGAGTGAGTGGGAAAGTGGGCCACAATTGGATTTGGGGAGAGTTCTTGGATGTTGAGTGTTGCTTGGGAGGTTTGAGAAATGAGGGAAAGAGAGAAGTGATGGGATGATAAGGGATGGGTGTTGTAAGGAAGGGATGGTTAGGGTATGAGCTTGGTTGAAATTTGGGTAAAAGAGGGATGAGTGGAGAGAAAGAGTTGACTTTTGGGAGAGGGAAAGGGATGGGTTGCTTGTACTTGTGGTATGGAGTGTACTTGATTGATTGATTGATGGGATATATTGTAGAGATTCTCTCAAAATTCATAATGTATGATGTTTCTTCGGAATGAACGTGGGCCCACATCTCCTAGCCTGGGTATCGATTGGTGCGTGAGTCGCAGTGTTGAAATCGTGGCGATGGCGTGGTCGCAGGGGTAAAAGTTTTGGGTCGAGCCAACTCTAGAATACAGGATACAACTCAAGATTACGCGCATTTGTTGTTTACGCGTCGCAGGTCACAAGAATTCGATCGGGAAAACCGCAGAAGCCTATGGAACAGTACAGGCTAGGTTACAGGTCTTATATATTTTTTGATTTCTTCTCTCCTCTTTGTGATTGTCCACCTAAGCAGAAAAATCCCCATTTTCTGATTTCTTCCCTCCTCTTTGTGATTGTCCACCTTAGCAGTAAAACCTCCATTTTCTTTTTATTTCTTCTTTTGGTCGAGAATACACTTACCATATACGTCATTTTTTATTTTTATCAACCCAAGATAGCACAAAAATGGTGCCCCCCATCAAATAAGCTACGAACGATAGGTATATTTCCACGTCTTAACTTCATTATGTGGACCCCACCGTAATTTATATGATATATCTCCACCGTCCATAGTCCAATTATTTTATTTATAAATTTTATGGCATGAGCCGAAAAATGATGTAAATTCAATGCTCAAATGACCAACATTGAAGCATTTTTTAAAATCAAAGAACGAACACTAAAGTGAAACCGAACAAAGACCGAGTGAAATAGACCAAGGACTGAGTGAAATTGACAGCAAACTATGTTAAATTAACTATGAACTGAGTTAAATTGACCACGAACTAAGTGAAATTGATCAAGGCCTAAGTGAAATTGACCAAGGACTGCTTAAAATTAACATCTTGGGTGAGAACTGCTTGAAATTGACTGAGAACTGAGTCAAATTGACCGTTCACTCCCTGAAATTGACTGACAACTTCATGAGCGAGTTCTTGGTCAATTTTACCCACTTATTAATCAATGTCACTCAGTTCATTGTCAATTTAACTTAGTTTGCAGTCAATTTCACTCAGTTGTCTGTCAATTTCACTTGGTCCTCGATCTATTTCACTAAATTAAGCGAGTTATTAGTCAATTTCAATCAATAATCGGTTAGTTTCACGTTGTTCGTGGTCAATTTCACTAAGTTCTTGGTCATATTCATTTAAGGCTTGGTCAATTTAACTGAGTCCTTGGTCAAGTTCACAATGTTCGCGGTCAATTTAACTAAGTTGAAGATGTCAATTTCAAGTAATAATCGGTCAATTTCATGATGTTCGTGGTCAATTTCACTCACTTTGCAGTCAATGGATTATGTTCAGCTCAGTCAATTTCATGATGTTCGCGGTCAATTTCACTCATGTTCGGCTCAGTCTTTTTCATGTTAGGCTCAGTCATTTTCATGCTAGGCTCGATCAATTTCACATGGGGCTCGGTGAATTTCATATTAAGCATCGTCAATTTCATTTGAGGCTCAGTTAATTTCTTTCATGAAACGACCTAGCCAAACATGAAATTCACAGAGCCTTACTTGAAATTCATCGAGCTTCACAAATAATTGACCGAATGTAATATGAAATTGACTAAGCCTCACATGAAATTGAACGAGCCTCAAATGAAAATGACTGAGCCCATCATGAAATTCACCGAGCCGAACATGAATTTCATTGGGGAAAATCGACAACTAGCAATATTCTTATAAAGTTCTTGATCGACTTAAATTATTTTTGATTTTTTACACTATGCCTTAAAAAACTAATTATTGAACTTTATTTTTATTATATTTTACAATTCATTCTTGTAAGTGTTTATTCTTTTGCTCGAGTCCCAAACCTATCATGCAACTGTTCACTTAGAAGGTGGTTTGATATGGTTAAGTGTGGGTTAGAGAAGGATGATAGCCTGCTAAATCTTTTTAAGTAGTCCCCATTTTCTTTTTTGTTGCATGCTTCACCCTTTAGATTTATAGGAGCTTTATTTTACATTCTTTTTGCAAGATATAGAGGTAACCTTGTATTTGAGAACGGGGATGCCTTTGAAATTCACAGAATTGGACTTTTCCCTTATAACAGGGCTTAAGATTGGAGACCTATCTATACAGAAATTTCCTCCTATAACGAATACAATACGAGAGAGGTACTTCAAAGAACATGTAATTTATAAAAAAATATTTGGGAGAAGTATTTGCAAGGATAGTTGACACCAATAAGCATGAGGATGTCATGATGGTTGCCCTTACTATGTGTGTAGAGTAGTTTATTAGGGGAATCGACATGAAAACTATGGGCAACATAGATTATATTGACCTAGTCGACTTTCTGGAAGACTTCTATATCTATCCTTGGGATAGTTTGGCCTTCTACACAATGTTGCAATAGATTGAAGATGCTGTGATACTAACATTAAGTGCGGATCAAATAATATATATGGCCGTGTCTTTTCTCTAGAAGTAAGGATTATTTCTTTATTTCACATAATTAGAGTTTATATTAAATTATAGTTTAATATTTCATGTTAGGCTCGGTCAATTTCAAGTTCGGCTTGGTCAATTTCATGTTACGCTCATTGAATTTCATGTTAGGCTCAGTAATAATCATGTTAGGGTTGGTGAATTTCATGTTTGCCTTGTTCACTTTCATGCTAAGCTTGTTCAATTTCAATTTAGGCTCAGTTAATTTCACGTTAGGGCCGGTGAATTTCAAGTTAGGCTCCTTCAATTTCATGTTGGAACAGTGAATTTTATGCTAGTCTTAGTGAATTTCATGTTAGTCTTGGTGAATTTCATGTTCGCCTCGGTCAATTTCATGTTCACCTCAGTCATTTTCATGTTCGGTTCAGTCAATTAATTTCATGTTCGCCTCGGTGAATTTTAAGTTGGGTTAATGAATTTCATATTAAGCTTGTTCAATTACATGTTAAGTTTGTTCAATTTCATTGTAAGATTGGGTTGCACGATATCTCCAAATGGATGGACGATCCGGATACAAAACATACATCATGATGCGCCCATACAGCTTCGAGCCGAATGGGGTCGACCCCGTTCGACTGGCAGTAAGTCGGGGTCGACTAGGTCCAGATGGAGTCGACCCCGTCTTGCTGCCAGTCGAACAGGGTCGACTAGGTCTAGATGGGGTTGACCCCGTTCAACTCGATGTAGTTTGGGCCCCATCATGATGTATGTTTTGTATCCGGACCGTCCATCCATTTGGAGATATCTTTCAACCCCGCCCTAAAATTAAATCACATGAGCTTAAAATGAAATTGAATAAGCTGAACTTTAAATTGATTGAGGCGAACATGAAATTGACCAAGGCAAACATGAAATTCATCGAGACTAACATGAAATTAAACAAGCTGAACTTGAAATTGATTGAGGCGAACATGAAATTAACCGAAGCGAACATGAAATTGACTAAGGTGAACATAAAATTCATCGAGACTAACATGAAATTAAACAAGCCGAACTTGAAATTGACTAAGGAAAATATGAAATTGACTGAGGCGAACATGAAATTCATCGAGACTAACATGAAATTGACAGAGGCGAACATGAAATGAGGATACTTACTCTTAAGCCTGGTCAATTTCATTTGAAGCTCGGTCAATTTCATGTGAAGCTCGGTCAATTTCAAGTTAGGCTCGATGAATTTTATGTTTGGCTCGGTCAATTTCATATTAAGCTCGGTGCATTTCATGTTAAGCTTAGTGAATTTCACGTTAAGCTCGGTCAATTTCATATTTGGCTCGATCAAATTCATGTTTAGCTCAGTCAATTTCATGTTAGTCTCGATCAAATGTCCAATGATCTGCTCTTAGGATTATCTGATCAGTCTCATTTAATAATTGTTCCCCATTGGGATTAAGCTTTAAATGTAAGTCATTCATCATGATGAAATGTACAGAAGGTCATAGGGTGTTCCTTTATCATGATCTCTATTTGATGTTCCACTTGACCTACTGAACAAAATCATGTGTGCATCCTCCTAGATGGCTGAGATTAAGCATTAAATGTAAGTCATTGAATATAATGACATCCTCACCAATAAGTTGTCTAGACTTATCTCTGGTTATGGACTAGTTTCATAAAGAAAATAAACTACACAACTAAACCTCTTAATGTCAAAAAAAGCACACTATCATGTTGTAATATCAGGACATCGTGGACTTGAAAGTAATCCACTTTATTTAGATAAATACAATTGACATGATGCAAGATACTGGAATGAGAGAAGTTCCAGATTTTCCATTGAACAAAAGTACTCTCATTATCCCGGTCGACCCCGAATTGTTGTCTCACCCTATGGCCGTCAGCCCAAGCTCGGTCGGCCCCAACCCTACTCCACCTAATTTCCCATTCCTTTTATCCAAACCCACCTCAAATCTCACACTGTCTTCTTCCACAATCCCATTTCCTTCCATTTTCTCAAATCTTTCTCTACTCCCACCTAAATCCAAAAACCCAACCCCATTTCCTTCCCTTTTCTCAAATCTTTCTCTTCTTCCACCCAAATCTAAAAACACAATCCCATTTCCTTCCATTTTCTCAAAATTTTATCTACTTTCACCCAAATCCAAAAACCCAACTCCATTTCCTTTTATTTTCTCAAATCTTTCTCTACTCCCACCCAAATCCAAAAACCCAACCCCATTTCCTTCCATTTTCTCAAATCTTTCTCTACTTCTACCCAAATCCAAAAACCCAACCCCATTTCCTTCCATTTTCTCAAATCCTTCTCTACTCCTACCCAAATCTAAAAACCCAACCCCATTTCCTTCCATTTTCTCAAATCTTTCTCTACTTCCACCCAAATCCAAAAACCCAACCCCATTTCCTTCCATTTTCTCAAATCCTTCTCTACTCCTACCCAAATCCAAAAACCCAACCCCATTTCCTTTCATTTTCTCATATCTTTCTATATTTTCTAATATCTTTCTCTTCTTCAACCCAAATCCAAAAAATAAGTAAATAAATAAATAAAAATAAAAATAAAACCCATTTTCCTTTCCCATGGGGGATTTCTTTGTTCTTGTTTCTTCATGGATATTTCTCCCATTAATGGTAAGGCTTATGGCTAAGAAGCATGATGCCGAGGAAGAGGTGGAATAACAATATAATCGTCGCTCCAAGTGAAGGGAGGACAACTTTGTGTTAACCTCAACAGCCCCGGCTACCCTGGTTAAGAGAGTGGTCACCCAACCTCACATGGGCCCATCTACGTCTCGGGCAGGATCATCAATGACTCACGGCCAAGTAGTTGAGGTGGAACAAGGAGTCATGGATTTGGGAAGATTCGTCAACCGCAAGATATGATTTGAAGCCTACGTGAATAAGGACTTGTTCATAAATACCCATGAGGTTGAGTGGCTTACCACAATTAGGTGGGAACCCATCTTCACACCCTATAACAATGCTAATGCCGAGACTGTTAGACAATTCTATGCAGCAATTAGAAATCCTTGTCTAAGGTCAATGACTTTTGACATAGCAATTAGAAATTCCTTTAGAACTTTTAATGTGGCTGCCATTAAGAGGATTTTTAGGGTACCATGCAGGACAGTGATTGTTCTAGATAAGGACGTGAAGAGGTCCATGTACAGGGATGAGAGGACTGTACACGTTTGTGGTAAACGTAAGAGTTAGATATAGGATGATAATTGTTTGAAGGTAAGCGTGATGCTTCCATTTTACAGGTTCCACCACCTTGTCTTCACATACAATGTGTACCCTATATCAAGAAATCACACATAACTAACACGGTATATGCTGGAGGTTCTATATTTACTGGGTTTGGGCGAGAAGATCTATTACCCATCTATTGTAATGTGCCATATCTTGAACACTATCACCTCCAAAAGCACTTTGTCCTTACTGTTTAGACGGTTGGTCTGTAAGATGTCCTGAGATTGTGGGTTTCGTCCTAACCCTAATGCGAGGCTTGAGCTGCAAAATTTTATTGGCGCTATTACTATTAAAAGGATGAAATTGAATGAGTAAGAATAGGTTGAAGGATGAGAAGAAATAGAGGAGGAGGCGAAGGAAGAAGAAGAAGAGGAGGAGGAAGATAAGGATGATGACATCGATGATGATTTTGTAAACCCCTCGCTTATACATGAGCGCTTCAGTCAGGTGGAAGAGGAGTTAAACCCAGTTCGGTTTGAATTAACTAATATGAGGGCTGAAATGAAGACCAGAATGACTAAATTGGAAGAGAAGCATGAGCAATGGAACTAGAAGATGTTCCACACCTTGAAGGAAGTGTTATGTTGTGTTCAAAAGGAGGGAGAGGTGTTGCATCCGACTGGTTCGCAAGACCATTAGGTCTCGGGTCAAGTCATGTTTGTGGTTATGTGCTTTGTGTTTATTGTGTTTTAGGAAGTCAGATCATTTCGACCTAGCAGTTTAATAGTTAGTAGTTGTGTTATTTGTGTTTTCTACTTGGTTAGGTATGTATGAGAACAATGTACAATCTTAGATTATAAATGAAATTGTTTTCACTTTGGTTTATCGTGTGCAATAGTGTATGGATGTTATCATTTTATCGGATCTCATATACTATATCACTCTCTTCCCCTTCATGATGCATCTCAAATTGATTAGTATGCAAAGATCTCAATATCTTATTTTCCCTTCAGTTGATCTGTTTGGAGCTCAACCAACAATGGCTCATAATCTAGTTTGCCTTAATGATTCATGCTTGTTTGACAAAGTACTTGAACACATATGCTCATGCATGTGTGATTTGTGGGGGGAACCTTTGGGAAAAGTGAGAGAGGGGGGAACCTTTGGGATGGATTGGGAAAAGTGACATGCGACTCCAACCACAACTTCGTTCTATAATTCGGGTGACTCCATTCCTTTCTTTTTCTTAGGATGAATAGATATCGTGCTCCTTCATTACCTTAGAGTATCCAAGACAACCTATTCAAGAGGGATCTATACTCTCTTATTACCACACACAAAAATGCTTCTAATGTTACTGGAGCAGTTTTTCCTTCATATTAACTTCCTCTTATCTCATTTGGATACTGAGGTTGATTATTCTTCCACCCAAAGAGTCAGAAACTACCATTTCAACATTAGTATGATAAATGTAAGATTTTGGATGTCTTTATTTTCTGAAACGCCCATTGAATCATCTTACACAACCATTCTTTTAAATCTCCATATGTCAAGCAAATGATTTTGGGTGTGTTTGGGTGTTCTTAGAATGGTGGCATTTCAGGTTAGAACTGAAAGGTAATAGATATTGATTCTTCGCAGACAAGGCAGGAAAAATTATTTCTCACCTAACGTGTTTCTAGTTTCTGTTCCCACCCTAAATGACTTTGGGATGTGTGGTTATCCTTCTGCCATGGTATTCTTTCTGTCTACAATTTAGATTGTGATAAGCATAAAGGAAGATGTCCACACCCCAAGTATAGGGTTATGATGTAGTAATAGTCTCGGTAAGATCGAGGTTGAATTCACAGGGATTGAACCTTGTATGTAATTTGAAGGTAACCAGAACTAGAACTAGACGAAGATCTAATCTAAACCAGGAAAAATTTAGGGGAATAATTGTGAATTTAATTAACTAAAACTTGTGAAATTTAAAGGTGGGAAACTAGGGTGCCAAGGATCCACTTGTAGCAATCAGGGAGATTTATGCTTGATTCACAAACACAACTGGATTCAGAGTCCTATCCTCATCCAGATGGAAGATACTTCATTAAAAACAATTATGAACATCCTTTGATCTAGTCATCAATGGATAAGTGGTATGAGAATTAGCCTTGATTCCATGACAAGGCCATGCCCATGAGACAAAGCAAGCAACAGAAGCTAACCAATCCACAACCATCTGAAAGGGTTATGAACATTAGGAAGGGTTCTATCATCCAACCATGCCCATGAGACGATGGTAAACAACAGGGCCTCCTAACTTCATAATCATAATAATGAAAAGGACATGCTCAAAACTATCACAAATCTATTGTAATTTAAGTCACAATAAACCATTAAAAACTAAAGGCATTCCTTATAATCAAACTAGAGTCAACATCAATTCATCTTAAACCTAAATCAAAAGGCATAAAGAAAAATCTCTCATCTCACTGCAAGCTTCGCCTCTTAGCCTAGCTAAGAGGTTTAGTCCATCATAGACATGGTGAACTCAAATATCTTAAAGGAAAATATCAAAGAAATAAACCAAGGAAGAAAAATGAGAAGAAAAACTCTTGTTGTCGTCTCCATGATTTCTCTCTCTCTCTCTCTCTCTCTCTCTCTCTCTCTCTCTCTCTCTCTCTCCTCTTTTGCTCTACGGCTGATTGGATGCCTCTCTCGTCCATCTCTCCCTCTCTTTATAGGGTTGGTAGGTTGGCTAAAGTGGTCGGCTTTGTAGCTTTTATGTAGCAAAAAAAGGAGTTTCTTGAAACTCCTTTTGCAGCAAAACGTAAAACGACTTATGTTTGGAGTGGCTTTGAGACAGCACATCGTCACAAGATCTTGTTTGGCCTTCGTGGATGGGGTCGTGGCCCCCTTCCCGAGCTTTTAGACGGTTCAGATTAGAGATCCGACCATCATCTGGGTCGTACAACACCCCGCAATGTCCGAAAAAACTAGACGTGCATAAGGTGCGAACCATCCTACATTGAGATGCTCGGTGTGCCCCACAGATATGTTTGCAGAGAAATCCACCCCATTCATTGGATTCCTAGCACGATTTCAGTTGGAAATGAGTGGTTTTGGTCGATTTTTGGTGTGGCCCGCTGTATCAACTCACCTCACCATTTATCTTGTGTTTTCCATTGATATACCTGTGTACACGTGCATGGGAGCGAAGGGAGTAAATGGGTACCATCGGTTGGGCCTCCTGGACCCAATGGATGGTCTTGATCGTCCGTGTGATGGATGGTGCTGGCCCACTATCAATTTCAACATCCGTTATTTGCAAAAGGAAGATGTTGAACAACAAGAATTCGGTCGGGTCAATGACCCTTTGACCAAATTCGAGGTCTGGTGTGCGGCTAGTGTATGTATGCCAAGCACACGTACATTACTTAAAGTGTGGTCCGCAGTGATGTCATGATAAATCTACTCCATCCATCCTCTGCCTCATCCGATTTAAGGGGTTGAGACCAAAATTGAAGCATATCTAGATATCAGGTGGGCCCCTGATTGATGATTTATGGGCTCATCTGTCCGTTGGAACACTTCCACAAGGATCTAATGGCTGAAATTTGACACGTTTGTTAATTTATGGTCCTCAGGTTAGATATAAAGTTTCGATCCAAACGGATTGTGGGAACCCTATGATCTTTCATTCTGGACAACTTTCAGGCCCATTTAACGTGAGTGACTTGATTTTCTTGGATCTCTGGCATGTAAGTTCTTTTATATTGGTCCCCTAGGGTCCATCTCTTACCTTAGTGATTTTTGATCATTAAATCTATACTTTTAGTGCCCCTTTTCAGTCCAGGCTCCTAAATTCACCTTGCAACACAAGCACAATTAAAATAGGCCGTTAAAAAGTATCATGTTCATAAAATCAGGTAATAACTGGGGTCTAATATGCAATATTTGACCCTTAACACAATCCCTAACAAGCATTTTGCTAGTCTCGAGCAAAGTATGCGAAAAATAATTTAAGAATTACGGGACAATTCCTATAAAACCGAGTGATATTTGAAAAACAATCCAGTCAATAGAATTCTAAGATTTATGAATGATGGGCATTACTTTCTCTTGGACTCAAGTGCACGGTAAACTTCATTGTCAAGTTCAAGGTATTAATCCATCGATTAGAAAAATTCTAAATATTAAGTTCCATGGGTATATAGTGAAACCTAAACTTATCACAATCAAAGGCTCAATTCTTTATTTTTATAATAACATTAAGAATCACAAGAGCATTCAGGATAACCATAACTTAAACCAAAACTTGGCTTATAGTTCAACTTTTCATTCTTCCAGCTTTTGATTTTTTTATTGATGGCTTTCATGATATGTCAACCTTTTAAAGGTAGATCCAAGGCAGGGAATCGAACCCCCACCTATAGGGAACAAACCCATGGTGAAGAGCATTTGCCCAACCCTTTCTAAAGACAACTGTTTCTATCTAGGTATTATTTTTTTTCCTTTGAACATGATGGACAAATTCTCCAGGTTGGCTCCTTCCATGTCTAGTGACTACCAGGATAGCAATTCAATATCGAACTGAAGCCTTAATGTGTAAGCTAGGTGTGACATGTGAAATCATGACTTAATCAATGTTTAAAACTTCTAATCATGGATTAACAATTTGATTTAACTGTGAAAACTAACAGATAACTGAATCCAAGAGTCATAAATTACCAACATTACATATTTTATACGTCTAAATCGAAGATGGCCATTAAAATCACTTCGAATTTACAAAAATTTCTAATTTTTTTTTTAAAAATTTCATAATTTTTTCTCAAGACCAAGAAAATACTGATTAAGTAACCTAATCTCCCATCCTCAACCTAAAATCTATATTGTCCTCAATGTAAAAGATATACGCATGCAATGCATGAGAGACGATGAAAGTAAATGAGAAGTGATGGAAAGATAGTACCTGATGACAAAGTTAAGCGGCTTTTTCTCAAAGAGATTTCAGTGTGAAGGCGGCTTGGCACAAGAGTTAATCCAATGAAAGCAAACTATCCTAAAATAATGGGAAAACAAATTAACCTAACAACATAAAGCCAACTAACCTAGAATGATAAGAAGCAAATTATCCTAGTCCTATGAAAGCAATGAACCTACCTATACCTCAATCAGACTAGGAGATTAATCCTAGTAAACAAGATCATTTAGAGGCATGGACATGTCTTCTTAATTAAATTTCTCGATAAATGGCTTTAATCAATGTCCATTTACTTTAAAGTCATGACCATTGTTTGGATTCTGAATCTCGATAACCCCATGAGAATAAACATTGATAATAGTGAAAGGGTTGGTCCAACGATTTCGGAGCTTATCCAGAAAGAGAAGTAACTGAGAATCATACAAAAGGACTTCCTGACCTGGCGTAAATGATTTTTGATGAATATGTTGGTTATGAAACACCTTCATCCTGTCCTTGTAAATTCTCGAGTTCTTGTACGCATTGTTCCAGATTTCTTTAATTTCATTCAGCTGAAGTTTATTTAGCAAGCCAACGTTGTCCAGATTGAAATTCAAATTTTTGATCGCCCAGTAGGCTCTATGTTCCAACTCCATGAGCAAGTGACAAGCCTTTCCATAGATAACTCTAAAGGGAGACATTCTAATAGGGGTCTTAAATGTAGTACGGTAAGTCCATAAAGCATCGGTCAATCGGATTGACCAATCCTTATGGTCAGGGTTAACCATCTTTTCTAAAATGTGTTTGATCTCCCTATTTGAAATCTCAGCTTACCTACTTTTCTATGGGGGGTATGAGGTGTTCACTTTATGAGAAATACCATATTTCTTCATTATACTCTCAAATGGCCTATTACAAAAATGTGAGCCCCCATCACTAATGATGGCTCAAGGCGTTTTAAATCCGAAAAAGATCTTCTCTTTTAAGAATTTAATGACCGTGCGATGGTCATTGTTTCAACACAGAATTGCTTCGACCCATTTAGTGACATAGTCTATAGCAAGAAAAATATATAGATTCCCAAAGGATTGGAGGAATGGTCCCATGAAATCGATGCCCTAACAATCAAATGCCTTTATAATAAGGATAGGGTTCAAGGGCATCATATTTCGACGGGAAAATGCTCCTAACTTCTAACAACGCTCACAAGCCTTGCAAAACTCATGAGTGTCCCTGAACATAGTGGGTCAGTAAAAGCCACACTGCAGAATTTTGGTCATGGTCTTTTTAGCAGAAAAGTGACCACCACAGGCCTGTGAATGACCGAAGGAGATGACACTCTGATGCTCATCTTCTGACATACATCTCCTTAAGATTTGGTTTGATAATATTTAAACAAATATGGATCATCCCAGAAGAAA
The DNA here is from genome assembly GCA_037074715.1 of Magnolia kwangsiensis. Lineage (NCBI taxonomy): Eukaryota > Viridiplantae > Streptophyta > Magnoliopsida > Magnoliales > Magnoliaceae > Magnolia > Magnolia kwangsiensis. The sequence continues at coordinate 156,556,338 of CM073571.1, forward strand.
TTGTGCATCTCGCTGAAAATTTTCTTCTTATCTTGCACAATCCAATGTTGGTATGAAACCTATGGCAAGATAATTAGCAATATTAAAGAACCAAGGTGAATGCGAGACTTTGAACAATTGTTCGTTAGGGAATATGTCATTGATATGTGGTCTCAAGGGAATTAGAGGGATTAAGGTGAGAAAGATGGTTAACCACTACGTTCTCTACTCCCTTTTAATCTTTATTTTTTAAATCAAAATCTTGGAGTAAGAGGATCCATCTTATTAGGCGAGGCTTAGCGTCATTCTTAGAAAGAAGATACTTAAGCGCCGCATGATTTGTGTAAAAAATGATCTTAAATCTAATCAAGTAGGACCTAAATTTGTCCAAAGTGAAAACTACGACTAAGAGTTCCTTTTTCGTAGTCGAGTAGTTCACTTAGGCAAGATTTAGAGTCTTACTTACATAATAAATAACATAGGGCTTCTTTTCTTTTCTCTGGCCTAAAACCACCCCAAGTACATAATCAGACGCGTCGTATATAAGTTCAAAAGGAAGGCTCTAGTTGGGTGGCTGGATGATAGGTGTAGTAGTTAACACGTTCTTAAGCTTAGTGAAAGCTTTCTGGAATGACTCAGTCCACTCGTATGGTGCATCCTTTTAAAGTAGATTACATAGAGGATGAGAGATGAGAATAAAGTCCTTTATAAATCGTTTGTAAAAATCGGAGTGCCCTAAGAAGGATCGCATGTGTCGTATGTTCTTAGGTGGTAATAGCTTAGAGATAAAATCAATTTTAGCCTTATCTATCTTGTTTCCTTTGGACGAGATGATATGTCCAAGGACAATTCCCTTACGAACCATGAAATGGTACTTCTCCTATAAGTACCAAGTTCTTTTCTTCACATCTTTCCAGTACACATTTAAGACTCTCTGAGCACTCACTGAAAGATGGATCGAAGATGAAAAAATCGTCTATAAAGACCTCTAGATATTACCCCACCATATTAGAAAAGATACTTATCATACATCGCTGAAAAGTGATAGGGGTATTACATAGTGCGAATGACATCCTTTGATAAGCAAAGGTACCATAAGGACATGTAAATGTAGTTTTTTTCCTGATCTTCAGGGGCTATCACTATCTAATTATAGCCCAAATACCCATCAAGAAAATAGTAATAAGAATGACCAGCTAACCTTTCGAGAATTTGATCAATGAAGGGTAAAGGAAAGTGGTCCTTCCTTATGATGGTATTCAACTTCCTGTAGTTAATGCACATTCTCCAACTAGTAGTAACTCTAGTTGGCACGAGTTCATTATTGGCATTGGCTATGATGGTGATTCCGGACTTCTTAGGAACCACCTAAGTTGGACTCACCCACTGACTATCCGATATAGGGTATATGATACCCACATCCAATAGTTTAAAAACCTCGGCCTTAATCACTTCCTTCATATTTGGATTTAGTCTACATTGTGGTTGCCAAGAAGTCTGTGCATTCTCCTTAAGATAAATGCAGTGAGTATAAATCGAAGGGTCGATTCCCCTTAGGTCTGCAATCGTCCATCCAAGGGCTCCCTTATGCTCACTGAGAGTAGATAAGAGCATAGTTTCCTGTTCTTTCTCCAGGTGGGCAGAAATCACCACCGGGTATGTCTCATCTTGACCTAAATAGGCATATTTCAAATCAGAGGGCAACGATTTTAAGTCCAGCTTTAGTGGCTTGAGGTTAGATGGTAGAGGCACTTCTTCAGTTTAGAGCAATTCTTCAAATTATGGCATCCACTGGTTAACTTCAAGTACCAGCGTAGTATCAAGTATGACAACCATCTCCCTAATCATGTCATCATCAAAATCATGGGAGTGGGCAAGCACATCTCTAAAGAGTCAGAGGATAAGGTCAGAGGTGCTCTATCTTTAACGAAAGAGTTAATCATGTTAATGTCGTGGAAATCGTGATCATCATCTAATCGTCTGCCTGTGTTGAAAAAGATGTTTAACTCCAATGTCATATTCCCGAAAGACAATCATGAAAGCATTCCTATAATTGATAATTGCATTTGAAGTAGCAAGGAATGGGCGACCAAGAATGATAGGAAACTGAGTGCTCATATTACTATGGGTTCTATATCAAGGACAATAAAATCTACAAGGTAGTAGAATCTGTCAACTTAGACCAACACATCCTCAATTATCCCTCTCAGTACACAAACAGAGCGATCAGTAAGTTATAATGTGATTAAGGTGGGTTTTAATTCACTCAATTCTAACTGCTTGTACACCGAGTAGGGAATCAGATTGACACTTGCTCCTAAGTTAAGAAGCGCGTGTTTAATTCGGTAGTTCCCGATTACACAAGATACGAATGGGCTATTGGGATATTTGAATTTCTGTGGCACAATCTGTTTTAGGATGACCCTCACTTTCTCAGTCAAGAAGATTTTCTTTTGAATATTTTTCCATCTTTTGGTCATACACAAGTCTTTCAAGAATTTGGAATATAAAGGTATTTGTTTCAGGGCATCAAGTAGAGGAATGTTGACTTTCACGTGTTTCAATATCTCTAGAATATCCTGAGAGTTAGAGAGGTTTTGGTGCAACCAACCGTTAGGAAAATAGAGCAACTGACTTCCTTTGAGGTTCCCGGTCCAATTCTTGTGGAGCAGTGCTATGTCTATCATCGTTATCCTCTTTCAGGTCCTTAGGATTTTTAGCCCTTACCATAATAGATTTATCAATTATCTTCTCACTTCTAAGAGTGGTGATATACTTAGTTTACTCCATCTGATTTGAAGAGCTTGGATCACTTATCTCATATTACAGTTTAGGATTGGGGAGAGTTTGAGCAGGAAGCATCCCCTTTCCCCCAATTATTAATTGTGACTCTATTCTTTGAATAGATGTTGTAAGTGATCCCAAAGCCGCTCTGATGTCTTGGTTGAGTAGCTCTTGGTCTCGAATATGTTTTTAAACCGGATCCTCTTAAGGTTTCGCTTGATTTGAAATTTAATTGAAGAAACCTTGAGGGGTAGTTGTTTGTCCATTCCTCCAACTGAAGTTTGGATGATTTCTTTAACTAGGATTGTATATATTGGAGGTAGGTTCATTGAAAGGTCTTTGATAATTATTCACGACATTGGATTCCTCATTCAGCAACCCTCAGAAGGCAGGTATTGTTGGACAATTTTCAGTTACGTGAATGTTTCCATCACAAATGTCGTAAATAGTTTCATTAACCTTATCCTTCTTTAATTTCATGGCCTCAAATTTCCTTATGAGATTAGTCACTTTAGAATTGATATCATCATCCTCTTTCAAGAGATACATTCTAGCCCTCTCCTTAGATTGAGTCATCCTAGACATGGTGCTTGATTTTGGGTGTGTCCCATGATTGTGCGTTTTCAGTAAGTCTATCCAAGTAGTCTCATGCATCATCGATATTTTTATTCATGAATTCCTCATTGCACATCGTCTCAACCAATTGGCGCATGGAAGATGTCAGTCCATCATAGAAAAAGTGTGTAATGCACCATGTTTCAAAACATGTTGTGAGCATGAATTGACAAGATCCTTGAACCTTTCCCAATATTGGAAGAATGTTTCATCCTCCTTTTGGGTGAAGTTCATGATTGATTTTCTAAGAATGTTAATTTTATGATGTGAAAAAAATTTCTTTATTAACTCCCTTTACATATCATTTCATATGCCAATAGATCTAGGACGCAGTGAATGCAACCACATCTTAGCTTTCTCTTTCAAAGAAAAGGAAAAGAGTTTCAGCCTGACCGTGTCTTCAGATATGTTTGGGAAATATAAAGCAACTATAATCTCATCAAACTCTTTCAGCTATATATATGGATTTTCTGAGTCAAGCCCATGAAATTTAGAAAGGAGTTAGATCACCCCTGGCTTGATATCCATGTGTCCCGTATTTTCAGGAAAAACCATGCATGAGGGAGTGCTCACCCCTGCTGGTTGTAAATAATCTCATAAAGTACAAGGCGAGAGTGCTTGATGCACCTCATTCTCATCCTGGATGTCTTTTACCCTAAGTTGAGGTAGAAGATGTTAGTTTGCAGCCATTACTTCAATTAACTCTGGAGATCTCGAGCGGCGTCTAGTTCTGCGATGGATAGTTAACCCCTCAAACAATCCTCCTTCAATTAAGAGACGTTGAGTGTTGTCACAAACCTACTTGGGCATGAAACACTCGCTATAACGCCCCGAACTTTTCAATGCCCAAGTATTAAAAGTTCTCGAGCGTTACCTGAAAACTTACTTATATGTGCATGTGCATAATACCAATCCGACAATTCTAGCCTTACATCCTCGCCCTGACACAAGCCTAACCGTTGGGAATGATCTTCATTCATAGATCAAGCCATCTAACCGTTAATTTCAAGGTAAGGCTCTCCATCATGTGATTTAACGCATGTGTTTTCTATTAGATGAATTGATGAATAACTCCTTATCCATAATGATGTAGATATACGTCCATTTGTAAAAATTTCTTAGAAACATGCCTATAACTATGTGGAGCCATTAGATTTCTCAAAACTCACCGATCAACAATAATTATGAAAATGCCATTGACCTATACCCCTGAATTCTAATTCACATGGTTTTCATGATCCGTTTCATATGAAATTTTGTACTAGACCTAATTATCATAAATTAATCATACACATCAAGTTTCAGCCCTTAGATCGAGTAAATTAGCTACTTGACCTCTACATCCGTCCATACACTTGTCAGATCAAGATTCTGACCCGTTCATCTTGATCAACCCATGTGAATATGCTTAACCTACTATTAGAATTACAATATGAGGAACTTACACCTGTGAACAAGTCACTCGAATCTAACGGTATACGTGTCCTACCACTAATCACTCCAAAAACCTGCTTTATGTCCATCGATTTACGAAACTGACCGTACATCCACCTACATACATAGTCAGAGTGATCACCATCAAGTTCTCTTATTTTTAGCAAGCCATCTGACCACCCGTCATGGTTGGATCCGCCAAACGGGCCACATGAACATCTTGGTAAACCGATCATCGCAAAGATCTTATGGTCTAGGTCCAAAGAACCCGGTAACTTATCAATCAGAGGTGTACAAATGTTATTTTGAATTATGAAATTTATTAGCCATTTAAAAGAGCATCATGGTCATCCTTAGGAGATTGGGATCCAAACTTGAACCATAGAAGAGCATGAAAAATAAAGGGTACTTGCCAAATCTCAGGGCATTTGGATGGTACACTTGGACACAACAAACTTTAGAAGATATTTGAGTAATAGATGGTAAATTAGTAATTAAGGAAGGCCAAATGCATGTCACTGTTCAACTATAAGGTTTAACGGTGACTATCATTCTAAGTATTACTCGATCACATGGTTCATCTATAGCTTCTATAACTTCGATCTACTTCAAACTTCGACCCATTGGCCCACACAGCAAGCTTAAGACAGTGAAGGGAGCGGATTTCCTGAAAGATTGTCATAATGGATCACACCTACCAAGTGCAAATGAAACCAAGAAGTAAACGTCTCGGTTGAAGGATGAATGCAGTCCCACGTAGACTAATGGTATGGCCCACCCAAATCTCAGACTTACCCCATGTTTTGGCCCAAGGCCTAACATGGCCCTACAAAACTAATGAGCGGAGTGGATTCCTTGAAAAAATAATCACAGTGGACCCCACTGGTCAGCCACAACCAAACCGCCGGACGCGCTAAGTATTTAAATCCCGAGCTCAGTGGGATTTCCCACAGCGCACGCAACAGAGTTCCGATGGGAACTGTTGAGGCCCACCTCCCCGATCCAGAAGGATGATCTAAACCGTCCACTACATCTGGGAGAAAAAACTGTCCAAACGCATGTCTACCCTAAGTATCCATTCACATGCAAGCAGTCACAGTACAGGTGAAGGCAACACTACGGTTAATTATGGTGTGGTCCATCCAAAACCCGAACCCATCCCAGACTTGGGCTCCTGAGCAAGGACTAATGCAGAAACCTGAAGAAGGGAGTGATAATCTGTATGGTCGGCCGAAGTGGGCCCCATCGACTTTAGCAAAGAATTGGAATCAGACCCATTCGCAATTAAACAGACGGCGTCTGTTTGAAGATGTAGTGGGTCATTGCAGCTAGTCTACGAGGAGATCCGAGCCGTCCATCCCAAAGACCAGATAAAACCGACCGGAGTTAAGCCTTCTCACGGGATTCCGAACAGACGCGTGTGTGGGACGTCGGACGCAAGAAGATGACTGTATGTGAAGCGTTGCTGTGTAAGGTTTCACGGACATTTGCGTAAATGATTTTATGCAGGAAGGATCTAGAAATCCTTCCTGCTATAAAAGGAACCCTTCGTCCGACTGTAAGGAAGAAGAAGAAGATGCAAAAGAAAGAGAGAGATGGGGAAGAAACGTGAGAGGGGCTTCAGCCAAGCGGCAGCCCTGTTTGCCAGACTTGCTGCCATCCAGCAAGGAAGAAAGAAGAGAAGGAGAAGGAAAGGAAAAGAGAAGAAGAAAGAAAGAGAAAGAGAAAGAGAAAGAAAGAAGAGAAAAGGAAAAGAGAAGAAGAAATAAAGAAAGGAAAGAAAGAAAAGAAAAGAAAAGAAAAGAAAAGAAAAACAGAGAGAGAAGAAAGAGTGGAGGCCACTGGGTTCCAACCTGAGTTGGGCTTGGTCGAAGTAGTCCTGACTAGCTACTCTGTCACTGCAAGAAAGAAAGGAAAGAAAGAAAGAAAAAAGAAAAGAGAAGAGGAAAGAAAAGAAAGGAGGAAGAAGGAAGGAGATAGCGTTGAGCTGAGTCAACTCAGGGTGACTCAGTGAGTCAACTCATTGATCTAGGTCGACTCAACGTCATTCAAATTAACTTATCAGGCTGAGATCTAAGGACTAAATAGGGTAAGTCATCCATGTGTATCATAACCTAGTTCTAGTTTTCAAATTAGATTATCAAATCCTAGATCTACAATTTAGACCCAACTCTAGTTGTTAATCTTAACTACATGAACCATGACCTATCGTAATCTAACAACACAAAGTGTGTTATTCATGATTAGATCTCAGTCTTAAAGCATGTACTCACCAACCCTAGCAATTAGAAGGCGATTTATCTCAAGAGGTGAGGGTTTTATCCTTTAAGCTTACAGTAATTTAAGTTGATCTATTTATCTTGCTTTTACATGCCTTCCTATATTTTATCTGTCTTCATACTAGTTTATCTTGGTTTCTATACATGCTTTCATGAATTTGATATTGACTTTACATGTATTCCTTTTATACATCAATTTTAATCTTCCATGTTATTATATGTTTCACCATCAACTATGGCCTTTTCGTGCCTTTTACAACATGAATTATCATGTATTCCATATTTACATGTTCCTTGAGAATTATCCTATCAATTGATTTATTGGCCCTTTTGGGATTATGACATGATGTCAAATACAAAAAAATTTCTATGAATTTATATGAGGCCATGGGTACAAGCCTTGCCCCTGCCTTATCCATTATTGAGTTGGCTCTGCCACTCATCTCTATATTTGAGTTGGTTATGTCACTCGTTATTTTATTTGAGTTGGCTCTGCCACTCTCCTTTTGTTGAGTTGACCATTATCACTCTTCTCTTATTATGATGGCCATTGCCACTTTTGCTGAGTTGACCATTGTAACTCTTCTTTTTATTATATTGGCCTTGTGCCGTCTATCTTTAAAGGCATGAGCATGTGTCTTGGTATTCTAGAACCTCCATGATTCAGTTTATATTCTTCATGATTCAGATTATACTCTTCATGATTCAGTTGTATCTTTAAGTGCAAGTGTTGTGTTATGAGGTATCACAACTCGTGAATCGATTATTTTATCATGGACGTAATACGTTATGGGTAGCGGCCCTCTTGGTCGACACGTAATTCCTTGGGTTGGTGGGCGTGGTGCACAATCGATGTATGTAAATCGGCATACGTGTTACATCAACTTTTCAGGATTGGATGTCGTAATTAGTCGCTCCATGAACACATCGTGTTACGTAAATCCCCCAACCGTGTGTTGTGTTGCCTTGAGATGTTCGCATAAATCCACGTTAGCGTTGGCCACATCAGCGAATATCCGTAGTTATGAGATGCGGGTCGAGGCGGATTTTCTATGAATTATATTCCACATTGTGACGATCACTACGTATGATGAGCCACACATACTATGCTAGGCATGCATCTCATGTAGGTTGTTTGTGCATATTGATATCTCATATATTAGTGGAGTACGAGACGTATCAGTGCCCTTTTACTTTACTTTTATGAATCTCTTGAATTATTGTTAATCTTGAAGGATAACCTTCACTAAGAGTAGGGCATTGATCCTCTCCCAATCGTATAGATTATGCAGGTGACGTATAGATTGAAGACCTATCAAACATTCTCCCTAAGGAAGATCATATTGAAAGGATAGAGAAACAAGTTTAGATTTAGTTTTACGTTTCCGCTGTAAACTCTGATGTTGTAATAAACCTCCCTTTATGAGATCATTTGATTATTTTGTTATTCTGATGAAATAGAATCAGTATAGTTAATTTTATTCTTGTGAATGTTACCTTCGTGAATGTATCTGAATGTAATCAAAAAAAAAAATGGTGTGATTTTCTAGAGCATCTAATTTATACATCATTAACACCCGGTTTCCTCGGGCACGAGTACAAACTCTGGCCGTGAAAATTTGGGATGTTACACTCGCAACCCTCAATTTTGATTCTAAACTTAACCTAAAAGAAAGAAAGGAAATAAAAATCTAGAAAGAAAGAAAAAAAGACTTGGAAAGAAGTTACCAAATTTGAAGTTCCTAAATAAAAAATAAAAATTAAAAATTAAAAAATAAACTTGCAAAATAAAACAAAACAAGTCAGTTTCTAAGAAAGTCTAAAGTTAGAAAGTTCCTAAAATAGAAAGTAAACTAGTTTCTAAAAAGGAAAAAATTCTTAAAAGAAAATAGAGAATTTCTAAAACAAGTTAGGAAAGTTCAAAACCTAAATTAGAGGGTAAGTTAGTTTCTAAAAAGAAAAGTTCTAAAATAAGAAAGTTTTTTTTTTTAAAAAAAAATAGAAATTAAAAAGATGAGTTAATTTCTAAGACTAGAAAAAGTTCTAAAAAAAAGATAACTAACCTAGTTTCTAAAAATTAATCAGGAATGTTCTAAACCTAAATTAGAAAATAAGTTAGTTTCTAAAAACAAAAGAGAACCTAAAAAGAAAAAAGTTTCTAAAGATAGAAATAAAACCCAATCCTAAAAATAAAAAGGAAGAAAAATTAGAAAGATATTACCAATTTAGAAAGCCTATATCAGGGTCCTACAAAACAGAAAAATTAGGTTTGTTTCTAGAAATCAAATAGAAAAATTCTAATCTTAACTTAATTCTAAAAATAACAAATCTCAGAAAAATGTAACCATCAAACCCCAGCAACAGCGCCAAAAACTTGTTCAGACCTTAAGTATAGGGTTGTGATGTAGTAATAATCTCGGTAAGACAGAGGTCCAATCCACCGGGACTGAACCTTGTACGTATCCTGAAGGTAACTCAAACTAGAACTAGACAAAGATATAATCTAAACCAGGAAAAATTTAGGGGAATAATTATGAATTTAATTAACTAAAACTTATGAAATTCAAAGGTGGAAAACTAGGGTGCCAAGGATCCACTTGTAGCAATTAGGGAGATTTATGCTTGATTCACAACCACAACTGGATTCAGAGTCCTATCATCATCCAGATGGAAGATACTTCATTAAAAATAATCATGAATATCCTTTGATCTAGTCATCAATGGATAAGAGGTATGAGAATTAAACTTGATTCCATCACAAGGCCATGCCCATGAGATAAAGTAAACAAAAAAATCTAACCAATCCACATCCATTTGAGAGAGTTATGAACATTAGGAAGGGTTCCATCATCTAACCATGCCCAGGAGATGATGGTGAACAACAGGGCCTCCTAACTTCATAATCATAATAACGAAAAGAACATGCTCAAAGTTATCGGAAATCTATTGTAATTTAAGTCACAACAAACCATTAAAAACTAAAGGCATTCCTTATAATCAAACTAGAATCAACATCAGTTCATTTTAAACCTAAATCAAAAGGCATAAAGAAAAATCTCCCATCTCATTACAAGCCTCATCTCTTAGCCCTAGATAAGTGAAAACATCAAAGAAACAAACCAAAGAAGGAAGAAAAATGAGAAGAAAAAATCTTTTTGTTGTCTCCACTATCTCTCTCTCTCTCTCTCTCTCTCTCTCTCTCTCTCTCTCTCTCTCTCTCTCTCTCTCTCTCTCTCTCTCCCCCTCCCTCTCCCTCTCTCTCGTCTCTTTTACTCCACGACTGATTGGATGCCTCTCTTGTCCATCTCTCCCTCTCTTTATAGGGCTGGTAGGTCAGCTAAAGTGGTCGGATGCGTAGCTTTTACGCAACAAATAAGGAGTTTCTTGAAACTCCTTTCGCAGCAAAACGCAAAATAACTTGTGTTTGGAGTGGCTTTGGGACAGTAGATCGTCCCAAGATCTTGTTTGGCCTTCATCGATGGGGTTGTAGCCCCCTTCCTGAGCTTTTGGATGGTTCAGATCAGAGATCTGACCATCATCTGGGTTATACAATGCCCCGCAACGTACGGGAAAATCGGACATGCGTAAGGTGTGAACCGTCCTGCGCTGAGATGCTCGGTAGGCCCCATAGAGATGTTTGCAGAGAAATCCACCCCATTCATTGGATTCCTAACACAATTTTAGTCGAAAAGGAGTGGTTTTAGTCGAGTTTTTTTTTGGTGCAGCCCATTATATCAACTCACCTCTCATTCATCCTACATTTTCCGTCGATATACGTGTGTACACGTGCATGGGAGCGAAGGGAATCCATGGGTACGGTCAGTTGGGCTTCATGGACCTAATGGATGGTCCTGATCGTTCGTGTGATGGATGGTGGTGGCCCACTATCAATTTCAGTGGACATTTGTCCGTTGTTTGGGGAAGGAAGACGGTGAACAGTAGGAATTCGGTCGCGTCAAGGACCCTTTAACAGAATTCCGGGTCTTGTGTGCGGTCAGTGTATGTATGTTATGCACATGCACACTACTTAAAGTGTGGTCCACAGTGATGTCTTAATACATTTTCTCTATCCATCCTCTCTCTCATTCAATTTAATGGGTTGAGATAAAAATCAGGTGGGAAATTGATGATTTATGGGCTAATCTATCCGTTGGGCCACTTCCATAAGGATCTAATGGATGAAATATGATGTGTACGGTTAATTTATGGTCCTTATTCCAGAAATAATATTTTGAGCTGAACAGATGGTGGGAACCCTATGATCTTGCATTTTGAATGACTTTCAGGCTCATTTAACATGAGTGGCTTGATTTTCTCGGATCTCTAGTGTGCAAGTTCTTCAATCTCAGTCCCCTAGGGTCCATCTCTTACCTTAGTGATTTCTGAGCATTAAATCCATGCTTTTAGTACCTTTTTCAGTCCTGGCTCCAAAATTCACCTTACAACACAAGCACGATTAAAATAGGAAGTTAAAAAGTATCATGTTCGTAAAATCAGGTAATAATCGGGGTCTAATATGTAATATTTGACCCTCAAAAAAAGATAATCATTCAAGAATTTCATCGAACATGCATGCATCGGTAAGCTAATGTTCAGAAAGTATAAAAGAAAATTACAACACATTTAAGTTATCATGCATTCTCAAATTAATAAGTATAATTTTTTAACTGAAGCATAATGTCACGCCCCAAACCCGGAGATTGGACTCATAGGAATTCCGATAACCAAATCTACTGTCAACAGCCTACGTAGTACCACATTCTCAGCTCCTAGTGCCCTTACACTAGATTTCAATCCTGAGATCCTACAAGGAGAATTTTTCAATGTACTTTTATCTCGTAAGAAGCATAACCACAAGTTTACCCAAATCACAAAGGGACCATCATCATCACATATCCACTAATATAATAATTTGAATACAATGTTGAAATGAAGATACATATATCAAAAATTAAAGCTCCAGAGGTTCGCCGCATGCTCCAAGCTCCACGTTGCTGCAACCTAACATTACTTGCACGCATCTATCGCGCATAAGCTTATAGAAAGCTTAGAGGGTGGTGTGTGTGCATAAGGTAAGTGCCAAGTATTTAATATAATGTCATAATCATACAATATCGAAAATGCTGGTAAGATCATGAATCATACAATATTAGAGTATACGAAAATACTGACAAGTCCATGAATCAATCAATATCAGAATACGCAACATAGATCAACTATAGAAATGTGGAGTCATAAAGAGCCAAATATCGAATGCCGAGGATGCAATGCAATATACAATTCTTGAGGATTTTACGAATAACGTCAGCCGTACCTAGACTATATAAATGTAGAAACACAATAACCCAAAATGCCATATGCTGCAGATGTAATGCAATATGTAGTGCGAATGGAATGACCATGCTGAAGTGTGAAGTCGGGATGATAGTATGTAGTATTGCAGGTTATGGGTCCATTATAAGGGACTTCTATCCAAATCAGTCTCATACCTAATTTGGATAGTCCAACTTAATGTGGTAAACTCCTGATCTCAGGTTGGTTATGCACCTCAATCGAAATTCTGACCATTGCGAAGGTACATATAATAAATAGTTGTGCACCACCAGCCCAAGTGGATAATGAATGGATGAATGAATGAGTATACAACTCTTGCTCCACAAATCAGTATTGTACATATCTGGGATCATCACCAGGGTCTAGTACACTCTACACCAGCTTGCCGCCCCATCAAGCATAAAACTGGGTAAGTGGAAGAGACCTTATTATCCGCCTGACCAGTAGTCATCCAATATCTATACAGCATGTCGATAGTAGACCTATTCACTAGCTAGTCAAACTCAGCCTAGCATTGCCTACTATCTCAGGCGGATAAGGTCACACCCCCTCCCAACTGACCACGATACAGTGGGAGACGGGGCCTGTCACGCCCCAAACTCAAAAATCGGATTCACGGGAATCTCAATCGCCGAATTCGGTGCCGACAGCCTCCGTAGTACCCCATTCTCGGCTCCTAGCATTCATATGCCAGATTTTCAATCCTGGGATCCTACAAGGAGGATTTTTTTTTTATACATTTAACTAGTAATAAGTATAACCACAAGTTTACCCAAATCATAAAGGAAACATCATCATCACATATCCACTAATATAATCATTTAAATACAATGCTGAAAAGGAAATATATATGTAAAAATCAAAGCTCCAGAAAACAGCTGCACGCACCAAGCTCAATACTGTTGCAACCTAACATCACTTGCACACATCTATCATGCATAAGCTTATAGAAAGCTTAGAGGGTGGTGTAAGTGTGTGCACGAGATAAGTGCTAAGTATTTAATACAATATCATAATCATATAATACCGAAAAACTATTAATCCATAAACCATACAATGACTGAATAAGCAGAAACACTGATAAGAGCAGGAATTATCAGCGTAAACAGAAATACTGACAAGATTATAATCATGCGATAACAGAATAAGTGGAAGTATGAATAAGTCCATAAGTTAATCAATATCAGAATACGCAATATAGGACAGCTATGCAAATGATGAGTCATAGATAATCAAATGTCGAATAACAAGGATATAATGTAATACACAATTCGAAAGAGCTAACAAATATCATCACTCTTATCTAAGTCACAGGAATACAAAAACATAACAACTTATAATGCCACACGTCGAAGATGTAATGGAATATGCAGTATATGGTGCTAATGGAATGACCATACTGGAGTGTGATGTCGGGATGATAGTACGTAGTATCGCAGGCTACGGGGTCCACCATAAGGAACCTCTATCCAAACCAGTCCCATACCTAAATTTGGATAGTCTGACTCAATGTGGTAAACTCCTGATCTCAGGTTAGTTGTGCGCCCAACCGAAATCCTTACCATAACGAAGATACACAACAATTAGTTACGCACCACCAGCTCGAGTGGATAGTGAATGGATGAATGAATGAATGAGTATGCAACTCCTACTCAGTAGCCTGTCAGCACAGTAGCCTGCCAACCGCTAGTAGCTCACCCAGTGTGGTAGCTCGCCCAGGCCTCAGCCCCGCCAACATCACACCCGCTCACATCAGCGTCCGCCCATGTGCGCCCGCCCACATGCACAACAGTAACGGGGTGTCATAATATCCTGTCAGTCCTCATATCAGTACGGTTCCTCTCTGGAGAAATCACCGGGGTCTGTTACACTTCACACCACCTGCCGCCCCAATCAATCGTACAACTGGGTAAGTGAAAAAGACCTCACTATCCGCCTGTCAGTAGTCTGCCAATACCTACCCAGCTCACCGATAGCGGACCCATTCCTCGAGCTGGTCAAACTCAGCCTAGCCATGCCTACTCCCTCGGGCGGGTAAGGTCGTACCCCCTTCCAACCGACCATGATACAGTGGAGAGCGCAGCCATCTGGTAATCGGCACTCAATGCTCATCTACCCACTCGGTCTAGACGTTGGAGCATCCTATGAAACCAAGAGGGTGTTCAGGAATTTTCACCTAGGGCCATCTATGGCGGCCCGATGCTCGAACAGATTTCCGGTGTCCCATCTGGACATCTTCCATAAGCCTATGGAGGCTACGACCCGGATGTCACTAGGGCGTACAGTAATCACAACACAATGCAAGATGCATGAGTCATACAATCCAATCATGCATCAATCCTGCGCATGTCATGCGCTCATGTGAGATAATCTCCACCTATCAGGGAGTCTCACATCATCCTGCCTAACGACATATGTAATGGTCAATCACATCTCATAACAAACATGCAGATGATGTGAATGGGCATGTATCATGATGTTATGATGTCACATACTCATAAACGGTATCAATAACCGACGTCGACAATGTGGACTTTTAACCAACATTGCCCCCAAGGAATGGCCCACGTAGAATCAAATATATAATGGGCACATGGCCTCACACAAGGGCCAAATATACGAAACAGGTGGGCCCTGATCATGGGCCTAACACATATCACAATGGGCCTTGCCCATAGTCCTCAAATACATCTAGATTTGTCACACCCATGGGCCTCAGATATATCACAATGGGCCTCAAATATACTTCGCAGGTGAGTCACATACCTAGGTTTAATACACATCAGTATGGGCTACATCACATAGGCCTAATATACATTACTATGGCCACAACCCATGGGCTTTAAATACACAATAGGTGGGCCCTACACATGGGCCTTAAATATATACCACGGGTGAGCCTCAATGGACGGGTCACCAATACAACAGGATGGGCCTAATGACATGGACTCCATAAATATATTGAATAGGCCGCACCAATTGGGCCTTACATACATTGCAATGGGCCATGACCCATGGGCCTTGCATACATCACAATGGGCCTTACAACATGGGCCTCATATATATTTAAGGTGGCCCTCAACAATGGGCCTCATACACATCAAGGTGGGCCTCAACAACGGGCCTCATACACATCAAGGTGGGCCTCAACAACGGGCCTCATACACATCAAGGTGGGCCTCAACAACAGGCCTCATACACATCAAGGTGGGCCTCAACAATGGGCCTCATGTACATCAAGGTGGGCCTCAACAACGGGCCTTATACACATCAAGGTGGGCCTCAACAACGGGCCTTATACACATCAAGGTGGGCCTCAACAACAGGCCTCATACACATCAAGGTGGGCCTCAACAACGGGCCTCATATATGGCCTCAGCAACAGGCCACAAATATATCAAGATGGGCCTAATCAATCATATGGGCTAAATCAATCAAATGGCCGATACAAGCAGGCCGATCAAATGGACCGATACAAATGGGCTGTGCATCATGGAGTTATACTAAGCATGTTATAAAGTAATGTCCTATCCTTACAACGCAGCTGGCCTAAACGGCTTGCATACAACAAGTATGGGCCTACCAATGGGCCCTAGGGAGAGTCATAATGCGGACATTTAACCAACATTATACTCGCAATGCAGCCCGTAGTGAATAACATTACGTAAACCAGGTTGGGATCACACATTGTAATGGACCTTAGGTACACCCCATTGGGCCTTAAATACATCAAATGGGCCATGTCATATGGGCCTTTTACTCATAAAATGGGCCACATCAATGGGCCACACCAATGGGCCTTATGTGCATTGCAATGGGTAATAACCCGTGGGCCTTAGATTACATCAAATGGTTCTCGACCCATAGGCCTTATACATATCAAATGGGCCTAATCCCATGGGCTTTAAAATACATCAAATGGGCCAATCCCATGGACCTTAGAACACATCAAATGGGTCCACTCTATGGGCCTTAAATTAAAATCAAATGGGCCTAATCCCATGGGCCTTGGAACACATCAAATGGGTCCACTCTATCGGCCTTAAATAGTTCAACAACTAGCTACATTTATGGACCCAATTAAATTCAACTGTGGTGGGCCTCAAAAGTGCATTCATTAAGCCCAATATTTAAGGAACTAAAGGTATAAATCATTTCCTCTAAGATCTTTATAATATGGTGGGCCTCACTCCTCAAAATTTCAGCCCAAGGCCAGCATAATTATAACATGTTGTTGTCCTAAATTTGGGCACACCATTGGAGTAGGTCCAAGGCCTCTAAAACTCAAAAAATTGAGGGCCAAGGTCCCTCATCATGCATACAATGAGAGGAAACCCAAAAAGGTGACCCACCATCAGAAGAAATATTTTTGAATTATGGTTTTTTATCAAGGCATATTGCTGGACTGCACAGCAGAAACAAATCTGGGAGTCCAACCATCTTGGCCCATTCTTTTGGATACCCAAACGGGATCACTTGAGGCTGAAATTTCACAGAGAGATACTTCCATAGGTGGGCCACACGCTCACAAAATTTCATAATTTTTATATATCTCTAAGTATTTTAATTAATTTAGACAAAAAAGACTGTCCAGAAAAATCAGACAGACCTGGACGTCCCAACGTAGTGGGCCAGTCCGACCCTCACCACGGTATGTACAGGGGTCCATTGGCACTGAAATTTGGTAGGTGGGTTCTAACATAAGTGGAACACACTCCTAAAAAAATTCAGAATTTTTGAACATTTATAAATATTTTAATTCATTTACATAAATCAATCTTTCCTAAAAATTGGACTGATCTGGACACCATATTATAATGAGCTGGTACCGCCATCACCATGGTGTGTACAGGTGTCTATTGGCCCCAAAATTTTTTAGGTGGGTCCTACCGTAAGTAGTCCACCCCCTTAAAAAATTTTATAATTTTTAAACACCCATAAGTATTTTAATAAATTTTCAAAATCCAACTGTCCATGGTAGAATATTGCTGGAACAGTGCAGAAAATCCAGACTATCCACCTCACTTGGACCACACCTTTGGGACCCCAATGAAGGTCAGTTGGGGCTGAAATTTGAGGGACATCAAGATGAGATCTCCACCTTTCAAAAAAGTATATTTAATAGATATGAATAGTCTCCCAAACAGTCCAAAAATAACCAGAAACTGTCTACAAAATTCTGGACAACAACATGTACTTAGATAAAATTTATTATATAAGTTAAATAAAAAGGGAAATACATTAATGGGCCACACACATCAAGAAATAAAATGAGAAAAAAGAGAGATAGAAGGACAATCCGGCCATAAGGAAAGGGGCTCCGCCACTATTGAGCCCTCCCAAGATCAATCACACCCACACATCATACCTAGATTTACATTTACAACATGGATCTTGCACATGCATGGCCTATAATTAAAATGCATGGTGAGGATGCCATCCCCACCATGGTTATAAGGTCTAGATGACCTAAACATAATATGATATGAAATAAAACTACCATGATGGGGCCCATAGAGAAAGGCCCATTAGGCCACAACCATGATGGATCATGCATGCATAAGGTAGGCCATTAGGCCACAACCATGGGATTGTGTGGGATCTCCACCATTGATTGGTGGGTCCTACACTTCCCTCATGAAAGAAAGAAAACATCTATGCTATAGAAATCAAATGTTTTTTACATCTAGAGGAGCACCCACCGTTCGATCTTCTTGCTCCTATGAGTTCCTTAGCACCTTAGCTTTGATTCCAATGGAGGAGATGGAGAATGGATGGTTAGGATGAGAGATCATGGGGTAGGAAAGTGGGCCACACTTGAAGTTTTGAAAGAGAGAGAGAGAGGCTTGAAGAATTCTCATACGTATGGGATTTCTCTCCTTAGATTTTTTTTTGAGTTTGAAAATGAGAAAGAGAGAGAGAGAGAGTTGTAAAGGGAGAGAGAGATGGGTGATGGATGGGGTGAGTGATGGGTGTAAGAAAATCTTGACTTTTGTGGCCATTTGTGTAAGAAAAGCATGGGTGGTGTAAGAACTTTTTGACTTTGAGGGCTTTTGGTGTAAGAGAGGTATGGGCTTGTAAGAGATTCTTGACTTTTGTAGTTGCTTGGGAATGGGTGAAAGGTGATGTGTACTTGACATGTACTTGACATGTGATGGATTGATGGATTGACGGATTGATGGGATTGATATGCAACCTCGTAAGGATTCTCTTGAGTTTCGCAACGCGTGGCATTTTCTTCACACCAAACATTGGCCCACATCTCTTGACAAGGGTATCGCCTCGGCGCGCAAGTCGCGGCATCGGAACCGCAGTGACGTCACGGTCGCTATGGTAAAGGTCTTGGATTGAGTCGATACGAGTTGACGGCATACGAATCAAGGTCGCACGCAAATATTGGTTAAGGGTCGAAGGTTGTCGGAATTCAACCGGTAAGACCGCGGAAGTATATATAACGGTACGGTCTAGGATACGGGGCTTACACGGCCTACTGGCATACGGTCCTTATGTACTCATATATATTCACTCGGTCTCGATGTTGGGGCACCCTCTGGTATTAAGAGGGTTTAGGGATTTTCACCGAGGGTCATCTATAGCAGCCCGATGCTAATAACAGATTTCTGATGTCCCATCTGGCCATCCATGATATGTCTGTGGAGGCTATGACCCTGATGTCTCTAAGGCATATAATAATCACAACACAATGCAAGATGCATAAGTCATACAATCCAGTCATGCATCAATCCTGCGCATACCATTCGCTTATGTGAGATAACCTCCACCTATCAGGGAGTTTCATAACAATTTTCCCAATGACATATGCAATGGTCAACCACATCTCTTAACAAACATGCAGATGATGCACATGGGCATGTATCATGATATTATGCTATGCTGTCACATACTCATAATCGATATCAATAACCGGCATCGACAATCGACCTTGACAATGTGGACATTTAACCAACATTGCTCCCAAGGAATGACCCACATAGAGCCTAACATAAAGTGGACCCATGGCCTCACACAAAAGTTAAATATACAATACCATGGGCCTCACTTAAGAGCTTAATACATATCACGATGGACCTTTCACATGGGCCTAATGTACATCACAATGAGCTCCATCACCTAGCCCTCAAATGTATCATAATGGGCCTCATCACATAGGCCTCATATACATCACATTGGGCCTCAAACA
The DNA here is from genome assembly GCA_037074715.1 of Magnolia kwangsiensis. Lineage (NCBI taxonomy): Eukaryota > Viridiplantae > Streptophyta > Magnoliopsida > Magnoliales > Magnoliaceae > Magnolia > Magnolia kwangsiensis. The sequence goes on from CM073571.1 coordinate 156,575,964, forward strand.
CGGGTCGAATGCACATCATAATGGGCCTCAAACACAGGCTGCATAAACATCACATTAGTCCTCGACAATCGGACTCAATATCCTGCCTCGAGAATCGAAATTGGTATCAATAATTAGAATTGGTCTCGATAATCGGCCTCAACAATCGGCCTCGATAATCAGAATCGGTATCGACAATTGGAATCGGCCTCGACAATCGGAATCAAAATCGGCCTCAACAATCGGCCTCGATGATCGGAATCAGTATCGATAATTGGAATCAGAATCGGCCTCATTAATCAGCCTCGATAATCAGAATTGAAATCGGCCTCGACATCGGCCCTGATAATTAGAATTAGAATTGACCTTAACAATCGGCCTCGACAATCGAAATCGAAATTACCCTCGATAATCAGAATCAGCCTAAGGGAAGGTCACAATGTAGACATTAAACCATAATTGTCCATCTATGTAGACATTTAACTAACATTGCTCCCAAGCAATGGCCCACATAGAGTCAAACATAAACTGGGCCCATGACCTTACACAAAGGCCTAATATACATCGCAATAGGCCTCATACAAGGGCTACATACTCATCACTATGGGCCGTATCAGATGGGCCGCACCAATGGACTTTATATACACAACAGGTGGGCCCTGCTCATGGGCCTCAAATACATAACATGTGGGCCCTACACATGGGTCTCGTTTGCATCAAGTGGGCCACGTTAATGGGATACACCAATGGGTCTAATACACATCACAATGGGCCGCATGACATGTGGGCCAAAAATACATCTCATTGGGCCTTACCAAATGGGCTTCAAATACACAATAGGTGGGCCCTACACATGGGCCTAATATACATCACAGGTGGGCCCTGTATGTGGGCCTCATACACATTAAGTGACCTGCGTCAATAGGCCACACCAATGAGCCTCATATACATCAAATGGGTCGTATCAATGATCCATAAATACACAGTAGGTGGGCCCCGCTCATGGGCCAAAGATACATCATGATGGGCCTCATGGATGGGCGGAAAATATACCACATTAGGCCCTATCATATGGGCCGCAAATACATCACTGCAGGTCACACAAATGGACGGCATGGATATACAATGCATACAACACAGCGGGTCACACGAATGGACGGCATGGATATACAATGCATACAACACGGCAGGCCACACGAATGGACGACATAGATATACAATACACACATCACGGCAGACCACATACATGGGCCTAATATGCATCACTAAGGGCCACAACATGTGGGCCGATTATACATTTCAATGGGCCACGACCCATGGGCCTCCGTACATCATAATGGGCCGCAACCCATGGGCCTCAAAAACAACAGTTGGGCCGCATCAATGGGCATAAAAACGTAACAAGTGGGCCCTGCTCATGGGCCTCAAATACATCAAAAGGGCCACATGTCATGGGCCTAATATATATCACAATGGGCCTTGCCCATAGGCCATGAATACATCACAATGGGCCTTGCTCGTAAGTCTCGAATTCATCACAATGGGCCTTGCCCATGAGCCTCAGATTTAAGCGGGTGGGCCCCATCATATGGGCCTTAAATACAAGGAAAGTGAGCCCTATCCCATGAGCCTCAAATACAAGACAGATGGGCCCCATGGATGGGCCGCACCAATGGGTCTCAAGTGGGCTTGGACCACATAAAAAAATCATTTCAATAGTTGTAGGTGTAACATGTGTATCACTGCACACTACCATTCCATGGGGCACATAGCTCATTAATAATGATCAGCACTATCCAAATATTTTTCAGGTAATTCAGCACCATCCAAACATTTCCCATGTAAATCAGCACCATCCAAACATTGGACAACACTATCCAAACATTGTTCATCACCGTCCAGTACAATCTGGATGGTGTGGATGAAATAAATATATCATGATGGGGTCCACGTCAGTGTGGATTGTGTGGATTGCAACACACCATCAAGGTGAGGCCCCACATCTGGGCAATGGACGGTGTGGAATCACACATACAGGTGGGCTTCACCATCCAAAATTCTGGATGACGTGAATAAGGTATATACATCAGAGTGTTCCCACATCCAGTGGACTGCACACGTGCAAAGGGATTTCACCATTAAGAAAGTTGGACCATGTGGATGTGTCGACACACTAGGTGGGTCCCAACGTCTAGCTACTGGGCAGTGTGGATATCACACATACATCACGTGGGCCCTGCATGCAGTTGGACAGCGTGGGTATGAACACATACATCATGGTAGGTTCCACAGCTCTTGGACATCAGTCCAACGACACTCTCTAATGAACGGTGTGGATACAACACATAACCAAGGTGCCGTCCTCATGAGTGGGCCACCCGACTCATAGGACCAAGTGGGTATTAAAACCCCTATTGAAACAGGGCTGATGGCAAGTGGTCTTCCTGGTCGTTGGATCTGCCCAACTGGCATTCCCACATGATCTGAAGATGGATGGTGAGGATATACTACATACACCAAGGTGGGGTCCATGCATGTGGACCACCTCACACATCCACCCATCAAGTGGGCTCCACCATCCCAGTTGGCCTGCTGGATGAACATAAAAGAATTAGGTGGACCACACAATCATCACACAAGGGATAGAGAGAGAGAGAGAGTCAATTGGTAGAGGGACCCCGCCACTATGGGTCCCTCTTTGATACAACACATACATCAAGATGGGTCCCACATATGTGGGTCCTCAAATCACAAATCAAATAAATAAAATCACCCACCTAAAATTTTCCTTTCTTTGTCCTTCCGTCTATAGGCTTTAGAGCTTCAAGGGGGTCAATCTAATGGTTGAGATCGGCTTTCAAGGGTTGGATTAGGGTGGTAGGGAGTGGGCCATACTAGCTTCTCTCCCATGGAAGCCATGGATGTTGGACTCTCATGGAGTGTTGTTTGAAAATGGAAAGAGAGAATGAGAGAGAGAGAGAGAGAGGTGATGGGAGAGAGGGATGGGTGTACTTGTTTGTAAGAGAGTTAACTTTAGGGGAGGGGTGGTTGTACTTGGGGATGGGACATGATTGATTGATGTGTACTCAATTGATGGGGCATATTCTCTTGGGATTACAATGCGCGGTGTTTTTCTCGAACTAAATGTGGGCCCACATCTCCTGGCCCGGGTGTCGCATCGGCATGAGAGACGCGATGTCAGAACTGCAGTGATGGTGCGGTCGCACTGGTACAAGTCTCGGGGTCAAGCCAACTCAGATCGATAGGATGTAACTCAAGGATGCGCGCAACTACTATCTACACGTCGCGAGTCATCGAAATTTGACCGGGAGGACCGAGGAAGCCTACGGAATGGTACGGGCTAGGATATGGATCTCACACATAAATTTGATAAGTAGTAACCTATAAAAACTGTTTGCATCATTCCTTTGCATCTAAAACTCGGAGTTGCTTCTAGGGTTATATTTATTGGGGAAGATCGGCGACTAGCTACATAACCATATGGCTTTGTAATGATCCATTAGAAAACATACACTTGTGAGCGAGAATTACAAAATTACCCATAATTGTTGCTGGAGAAGTTCTTACAGCGAAAATGGTAGCAGCTAGTTTACAGATCAAGGGAGAGAGAGACAACCTTCTCCGAGAAACCAACACTCACTGTTGCTCATCATTTATCCTAATTTTAGGGTTGCGAATTTGTATGGGATAAAGGTATTGAAGTTTGAAGGTCGAATGGGAGAGAGAACTTACACTTGCACCTCCTTTCATGTCTTTCTCTCATTGTCTCTCAATTCTAGGGTTGTAAATTCGGATGGGGAGAAAAGGGTAAGATTTATAAGATATTTATATTGCCAAAATGTGCTCAAATAGCCTTACTGCCACTTTGTCTATCATACCTATCATAAGAGAGGACATATCTAACCATTTGCTCCATCGTGATGTAAGTGACTTATCCACAATGCTCATTTGTTATGTTAGTTGAATTTAGGGCATCAGCACAAAAAAGAGGCATGTCCAAGGCTTAAGTGGACCATACCAAAGGAAACAACAGAAATTAAAGGCCTATGGTAGAGTCCCTCTCCACATTGTTTTCTGTGGTGGTGGGTCCACTCGAGCTTTAGATCTAACTTATTCCTTGGCTAAAGCCCTAAAGTAATCTCTACAAAAGAATGGACGATCCATACACAAAACATACATCATGATGGTACCCACATAACCCAATTTCATAATTCTTAAAACCCTACTTACCCACAAACCCTAATTCCTAAATTCTTAACCCTAAATCCCAAAATCTAAAAACCTAAATTTATTTCTCCAATTTCTTAAACCTTGAATTGCCCCAAATCTTCCCTTTGAACTTGAACTATGCCTATGATAAGTTTCAAAGTTCCAATCTCTCATGGGACCTAAGATTTTCATGTTTATATGATTCATACTTGTGGGGGATTGTGATTTTCATGTCGACCCCATTTGGACCCATTTAAACGAGCTTAACTTGAAATTGAACGACGCTGAACTTGAAATTAACCGAACCTAACATGAAATTTACCAAGCTAAACTTGAAATTTTCTAGCTTAACATAAAATTCACCGAGCCGAACTTGAAATTGACCGAGCCTAATACGAAATTGACCGAAGCATACTTGAAATTGACCGAGCCTAACATGAGATTGACCAAGCCCAACATGAAATTAATGACCAAGGTCAATTTCATGTTCGCCTTGGTGAATTTCATGTTAGCCTTAATGAATTTCATATTTGCATCGGTGAATTTCATGTTCACCTTGGTCAATTTTGAAAATGGCAAGCTTAACAGTCTTTGGGGGGTGAACAGGACTATGCCAAATAAAAACTTAAAGTACTAAAATAATAAATAAATCAGAATAAAATAAAAATCTCAATTGCACTAGTATTGAAAAATTGATTTAAACTTAGTTTGTATAATAACCTTACACCAAAAACAAAGTTTTAGGTAGGACAATTTGATTTTCCGAACGTTGGTAAGGATCAAGACTTCGAACCAAGCAAGAGATAATAAAGCTATCTATTACAAACATTCACCACTAGTGTAGAAATAAAGTTGCAATCATTCAACACAAATACAAAAATTAAACATTCACCACAACACCAGGAGATATAGTGGTTCGGTTTGTACACCAACTATTCTCAAACAGCCACACCTACTCCACTCCTAATAATCACAACCCACGTGATATTGCGTTTACTAAAAAAAAGGTTTTCATTGGTTCACCTAAAAACCTTACATAGTTGTGATTTTAAAGTGTTTATCATAAACAAAAACCCCACACTGAGAGATTTTCTGGATATCTCAGTCAAAACCAACACATGAGATTTTCCAGCTATCTCAAAGAAACCAAAATACAAAGAATAAAAATGTACTTATCTTTTTATTGAAGACATTCTTCATGTAGCCTGTAGAACCACTTTGCTTGAAGTAGAATGTTCAATGTTTAATAACACAAACAATGGTTCAAGGTTCTAGATTGGTTTTAAATTAATTCATACCAAAGGCTACTTATTTGAATTCCTCAAGATCTCAAAGAAGAACAATTACTCTCTTCAAAAAATAAGATTCATGAAAAGAGATCAATGAATTAAACAAAAAGCTATTTAAATAAAATATTAAAATACCATGCAATAGCTTGAAGATGGTGGGGACTTCTCTCTCTCTCTCTCTTGGTGAAGGGTTTTCTTAACTTGAATGATTAATTTCAGAATGAGAGAAAGCCTTTATTTATAGTTTAAAATGTTGTTGCTTCGACTCATCTAAGATCTAACAAAATTTTAAATTTTTGGCGCGATTGGATAAAACTGTTCTTTAACTAGTCGAACGCTATGCTCGACTGGTCGAGCATGGGCTTTGACTGGTTAAGGGTGCCAAAATATAGTTACTGGACTTTAAGTCGAGTAACCCTTGACTGGTTAAAGGTCCCTCTTCGACTGGTTGAGTAGTCTGCTCAACTGGTCGAGAAAGTAACAGAAAAATTCGATTTTTGCATTTTGAACTTAGATTAGTCAAAAATTTCTTAGACTGGTCGATCCACAGCTTAGAGTAGTCGAACCTAAGCCTAGACTAGTCGAAGCTAAGCCTATATAAAGTATAAAAACCCATATATGATTATGTTTTGAAAGGACCTGAACCTAATATTTTTCTAGGGTCTATTATACCTTAATAGACTAAACATTGAAGTAGTTCGAACCTCTCAAAACTTGTTCTTGAATCTTTAATGGAGCTTGAATCTTTAATGGAGCTTGAAGTAGGAGTTTGAACTTCTACTAGTCTTTAATAGAACTTAAATCTTTCTTCATCCACCTTTATTCTCTTGAAGGTGAACTTTCAATCTTGATTCACATTGTGTGAACCATATGATATGTTATTTTGTCTCATCGAAATTTGACAAACAAGAGTGTGTTTTATACATTATAGCACTTACAATCTCCTCCTTTGTCAAATTCGTGACAAAACAATTAGCATAACAACATCCATATTGTTAGCTTGATTTCCATATTTGTAGAAGATGCAGCTCTATTAAATCAGCAAAATTTACTCCCCCTTAATGTGAGATTATCCTGTGTTATGACAAATAATACATTTCCAATATAAAACTCCCAACAACCTTCCATATATCAATATATCAACATTCAATATAATGCATAACTCATTGAATTTACTAATCAAATTAGAAATCTCTCCCCCTTTTTGTCACAAAATGACAAAGGGAAGAATACTCATGTGATTAAAATCAATAAATGACAATAGAAATAGTAGACCAATAAGAGGAAAATGAATAGAGAATGGTAATTAAGAGTTAACATGAAGTCATCAACAAGGATATAATATCGAAGTTTGAGAGAGTTATCATCCAACACACATATTATAAAGTTATATAACCGAAGAAAAAAAATTAAATAACATCAACCTAATCAAATCTAGAAGAAGAGGATAAAAGAGGTATAGATGGGTCTGAAAGTGCCTTGGTTTGTCAATTAGTGTGACTGTTGAGTCAGCTAGACTGCATAGCCTGATAGGAAGATCAATTCAAAAGCGTCTACCTCAACTGGATGTGTGCAAGCTCACTACAGGTAAATCTAAGCCTCACATCTCATGCCCCATAACACCAGGTACTTAAACCCTTAAAACAAGTTAGAACATCATTGGGTTTTTAAGTTAAGAAAACTTTTTCAAATCAGAAAATCTCTAAGTTTTCTTGCTTTGTCGATTTTATTGATACACATCTCGATATGATAGACCTGCGCTGTCGATGTCCTCAATGACAAATTGATTCCATCGGAATGAGGATAAAAGTGTCCAGCAACCACATATTGCTCTGGACAGATTTATCGATGTATCGATATCATCGATTTTTTAATCTTGAGTCTATCGAAGGTGACTCGATAATATTGACAGGTAGATCTCCGGTGCCCCTATTTTCACTTAAGAATATCATATGTGCATTGATATATCAAAACCCTCCTTGATACCATCGAAGTTCAAATCTCGACGACATCGAAGGCTCTCGATGACATCGGTCATGGGCGCGAAGATTTCCATCAAAATATTTCAGGATAGTTTATCTATGATCGAGGGTCACTCGATAGAATCGAAATTCAAATATCGATGATATCGGTACGATTTTGATGACTTCGAATAGAGATAGAAACTGTCCAGCAAGCTTAAATGAAAATCTCTTGAATTTATCAATGCCTTGACACAGCTATTGATATCATTGACATTCAAATTTTGATGATATCAAAGGTTCTTCGATCATTCTTGTAAACCTGAAATATTTCAAAGCAAGTCTCTCTCATTTTCAAATGTCGAGGATTTAAACCTCACATCGATGAAATCGGAGTTCAAAATATGATAACATCGACACATGTTTTGATTCATCGACCAGCTGACAATAGGTTTCAAAAGCGTATGACATTTGAGTTTGTGTCATCGAGTGGACCGTCGATGGTATCGAGAGTATACGCTCAATGATATTGAACCCGCTCAATGATATCGAACTCTGTCATAAATATGACCATTTTATATCCATTAGAACCCTTTGCCTATATAAAGAGGACTTGTCTATTATTGCTGGTAGAGCAAGAAGAGAGTTCTTTTGAGTGTTTTACCTTAGATCATATACCCAAAGCCCTTTCTCTCATGGGAGTTCATCCTCTAATCCACCCTTATCATTGATATTCAATAGCGTAGATTGGGGAATGAACTTCTGCATTCAAGGATCCTCCAGCTATTACCTTAATGAAAAATCATTAAGCTGGGATGCCTTGAATGCATAGATGATTGGAATCACTCTATCTCCTTTATAAGAAATTATTTAAGAGTAGGATTCCATCATTACCTTGACCCAACTCGACGTCGTATATTGGTACATCATCTGTGTTACAGATCAAGAAAGCAGGAGATTCTTCATCAACAAAGAAGGAGATCTTTGAAAACGTGCTGAATGAGACTCATCCACTTATTTGTAAGTATTTAGAATCCAGAGGACCCTTATGATCATTCCTTTGTAGGATTGGGTCTAAGGTGTTTCTGACCCCTTGTAAGTCCTCAAGGAGGCCTCCGGCAGGAGTATACGTAGTGGATATGTTGTATTGACCCTTGCTCATGAGAGCATAAACAGTGAGGTTCCTTATATGGATCCTTGGCCAGTGTGCCTAAAACCAGGTGTTATGTGTTGACCCTTGCTTAGGGAGCATAAACAGTTAGCGTATGTGTAAGTTATAAAGGTTGAAGGTGTACCTAATTTAAAACCTTAGGTTTGAGGTGAACTGCTGTGAAACCTCCTTAGTGAAATCTGGTACACTCAAGGGTTGAGTGCGGTTATCGGGAGTGGAGTAGATAAGTAGTCAAACCACTATAAAACTGACTGTGGTTGTGATTGATATTTGTTCTTGATTAGTTATGTGATTTCATTAACTATTCTCATATCTACTCACACTAGTCACATCCATCATAAACTATAAACTTTTTCATGTTTATCATTCAATAGTTTTATGATTGGATCCTCAATTTGGCTTGGAAGCCATTTGAGTTACTCTGACAATATCTTGATGCTTTTCATGCCTATTTACTCAGGATTGGATTAATAGGATTTTTAATAAGCATAAAAACTTTAAAAAGTCCTATTCATCCCCCTCTAGGACTATTAGCATATTCCTACTTCAACTAAAGCGGTCTTTACCGCTATTTCAGGGTCGATCTGGTAAGTCCTGTAGTAATGCAATGAAAGTATTTACGCATATATTTTATGGAAGATTTATGACTTTCAACCAGATTATCCTGTAATACCTTTAAATCCATAACATTTTCTTCTAAATACTTAAGCCGATCATCAACTTGAGGTGGTTGATACTCAGGATTAGCTTCATCATATGATTATAATTCTACAAAAATATCATCCATAGATGTGTCCTCAGGTAATGGTTTTTCTGCCTCTTCTTCTTCATCCTCATCTCTCTGGCTAGGAAAGTATGTCGGGTTCATCTTGTGAATATTCGTATTATAAAAAGGTAAGAGTGCCTCAGGTGCCTCAGTTGATGAAATAACAATGTTGCAATGGATAGAAAGAGTTGTAATGAGATATGCAAATGGTATGGAACCATGACCTGAATAAATACGAAATTGGATAATCAAGTAGCAAATCAATAAGGGAAGACAGATAAGAATGCCAGAAGCAACAACATGAAGAATACGAGTCATAAAGGGAGTATGTTTAGACTTATTCCCCAAATGAGGATACACAATCAATGTAAAAATACGATGGACCCTAAATCTTAGAATCATATGGGTGGCATGGAGAGCATTACCATAACTCCATTCGGCATTAAACCGACATAGTTTATGGGTAATATCCTGACGCTCAGATTCATACATTCGATCAGCAAGTGGGGCAATGGATATGCCTTCATCATTTACATTCACATCAAGCAATCCTAAGATTAGGTGCCTATCAATCGGAGCAGTCCTTTCTTTAAAATTAATAGAAAATGTAAGGTTATCAAGAGACAACTCTCCTATTGATGCATACATCTCTTGAGCTATGGAGCGGTATGCCGTTCCGCCCCAACACAGAATATTTTTCCAACCGATGACAGATAGATTAGGCATGAGTTTAAATGGACTAATGTGATCAATATTCACAGTTCTTTCTATAATAATATTTCTAATGCGGAGATCCCTTACATGCTCTGAATCTTCTACGGGAGCTCTTAGGGTTCTCATCGTAACTGGAGTCGTCCGGGAGGAGGAGCCAATAGGGCCCTTGCGTGTAGCCTTCCTCTTAGACCGATGCTCTATGTAGAGTTCGCAAAAGAAGATATTAAAGATGGGTTTGGCTTAAATCAGATTTTTGCATAAAAACCTTCTCTGGAAAGGATGTAAATCTTAAATCAATCACAAAATGAAGAATAACTAGCAACAAGGAAACCAAATATAGAAAGAAATAAAAAATAAATCACTTACAAAGACTTTATGGAGATGGGTTCGGTGAGTCGAGCAAAGGCTAGTCGAGGAAGAAAGATGAAATGAGGAAGAAAAGGGGTTTTTTCCTCTTTTAAGAGGCCCACCCGCGCACTTCAACCGGTCAAGTATAGTCTTCGACCCGTCGAAGCTCGACTAGTCGAGGATGTGCTTGACCGGTCATGTAGTAAAAATTTCAAATATATATATTTTTAAAATTTTAAAATTTATATTTTTAACATTTTTAAAAAAAATTATAAACATACAAATAATAAAAATGCATAAACAACGTAATTTAATTAAAGGTGCACAAACCAATATCATGTTTTAATTTAGAAAATCTATTCATGTCAAGCGGTTTGGTCATAATGTCTGTAAGCTGCTTTTCTGTCTGAATGTATTCTAATGAAATGCTCTTGTCCTCAATTAATTCTCGAATGTAATTATATCGAATGTCGATATGTTTCGTACGAGAATGTTGAATGGGATTTTTTTAAATATTAATAGCACTTGAGTTATCACAATATAATATTATTATATCATGCGCAATCTCATAATCAGCTAACATCTTTTTCATCCAAATCAACTGGGTGCTAGCATTACCGGCTGCAATATATTCGTCTTCATTAAATGAGAGAGATACAAATTTTTGTTTCTTTCTAAGCCAGGAAACTAGACAATTTCCTACGTATAAATATCCACCACTGGTAGATTTTCTATCATTGATGTTTCCTACCTAATTAGCATTGGTATATTCAGTAAGTTGTACATTTGTATCATGCGAATACTATAGATTGAAATTAGTTGTACTTGCGACATATCAAATTATCTATTTAACAATAATTAGATGAGATTCCTTAGGGTCAGACTGATATATAACACATATTCCAATGTTAAAATCAATATCAGGTCTACTAGCAGCTAAGTAAAGAAAACTATCAATCATGCTTCGATATAAACGAAAGTCTATACTTTTACCTATTTCATTCTTAGAAAGTTTGAGAGTTGTACTGATATTAGTATCAAAATTTTTTCAATTCTCAAACTCAAATTTCTTTACTAAACTCAAAGCATATTTGGTTTGAGAGATGAACATTCCATCTTCCTGTTGTTTTACTTGTAATCTAAGAAAGTAATTTAATTCTCCAACCATACTCATTTCAAACTTGGATTTCATTAGTTCTGCAAACTCAACAGACAAGTTAGAGCATGTACATCCGTAAATTATATCATCAATGTAGATCTGTACAATTAATATATGTTCATTATATCTTTTAACAAATAAAGTTTTATTAATGTTTTCCATGATAAAGTTATGACTTAGCAAAAATTTTGTCAACTTTTCAGATCATGCCCTGAGAGTTTGTTTTGAATCATAAAGTGTCTTTTTAAGATGATATACATGATCTGAGAGTTTAGAGTCCTCAAAACTCTTAGGTTATTCAACATATACCTCTTTATGTAAATCATCGTTTAGAAACGCACTTTTAACATCCATTTAATATATCTTGAATTTTTTATAGAAAGTAATTGAAATGAATAATCTAATGGATTCAAGGCATGCAACTCGTGTAAGGTTTCATTGTAGTCAATTCCTTCTATCTGAGTGTAGCCTAGTACAACCAGTCGAGCCTTATTTCTAATGATATTTCCCATTTCATCAGATTTGTTCTTAAAAATTCATTTGGTTTCCATTATATGTTAACAGAAGGTCTAGGAACCAAATAATAAACATCATTTCTAACGAATTGATTTAACTCTTCTTATATAACCAAAATCCAACTTTCATCAGCAAGTGCTTCATTTACATTTACCGGTTCAATTTAGAAAATGAAGTAGATGTAATTACCAATGTTTTCTAATTATTTTCTTGTCTGAACACCAGTATAAGGGTTACCTAATATCTGATCAGTCGGATGGTCTTTGACTAATCTTAATTCAGAATTATTTGATTTAGATGAAGAGTCAAGTTTGTCGATAATGTTGACTTCATCGTCATCTGGACTTGGTGAGGGTATGATCAGGTGATCGCTAATTTCAACGTTAATAGATTCATGAATCACTCCTATTCTTTTATTAAGAACACGATATGCTTGACTATTCAGACCATAACCGAAGAATATTCCCTCATCACTCTTTGCTTTGAACTTTTTCAAGTTTTTCCGGTCACGTAAAATGTAACATTTACTTCCAAAAGTTTGAAAGTATTTAACAATTGGCTTCTTATTAAACCATATCTCATAAGCTATTTTTATTTTTTACTTTTATAACATACACACGCTTTATAATGTAGCAAGTAGTATTAATAGATTCAGCCCATAAGTTTTTCGATAAATTCATGTTATTTAGTATTACATTGGTTATTTCTTGTAACACTGTTCTTTTTTTTCAACAACTCCATTCTTGTAAAACTAAGTACCATGATTACTTCTGATCTTGATCACATGTACTTCTTTTCAGTCTAAATATATTTTAGAATTCTTTTAACTTCTTCAAGAGTTTCAGATTTTTCTCTCAAGAAGGCTACCCAAGTATATCTGGTAAAATCATTTACAATAACTAAAAAATACTTCTATCCACCTCTGGTCTCTGTTCTCTTTAGTCCTACCAAATCCATATAGAGTAGTTCAAGAGGTTTAGATGTGGGTAAAGAGTTCACTTTCTTATGACTATTCTTAATTTGCTTGCCAATTTGACATGTGCCACAAATCTTTTCTACATTTTCTAATTTGGATAAGCCACAAATATGATCTCTCTTACTCAAGCTATAAACATCTCTAAAGTTGATAAGTCCAAGAAGTTTATGCCATAGTTCTATTTCGTCTGTTTGGACCATGCAACATGAAAAATTAGAAGAGCATGAGTCATTAATAATATACTAATTCTCAGAAGTCCTACGACCATTTAATATCACACTTCCCTTCTCATTTGATATCTCACATCCGTGATTTGTAAATTTCACGCTATGTTTGTTATCGTAGATTTGAGATATACTTAGGAGGTTATGTTTTAGACCTTCAACATACAGTACATTCTCAAAGGGAGGGAGTTGAACAGTACCTTGGCCTATAATTCTGTTGTTGCTTCCATCACCGAAAGTAACTAAGCCGTCGTTTACTTCTCTGAAGTTGGTGAATTTTTCTTTGTCACCTGTCATATGTCTTGAACATCTATTGTCAGGTACCATTTTGAATGGCTAGTGGCTTTGAAGGTTGTGTGGGCAACAAGACATGTAATCTTTAGAACCCATTTCAATATGGTTTTTGGTTTAGGAATTTCATTGGATTTTCTCCATTTTTGGGAGTTGGAATTACTCCACTGTCTATTAACTCCGATTCCATTTGAGTTATATTTAAGAAGCTCTTTGAGTATGTCCACTATTTTTTCAGCTAAACGAGGTTTATTAAATCTTTAATTTCTAAAGTTAATAGTATTAGAATTAATCTTAAAAACTTGAAAAGGTTTTGGATTTTTAAAATCATTTCGAGAAAAATTTCTCAAGTTCTTACCTTTAGAGTTTGAGGATTCTCCTTTTACAAATATAGGAGATAAATTCTTCTTTTTTGAGAGTTATCTTTGATATAACCCAGACCTGATTTATCACCACATTTTCTAGATGATGATAACAATTTTTCCAGTTTTAAGTCTTCGTAAGTATATCTCTATGTATCCTTAAAACTCAAAGGGGAAGAAACTTCAAGTTTTAGATTCTCATTTTCAGTTCTGAGTCTTTCAATCTCTGAGGTTTTGAAATTTAAGTCTAGTTTTGCTTTTTCAAAAAAATATGAAAGATGAGATTTTTCTAAAATATTATTTTCAAGTTCTTCTTTTAACTTAAGATATTTTTCTCTTTGAATTTTTAATTTAACAACAATTTTACAACTTTCCCTGTATAAGGCATTGTAGGTGTCTTGAAGATCATCCTCATTCTCATTTTCAGGGTCACTCTTAAGATTATCATAATCAGATAAGTTACAACTATCTGAGGAGGTGACTCTAGCTATAGTCATTAGGGCTTTCACTTCATTTAAATTTTCTTGTTCTAATTTGTCTAATTTAGGAGAACTTTCAGAGCCAAATGATTCATCCTAAGTAGGTATCATGTCCTTTCTTTTTAATCTATCCCTTTTAGGACATTTATTCATCAAATGCCCGTATTCATGGCAGTTGAAACATTGACTACCTTTTACAGATTTTCAAGATTTAGATTTTCCTTTTCTTTTGTCAGATGGTTTTTGAAAATCAGATCTTTTCTTGTTTTTAAAAATTCTGTAAAATTTCTTAACAAGTAAAGCCATATCATCTTATGTATCTTCAACATCATAATTAACACAGTTATCTTTTGAAATAAATTTAGATGATTTAAGAGAAATGGACTTACTGTTAGGAGCTTTAAAATTTAACTCATATGTTCAAAGAGAACCAACTAACTCTTCAACTTTCATTTGATCAACATCTCTTAATTCTTGAATGGCAGTTACTTTAGAATTAAATCTCTTAAGAAGAGATCATAGTATTTTCAAACAGACCTTGCTTTCTGGGATTCCATCTCCTAGAGCTCACATGAAATTTACTAAATCATATAGTTTTGTATAGAAGTCCATGGAAGTTTCACTTTCTTCCATACGTATTATTTCAAATCTTGTAGTGAGGATTTGAACTTTAGATTTCTCGACTATAGAAGTTCTTTCATGTGTCATTTCAAGAATATCCCATGCGTGTTTAGTTGTATCACATGAAATAATTCTCTTGAATTCATCAGGTGATAGAGCACAAGTAATAGCATTTAAGGCCTTAGCGTTTACACTGCTTTCGCTTTTCTAAGGTGTAGTTCATAAATAGAACACAATTTCTTTCATAGATTTAGTTCCGTCACTGCCTAGAACTTCAGACATAGGAGGTTTCCATTTGGTTACAATGGCTTGCCACATGCTTTCATCTAAAGATTTTAGAAAAATCCTCATTGTGGATTTCCAGTATGCATAGTTAGAGTCATCAAAAGGTGGTGGCCTGGTCATAGATAAGCTATTAAAATTTGACATAATGAAAATCTTTAGATCTTTAAACTCAAGGAACTTAATTCAAAAATATGAGCAACTTAGCTCTGATACCACTTAAAAAGGGCGAGTTTAATTAATAGCCCTAGAGGGGGAGATGAATAAGACTATGCCAAATAAAAAGTTAAAGTAATGAAATAATAAATAAAACAGAATAAAATAGAAATATCAATCGCACTAGTATTGAAAAATTGATTCAAACTTAGTTCGTATGACAACCTTACACCAAAAACAAAGTTTTAGATAGGACAACCTGATTTTACAAACATTTGTAAGGATCAAGACTTCAAACCAAGCAAAAGATAATAAAACTATCTATTACAAACATTCACCACTAGTGTAAAAATAAAATTACAATCATTCACCACAAATACAAAAAGTAAACATTCACCACAACACTAGGAGATATAGTGGTTCAACGTGTACCCCTATTTCGACTAGAAACGAAAAGCACTTGATTTGGGGAATTATCTCACTTAATATTAACAAAAGATAACACAAAGAGAATAATCATTAATTTCATTCATCCTGAATTCATTACATCCTTTTGATCCTTTAATTCCGAGACAAAATTTCTTAGAAACTACAAAAATGCAAGTATCAGATCGGCTCAAATATAAATTTTGGCAGCATTCCAACTCATATCAGTCATATATCCATGGGAGATGAGTTGTGTGGGCTTTCCATGCATTTCTTCCCTCATTGACATGATGGAGGAGTGCTAGAATCCTTTTGAAACACCTAAACTGGCCCGAAAATTTGAAAATGCAGCATGTAGCTACCTCAAATAATACTCGCACAACTCATTAGGAGTAGCGTTGTAACACCCCGGATTTTGGCCAATCTGGGATTTGACGTCCTTAGGCAGTGGGTCAATTAAAACACCTGGAAAATCGTTCAGAACCCAATTCCATAGCCAAAGAAACCACTTAGGATTAATTCCTTTAGAAATTAAGCGTAAGTTAGCTAGCGCAATGTTAGAGTAGCTGAAAAACAGTCCCTGATCACTTTAAATACGTTCTACAAGACCCAAATCGAGTAGAACGTATGACTCTATAATACTCTATAACCTCGGATCAAACTCTAAGCAGGTTTATTCTCTGGACCACCTTGAAATTTTGTATTGGATCTAGATCGCGCGTCAAAAATCCGATGCCTACTATCTTAGACCGTTAAGACCGCCTAGCTGGACTTAACAATCATTTCAAAAATCAAGTCCAACCGATAATCACAGGCTATTTCATTGAGCCCGGACTGAAGAGAGTGTGAATAGGGACAGAATTGAAATTTGAAATTCAAATCTGGCACACGACTTGACGTGTCAGTATTGAGCGTTCTGACCGTCAGAATTCAGCCAAATTACACCCTCGGATCAGGAAAATTTCTATTTCATATCATGAGATTTGCAGGCCTGATCTACGTGCGGTGACCGCTGAACTAAAACTGGACTGCCACGTGCGATCTGCGAACCCTGCCGGACTGAAAACTTGATGTATGCTAGATCCAGTATGCATGAGCTTAAGTCCGACCGCATTCAGCCAGGGGACCATCAGAAATGTCCTTTTGGACTGAAACAGCCCCTATTTGGTTACCCCTCAAGTGAAACTTGTTCCCGAGCCTATTCGGGCAAGTTTGGGCTTATAAAAAGGGATGAAACCCTCACTCCTCTCTCCCATCCGAATTTGCAAAAAAGTCCTAGATTGGGAGAGAGAAAAGGTGAGAGTTTGTGAAAGAAGGTGGGAGAGAATTCCCTGCTGCTTGTGCCACGTGCTGCAAGTAGTTAAGCCACGTGCTCTAATCACCTGGCCGATGATTCTTCTACTTTTTCAGGTATGAAATAACCCTAGAAAGTTGCTGATTTAAGGTTTACTAGGATTCATAGCTTGTTAGCTGACGTAACTCGTAAATTAGGTTCTCTTATCGCTGTAGACGAAGCGTATACGCTCCGTTCGAATTTACACATCCATAAGAGACAAGGTGCGGATTTTAGACACTTTGATTGACTGTTTCCAAAGCTTTCAATGTCGTTTAATATTAGATTATCGACGGCAACACCGTTTGACATGTACAACATGCTGTCCGTTTCCTGTTTCGTAAACCGGCGAAGAATATGAGATTTAGGGCATTTTAGTCATTTCTAGGAAGTACTGATTTCATTCATATTTTACTGATGTGATTGACATGATTTGTTGTCGCATTAGAATGTTAGGAATGCGTGCATAATTAGTTTGGTGAAGAGATTCGCCTAAATGCGCACTTCGGGTCGACATACTATATGTAGACTTAAGTGTGTAGTGTAAGTGTTTGTATTAATGCTTGTATTAGTATGTATTGAATGAAATGATGTTATGGATTAGTTTGAGATTGGTTTCTCAATTGATATGCTGATGTGAATGATTTCTTACATGTTATCCATATGCATAATTTCATCATATGTGTGAAAGGCATGTATTAGGTGATTTGCTTAAGTTGTATGTTACAACATGTGTTAACATGCTCATATGGTGGTATTTCATTTCCAATTCTTTCACATGCTTTGCTGATGTGATTTCACATGTTTGGGACTGTACTTAGTTCAGGCAGTCGGTAACCGAGTGAATTCGTGGTTGGCTTATCTTTGCCACGAACGACGCGTCGATGAACGCGAGCCGTGTTTTGGAGTTGGCGGCAGTGGTTAGGCCACACGAAGTGTTTTACGCACTTCATGTCGTTCAACTTGAGATGCGATCGTGCTAGTCGAGCCCGTTAAGTAACCTGACTGGCCGTTGTATGTTCACCCTGCATGAGTCATAACTGCTTGAACCTAGGGTACTGAACTTACCATTGTAAACCCTTTTAACCATGGTACCTTGATCCACGAAGACTCATGAGCCGGGCATGGTGGTATGGGACACCGTGGTCGAGCTGTCGGCCTACGCTGGGGCTACAAACCTCCCCGTAGTGACCAGTGAGCACCTATGAATCGTGAGCAGATTATGGTGGTATGGGACACTATATTCTTACTGTCGGCCTACATTGATAAGGTGATGGGGGAGCGGTGCAATGAGTGCGAGCAACAGCCCTGGCAGCCCTTTGTAGTGACTGCGAGCATATTCTGAATCTACGGGATGCGACGACCCTTCAGTAGCAGTAGAGTATAGTAGGCCTGTATTGATAAGGTGATGGGGGAGCGGTGCAACGAGTGCGAGCAACAGCCCTGGCAGCCCTTGCAGCGACCCACAAAATATACATCGTATGAGATTACTAGGAGTGACGACCCTAGACAGGATCTGTGTTGGGATTGATACAAGGGAGGTACCTTAGTTTCCCAATCCTGCTGTTTGAATGGACTAATAATAACTCGAAAATCATATCACTATACCATTGCATGTGCCTGGAAGATGTGGAGCACTTGAGGGTCGATTGCATGCCGCGGTCGTAAGATGGTGCCGTATGAGGGAGATCGTCGGTGAGGGCATACATCACGTCATGTCATATTGCATTAATAACGGTATTAGGATTGTTTGATTTACTGCTTTACTATTATCGCATGATTGATTTGATAACATGTTAATCTTTGCTCTATTATTCCACTGAGTTAGCTACTCACTCCCACGTTACGGGACGGTGTTCTTGGACACCCACCAGAACTTGTTTGTGATTGCAGATGATGACGCGGCCTGCGAGGCGGGGCTGGACTTGATGATATTGATGATGAGGAGGATTCCTCCTTTATGCGTGTGTTGATCGACGGGATTACGGGGAGGTTGATTAGATACCTCGGCACTTGTCATTTCATATTTTTAGAACACTCATGTACATCCTTTTTGGTTTACTTTTGGAGTATACATGTATGTATATAACCTGGTAACATATTCACACTCTGGAGACATACAACAGTTGATATATGTTATACATACTATCACAGTCTTCCGCTTGTTAATTTAACTGTCTCTGGAGTATGATATGCGGTTCTAGCTTAATCTCACTCATGTTTAATACGTTATCACAGACAACACTCAATCATACATATCTATGTTGGATAAATAACATGTTGGAACTCGGGGGTTGGGTTTTTGCTCGACCCCCCGATTTTCGGGATGTTACAGATGGTATCAGAGCATGATTTGAATTAAACCGGGCCTAGTTTATGGTCACGCGACGTACGCTGTCGCTTCCTTTGACTTAGGTGGGTGCGAGAAGGGTCTAGAAACACTTCTAGGATCCCAGATTCGCCAATAGGCGAAGTCTATTCATTTCGATCGCGTGATCAAGTCCGTAACGCATCTAGGGTCGCGTGAAGCAACCCGAATAGCTCCTAGGTTGTAGGTAAGTGGGTTGAGACGTTCTTTGAATGATTCTAAACCTGTAAATGTGAATCCTTGGGCCGTGGGACAACCACGACCCCTATAGTCAATCGCCAGGGCTTAAAAATCCCGTTTCATCCAAAATCTTCAAAATTCTTCCTGTCACCACTCCAATCTTCAATTCTTTCTTATCCATTTCATGTTAGGCATCAATCCTAATGTGAAAATAACATAAAATCATACTTTCACAAAATCTAACAGTGAATAGTAAAATTTCATGAAAAATGGCCATAAGGCCATTCTAACTTCACTTTCTTTAGCAACTAATAGGTTAGATGGATGTAATAGATCCTTCTACCCCAAAATCATATGCTGCATGATAGGGTTTTATATTCAGAATTATAGATTGGTCCCGAAAATCTCTGAACACATGTTTGGACCTATATAGGTCAAAATACAATGAACCAAGGTTGGGACCGTACATATTTGGGGTCCTTGGACCATGGGGGACCAAACCAATGTGGTCCCACCACCCAACCAGAGGTTTGGTCGGCGATGCCATCGCCGATCCGGCGATGCATCGCCGGCCAATGTGGTCCGTTGGATGTGAGCTTTGGTTTCTGAGGATATTTTGGGTACTACACACCCCCCATGCATGGTTCGTGTGTAGAAAACCCCTAAATCATACACTTCCTTCACAAACAGCCCTTCCCATAGCCCCATTTACGTTTTCCAGCTGCCATCTCCAAAATTCATGATTCCAAACCACCCCTAGATCCATCCTTGGCCAAAAACGACCACCCTCCATCAATCTATTTTGATTTGCAGCCCTCCCTTTAACAGCTTTCATCGTTTGGAGCTTTAAAAACTTCCAAATCGAGCTGAAATCGTGAGGTGCTCCATTCCACTTTTTCATTTTCATTTCTTCTTGAAAATACATCCTAGGAAAGTTTGAAGCATCCCTCTACAACGCCTAGATCTCCCTTTTCCAGTTTGGACATCCACTTCTTCACATTTTCTCCATTTTCCATGGCTTTCGTGGAAGCCATTTTAGGCCTTTTGTCACTCTCCACCATCCTATCTTTGATGGGTAAAAGAAAAATGACAGCAGATGAGGCTGGGCCAAGTCGCCCTGCTCAATCGAGAAGACCGCGGGGTGGTGCCGCAAGTTCAAGCGCCGCCACAGGTCCAGCTACAGCCCGAGAGTTCCATACAAAGCGGGATTTGGATCCCCATAAGCGAGTGATTCTAGCTGAGATGCCTCACGGCCAATACACTGATCGTAAAGTATTGTTTGAGTTGGACGTGGAAGGGCGACTGTTCGATGAGTTTTTGTTGTTCGAGCACATTGAAGCTGCGCATTGGGGTCTGATCTTTGAAGCTCGCGCTCATGCTAATGTGAGCACCGTTCGTGCCTTCTACGCTTGTATCCGAAATCCTACCTTGGAGCCATTGCAGTTCAAAATTCCTTTTGGTAGGGATAGGATGGCTACGATCAATGTGTGGATGATTGCGTGACTTCTGAACGTACCTCTTGGTGATGTTCATCCTAGTGAGAAGAATCTGAGGAGTAGGCATGAGCGAGATAGCCGTACCAGGTTCCTATGCGGTAAGTTGGTTCCATGGCAGCCTAATAATAGCCTCAAGGCGACGTATATGTCTGATGATTTACGCCTGCTGCACCATATCTGCACGTTCAATGTGTATCCTAGGTCGACGAATCGCATTGAGTGTACGCGCCTTATGATTGATTTCTTGTATCTGGTGGCCCAGGGAGAGAATGTATGTATGGCCACTTTCATCTTGTGGCAGATAATCCTCATAGCCAAGTCAAGAAGAACGTCCGAATCGCTTCCTTTTGGCTGATTGATACGCAAGATCGCGCTTGAGTTTGCTTACAGACTTGGGCCGGAATTGCCAGTTTCGATTCATAGCATTGATGAGTCGACTATGGTCAAGATGAAGATAGGGTCTCAGTACCGTGAGAATCAGCTTGAGGAGGATAGCGAGGATGACTTTGATGATGAAGAGGATGCAAGTGAGGGAGAACCTGGAGCAGAAGTTCAGGAAGAAGTCCAGGAAGAGGCAGAAGAGGAGGCTCAGGATACAGATGAGAGCCCTCCTCCTTCTGCGCAGGCTACTAGCGATGATCGCATTGCCCGGATTGAGGAGAGTCAGATCGCCTTGCGAAGGGAAGTGCAGGAACTTCACGCTGAAGTCGAGGATGCCAAGGCGGTTACGAAGAGGAAATTCGGCAAGGTGACTCGCACCTTGAAGGCGATCCTGTGTTACTTGTAGGATAAGGGTGCTCCTCCTCCGTCACCCGACTCAGACTAGCGAGATCTATGAAGTTGTTATCAGTAGTTAGTCGTTTCCTGTTTTATGTTGTGTAAGCCTGATAAGGCTAGTAGTTTGCTTATGTTGCTATAGTAGCTGACTGACTTAGCTCCCATGTACTTCTCGTCATGATACTTGTAGGGAGATATCCCTTGTATTTTGACAATTTTAGTTTAATGAAATGTATGATGTTTTTCGGCTTGATATGTGAATGTTTGTGTTGAGGTTTGGGCTTAATAAATTCGAATTTGGTTAGATGGAATGCATGCCGTTCCGTTCGCTGTAAGGTATTGTCCCTAGATTGGGAATATTGTAACTCCCGGGACTCAGCCTAAAAATTAAATTTTTATCCCACCCCACCCTCCTACCAAGCATACCACTTCCAATCCCGCCATGGGACTAGGAATGCGGTTCCATTTAATACAACTAAACGCTACTGGCCACATAGACCCTTTGCGTTTTGGACCTAGTGTTAGCACTCCTAGATTTGAAGGATCTGACGATATAGGAAATCCAATTCTATTTAGACAATCTTGACCCTAAGCAATAGAACAATTCCCTGTAGTAGAAATGGTATGGAATCATTTAACGTCTAATCTTAGGCTTTGGATTATAGCTACTGAGTTACAGACTAGCCTACTAGTTACCTTAAGTAGTGTAAAGCCTGTATATGCTAAGGAATTGAAGGTTAGATTTGGTTGAAGTAGAACTTTATTCCTTCGATAGATCCCCTTATGACTTATAGACTTCTGTTGTTGCCCATAGGAAGGAACCATTCACTCTCAGGGAACATTTATAAATCCCTCAGATTGAACTTAGTATGTACTAGCATGCCCCTTAGAATTGCCTTCTCCAAAGGCTTATTGCATTCGGGAACGCGAAATAAAGGAAATGCAATTATCAGTGAAGTATTCACGGTTTGAATCGACTTCTTAATCCTAGTAGTTACCACTAAATCCAATGCTCTGATCAAGCAGAAGATCGGCATCGACTAGGATTGAGGACTGATACAACAACTTTTCTGTCATCGCGGGGCAGAAGGTTTGTGTATCCGGCTCAGACCCATTACACAACTATTCTTCCATGTTGGCCCAACCACCTACAACCACAAGTTATTGCTTTGTCCTTGGTAAATGTTAAGGACTTCAAGCCAGTAGAGGATTCGACATCTTGCCACCAACTCATACCTGCCCCTGAACTTAACCACAATAGAGATTAGGCTCATCTCTATGATCATAGGTACCAATGCCATATAACGCATCATTAGCAAGGAAAACCATGTAGAGAAAGGTTGTTTCCATTTTAGGTTAAGGATAGCCCCTAAGTTGCACCTCATTCTGATATACGGATCGATACAACGATTCTTCAACCTTAAGTAAAATCAAGTTTTAAGGGGGGTAGAACGAATTAAGTCCAATCCAGTTAGGTTAGTCAACGCTGTCGTTCGATCAAAGTGGCGCAGCGAAAGCGTGGTTAAGCTCTTCCCCACTGGCCCAAGATCGAAACATTTGATTTAGGTTATATGTACGGTTAGGTTATTAAATAGGATTTGAACCTTCCTTAGAAAAAGTACTCCTTGCCCTTCACCAATTTCGGGGATGAAATTTTATTTTAAGGGGGGTAGATTGTAACACCCCGGATATTAGCCAATCTGGGATTTGACGTCCTTAGGCAGTGAGTCAATTAAAACACCTGAAAAATCGTTCAGAACCCAATTCCATAGCCAAAGAAACCACTTAGGATTAATTCCTTTAGAAATTAAGCGTAAGTTAGCTAGCGCAACGTTAGAGTAGCTGAAAAACAGTCCCTGATCACTTTAAATACGTTCTACAAGACCCAAATCGAGTAGAACGTATGACTCTATAATACTCTTTAACCTCGGATCAAACTCTAAGCAGGTTTTTTCTTTGGACTACCTTGAAATTTTGTATTGGATCTAGACCGCGCGTCGAAAGTCCGATGCCTACTATCTTAGACCGTTAGGACCGCCTAGCTGGACTTGACAATCATTTCGAAAATCAAGTCCAACCGATAATCACAGGCTATTTCATTGAGCCCGGACTGAAGAGAGTGCGAATAGGGACAGAATTAGAATTTGAAATTCAAATCTGGCACACGACTTGACGTGTCAGTATTGAGCGTTCTGACTATCAGAATTCAGCCAAATTACACCCTCGGATCAGAAAAAATTTCTATTGCATATCATGAGATTTGCAGGCCTGATTTACGTGCGGTGACCGCTGAACTGAAATTGGACCGCCACGTGCGATCTGCGAACCCTGCCAGACTGAAAACTTGATGTATGCTAGATCCAGTATGCACGAGCTTAAGTCCGACCGCATTCAGCCAGGGGACCACCAGAAATGTCCTTTTAGACTGAAACAGCCCCGATTTGGTTACCCCTCAAGTGAAACTTGTTCCCGAGCCTATTTCGGGCAAGTTTGGGCTTATAAAAAGGGATGAAACCCTCACTCCTCTCTCCCATCCGAATTTGCAAAAAAACTCTAGATTGAGAGAGAGAAAAGGTGAGAGTTTGTGAGAGAAGGTGGGAGAGAATTTCCTGCTGCTTGTGCCACGTGCTGCAAGTGGTTAAGCCACATGCTCTAATCACCTGGCCGATGATTCCTTCACTTTTTTAGGTATGAAATAACCCTAGAAAGTTGCTGATTTGAGGTTTACTAGGATTCGTAGCTTTTTAGCTGACGTAACTCTTGAATTAGGTTCTCTTATCGCTGTAGACGAAGCGTATACGCTCCGTTCGAATTTACACATCCATAAGAGACAAGGTGCGGATTTTAGACGCTTTGATTGACTGTTTCCAAAGCTTTCAATGTCGTTTAATAGTAGATTATCGACGGCAACGCCATTTGACATGTACAACATGCTCTCCGTTTCCTGTTTCGTAAACCGGCGAAGAATATGAGATTTAGGGCATTTTAGTCATTTCTAGGAAGTACTGATTTCATTCATATTTTACTGATGTGATTGACATGATTTGTTGTCGCATTAGAATGTTAGGAATGCGTGCATAATTAGTTTGGTGAAGAGATTCGCCTAAATGCGCACTTCGGGTCGACATACTATATGTAGACTTAAGTGTGTAGTGTAAGTGTTTGTATTAATGCTTGTATTAGTATGTATTGAATGAAATGATGTTATGGATTAGTTTGAGATTGGTTTCTCAATTGATATGCTGATGTGAATGATTTCTTACATGTTAGCCATATGCATAATTTCATCATATGTGTGAAAGGCATGTATCAGGTGATTTGCTTAAGTTGTATGTTACAACATGTGTTAACATGCTCATATGGTGGTATTTCATTTCCAATTCTTTCACATGCTTTGCTGATGTGATTCCCCATGTTTGGGACTGTACTTAGTCCAGGCA
The DNA here is from genome assembly GCA_037074715.1 of Magnolia kwangsiensis. NCBI lineage: Eukaryota > Viridiplantae > Streptophyta > Magnoliopsida > Magnoliales > Magnoliaceae > Magnolia > Magnolia kwangsiensis. Next base: position 156,601,508 of record CM073571.1, read on the forward strand.
GTCGGTAACCGAGCGAATTCGTGGTTGGCTTATCTTTGCCACGAACGACGCGTCGATGAACGCGAGCCGTGTTTTTGAGTTGGCGGCAGTGGTTAGGCCACACGAAGTGTTTTACGCACTTCATGTCGTACAACTTGAGATGCGATCGTGCTAGTCGAGCCCGTCAATTAATCCGACTGGCCGTTGTATGTTCACCCTGCATGAGTCATAACTGCTTGAACCTAGGGTACTGAACTTACCATTGTAAACCCTTTTAACCATGGTACCTTGATCCACGAAGACTCATGAGCCGGGCATGGTGGTATGGGACACCGTGGTCGAGCTGTCGGCCTACGCTGGGGCTACAAACCTCCCCGTAGTGACCAGTGAGCACCTATGACTCGTGATCAGATTATGGTGGTATGGGACACTATATTCTTGCTGTCGGCCTACATTGATAAGGTGATGGGGGAGCGGTGCAACGAGTACGAGCAACAGCCCTGGCAGCCCTTTGTAGTGACCGCGAGCATATTCTGAGTCTACGGGAGGCGATGACCCTTCAGTAGCAGTAGAGTACAGTAGGCCTGTATTGATAAGGTGATGGGGGAGCGGTGCAACGAGTGCGAGCAACAGCCCTAAAAACCCTTGCAGCGACCCAAAAAATATACATCGTATGAGATTACTAGGAGTGACGACCCTAGACAGGATCTGTGTTGGGATTGATATAAGGGAGGTACCTTAGTTTTCCAATCCTGCTGTTTGAATGGACTAATAATAACTCGAAAATCATATCACCATACCATTGTATGTGTCCGAAAGATGTGGATCACTTGAGGGTCGATTGCATGCCGCGGTCGTAAGATGGTGCCATATGAGGGAGATCGTCGGTGAGGGCATACATCACGTCATGTCATATTGCATTAATAACAGTATTAGGATTGTTTGATTTACTGCTTTACTATTATCGCATGATTGATTTGATAACATGTTAATCTTTGCTCTATTATTCCACTGAGTTAGCTACTCACTCCCACGTTACGGGACGGTGTTCTTGGACACCCACCAGAACTTGTTTGTGATTGCAGATGATGGCGCGGCCTGCGAGGCGGGGACGGACTTGATGATATTGATGATGAGGAGGATTCCTCCTTTATGCGTGTGCTGATCGACGGGATTACAGGGAGGTTGATTAGATACCTCGGCACTTGTCATTTCATATTTTTAGAACACTCATGTATATCCTTTTTGGTTTACTTTTGGAGTATACATGTATGTATATAACCTGGTAACATATTCACACTCTGGAGACATACAACAGTTTATATATGTTATACATACTATCACAGTCTTCCGCTTGTTAATTTAACTGTCTCTGGAGTATGATATGCGGTTCTAGCTTAATCCTACTCATGTTTAATACGTTATCACAGACAACACTCAATCATACATATCTATGTTGGATAAATAACATGTTGGAACTCGGGAGTTGGGTTTTTGCTTGACCCCCCGATTTTCGGGATGTTACAAGCGTGGTCCGCCCCTTCTGCGCTCTATGCCCTCTCTCTCTCTCTCTGCTTCTAGTACCTGTCAGAACTACTCATCTTCGGAGCATCCGATCCTTCAAATGAGGGGGGTAGGGGGTATTTATAAGCTTTCACACGTGTGAGCCCTCGAATCTTATGGCATGGACCCCACTTCGTATTCTTGGTCCACTCTTCTTTGGTGAGAGTTGCACGACCTATCATGACTATGGACGAGTTGCGCGGACCCGCGAAACTCGCTTGCCTGTCACTCTCACCCTTCATTTCTTTCATCAATTATTCCCCTTGAAACGTTTCCCCTTAGCCAAATTCTGTGCCCCAAAAGATGCCCCTTATCCGAAATTTAATTTCTCTAATTCAACTTGAAGGATCAACTTCTTCATGTAGAACTTGAGTTACGCGGGGCCACAAAACTCCCGCTCGCGTAACTCTCTAGCGACGCTCCTGGCCTATAAAAACTAAGCCACTTAATCATTCCTCACTTCAAATTTTCTATCTCCCAACAAACGTCCCCTTTGCGCGCAACTATCCCGCGCTACTTGCACGCACAACTTGGCCTCGCAACTCATCCGTACTTAGTGCTGGAAACCTCTGTTCCAAAACTCTACCAAATTTTCTCAAAACCTCATATTTATCTCAACATTCCTTCATTATGAAACATTCGAAGGCTTCATCTTTAAGAAGAAGAAATCCTTCATCTTCCTCAACACTTGAATAATTCCCCCGCCACACTTGAGATTATGTAGAAATTAATGAAAAAATATTAGAGTTCCAACACCTTTCTACGAGCCAAATCATCACTATCCCTCTGAATTTGCAACGTCAATAGTCAATCCCGCATAGCGAACCATTTACTCATCAAAGTAGCCTTGTCTCTATAAACAATTGGATTAGGAGAGAACCAAGGATCTTGGAAGGTCGTGTAGAAGGAAAGGACTCGTGTCAAAAGACTGGCATGATATACAAGATGCGATTTCTACGTCCTTGCCACGATCCTCATTAGCCTTTTCGGACTCATTTCTTTCAAACTGATTGCCAATATTTCCTCACTAGTCGTGTCCCTTGGAGAATAGATGATTTTCTAGCCAAGGGTCTTTTGTCTCCTCAAGATTTCTATAGTGCCTGGGCCCGTGCTGTTGCTCGAAAACAAACTGTCACTCTAGAACAGATTAATCTTCTTGATGTTATTATAGCCACATCAAAGCATTTTCATGGAAACGTAGCTATCTTAAGGGGCTTTCTTAATTTTTGGTCCCTAATTACCAACTCATTTCATCTTTCCCTGGGTGAAATGAGCATCACTTTATGGGATCTTCTCTGCATAGCAAGCCTCCCCATCATGGGCAACATCCTTGATATTTATATTCCTTCAAATGAGGAATTTTCTCATGCCTTTGTAGAAAATAGTAAATCTGAGATTTCGAAGACAACTCTTGAACTTTTAAGGGAATGGTTAACTTCTCCCATCCTGAACACATTGCTTCTCTTGAATGGCTAGCTCATTTCTCTCGTAGACTATGGCATATTTCTTTCCTCTTACTCTTTTTCTCTTCAAACCTTCATCCTTTCTTCGAAGTAACCATATTACTTTAATTTGGTAATTTTACAGGCTATAATCATCAAGATCTCAAAACCATTCATGAGAACATCACCAACACCACTAAGTATAGCCATTCTTGCGAATTAGTTACCTTCTTAGCTTATTGGTTAAGTTTAGTGATATTCCCTGACTCGGAATAGGTGGATATCATCAGACCATCCCTCTTGGTAGTTGCTGGTGTGATGGTTGAGGGTCAGAGACATTCATTAGCTCCTACAGTTTTGTGCTCCCTATATCATGCTTTTGGGGATATAGTTTCTAGCCCCATAGATTCAACACTCTAATATTTTTTGGTTTGTACTCCTTGGCATTTCTCTGTGGGCTGGTTAGGAGTATATTTCCCTTGGACTTTTGATGACTCGAGAGGGGCATATTCAAATCCCCATCGGCTTCCTCTTCAACACTATCAACTAAGGAAGATGGTTAAAAAAATTACATGGCTGGATCACTCGCAAGATAGAAAATGGCGATCCTATTGATTTTCATCAATTTCCATTCACCATTCATCCCGAAGGCATAGAAGTTGTGGATGACAATTATATTTCTTATGGCGAACATTCATTCCTTGTTTTCATTAGATCTAGTACCCTTCCCTTAAGAGAAGGTAATACATTCTGGCGTGAACCATATTATCTGAGTAGATTTGCTCATCAATTCAGATTTGACCAGACTGTGTCGAAAACATGTGATGTCGTTACAAGATTTATGAGGAACTATGGCATTGGGCCATATAGTTGGGCCTTGATATGGAGGTAACTCTTGAATGTTAATACGGGATCTCACTTCATACTCTTGGGCTAAGGCTACTCTTCCTACCCCTGAATACACTGGTGGGTCCATCAGTACTATTTGGTGTGCAGATACTATTCAGCTGACAATGCCATATATATTCTCCCGTTGCAGCTAAGGAGCCATCAAGAAGACTAAGGCATAGGCTATTCCAAAGAGACCAACCATGCCCCTTGTCCCGGATAGTTCTGCATAAAGATTTCTTCAATAGACACTGTTTTTGAAACAAAACTTGCTAATATTCTTGAAGGATGCATAACCTTTGGTATGCCATTGAAGAATACCCATGAATCTTCTTCTGCAGTAAATGACGACTCTTTGCACTACTATCCTCCTCCTCCCTTGTGAATTATGGAAGATAGTATTCCTGAAGTATCAGGAAGACAAGAGACAGAAAAACATCATCGTTTTCCTCAAAATGATAAACATATCATCATTGAAAGTTCATCTTCTTCAGAGTAGAAATAGTGAATGTATTGATTAAGCTTAACATGGTTGTATTCGAATAGGAAATATAACATTTTACTTTCTCGCATTTATTTTATCATCGCATCTTTATATGCAGTCATACGAATATACGCATTTTTAGAATCTACATGTTAATTTAAGATTCATAATATTTCTAAGCTTAAGCAATCCCCAAAAGCATATTTGATAGACATATGCTAATCAAAGCAATAAGCTATTGTAATGGTTAGTATAACATGGCCTATATGATATTTTAGGATGGGCAAAACTAAGTTTTGATTCCAGTTAGTTGCACACACATTTTAGGCTCATAAGTAGTTGGAGTAATCATAGTTTAAACTCATAAGTAGTTGGAGTTGGTCTTACTCGAATGGCCGTCGTAACTCTCTAGAGTTCATGGGGCTTATCATTGTTGGGGAGTTCACGAACCGCGATCCATCAGACGGGGCTAGTGAAGCTACCAGGGTCATGAACTTAATAGGATTTATGCACAGAGTTGGCTACAATAACTCCCTAGAGTTCACGGGGCACTCAAGGCTACCATCAAATACTAAATCTAAGGCCGCCAGTCCATCAATGAGGGGTCATGTTGCTTTTGAGACCTGTCAAACCAGGGATCTGGGGAGTCATCCTACTTCAGAGACTCACTTTTCCTCCATCTACAAGGTTAGAACCATTCACGAGGGGGCGCTCGCTAGCTACCCATGTGACGCTGCATGAAGCTGTACAGAATGCCTGCATGGGTGCGTGTGATGCTCTTTTTGGGCTTTTTAAGGCCACAAGCGACACTGCTACCAGTATAGTTCTGTCATATCGCCATCGCCAAATAATGATAAGCCTTATATGCATTCAGCTTCTTATTGTCGCAACGCCCCTACTGCCCCCTATAAAAGATGAATTGGCCATGTTGGAATAATAAATTAAAATTAATATACCACATTTGCTGATGATAATGAAACAAAATTTTATGGTTAAGATAGTACATCAGCCTGGCGATGCTATTGATTTTGATAAGTTTAAATGGCTAATACCCAACAAGGCAGTGTGATAGTAGTAGCGGCTTTTGGTGATTCGACAATAGTCATTCCGCATTGGCGATTTACATTTGGAGATATTCGTTTGGCATCTTGGTGATAACTATTGGCGTTATGGCAACAATCATGGGCGTTTTTCATTGATTTGCTTGAACTTGATATGCTTTGAAGGCCAGCACTTCATTAGTACTCAAAGAGAAATACAATGTAAAAAAAATGTACAGAGTTCTTCTGTACTCTCTTGCTTTCCTCCTTTTGATTGAGAAGAATCATGCTAGGAATCTTCTGAATCAAAATTTCACAAACATTCAGGGATGATATATTTTTATGAAACGACCATTCACCAGTATACTTATGCCTCGTCCATCTTGATCCACCACTAGATAAACCCCATTAGAGTACACTTCTGATATTACGTATGGACCATCCCATTTAGGGTCAAACTTGCCCCCTGTCTTACGAGTGATGACTATCGGTCTCTTCAACATTAATACCATATCACCTCTTTTGAAGGAGCGATGCTTGACTTTTCTATCAAAAGCTACGGAGATTCTTGCTCGATATAACTTTAATCGCTGCTGGGCCGCTAATCACTTTTTGTCTAGCAGCTCCAACTTTATCAGCCTAATCTTAGTGTTTTTATCTTCAATAATCGACTGATGTACTTCTATTCTAAGTGACGCAACTTGCGTTTCGATGGGGACAACAGCTTCAACCCTATAAACCAAAGAATATGGCGTTGCTTTTGTAGCAGTATGATGAGTAGTTCGATAAGCCCATAGTGCTTCTTACAGCTTCTCATCCCAATAACATTTGTTTCCTATAACCATTTTCTTTAATATTTTCACAATCGTCTTGTTGAATGCTTCGGCCAACCCATTAGTAGGCGGATAGTAAGGTGTCGAGAATGAATGTTGGATATTGAATTTTTGACGCAATTTCTCTATTCCCCTATTCTTAAATAGAGTCCCGTTATCAGTGATGATCTTCTTTAACACACCGTGTCATGCCTCAAACTCAAAAACCGGGCTCGCGAAATTCTCAATCGCTAAATTCGGTGACAACAGCCTTTGTAGTACCCCATTTTAGGCTTCCAGTGCCCATATGCCAAATTTCGATCTTAGGATCCTACAAGGAGAATTTTTCAATGTACATTTATCTCATAAAAAGTATAACCACAAGTTTACCCAAATCACAAAGGTAACATCATCATCACATATCTACTAATATAAATAGTTGAATACATTGCTGAAAAGAAAATACATATATCGATGATTAAAGCTCCAGAAGACAGCTGCATGCTTCAAGCTCGACGTTGCTACGACCTAATGTCACCTGCATGCATCTATCGTGCATAAGCTTATAGAAATCTTAGAGGGTGGTGTAAGTGTGTGCGCAAGGTAAGTGTCAAGTATGCAATATCAGAGCAATGCAAAAACATGCCGGTAAGTCCATAATTACCATCAGCCTTATCCAAGCTATGTAATGAAAAACATAATAAGCCAATATCATATACTGAAGAGACAATGCAGATCAGGTATGGAATGTAAAGTCATAGTAAGCCAAATATCATATACTGAGGATGCAATGCAATATGCAGTGCGAATGAAATGACCAAGCTGGGGTGTGAAGTCGGGATGATAATACGTAGTATTGCAGGCTATGAGGTTCATCACAAGAGACTTCTATCCAAACTAGTTCCATACATAAATTTAGATAGCTAGACTCAATGTGGTAAACTCCTGATCTTAAGTTAGTCACGTGCCCCAACAGAAATCCTAGCCATTACGAAGGTACACAACAATTAATTGCATACCACCAGCCCAAGTGGATAGTGAATGAATGAATTAATTAAATGCTGAGTACACGACTACTGCTTAGTAAGTCCACATAACAGTATCGTACATTTTTGAGATCATCACCGGGGTCAAGTACACTCCAAACTAGCTACCGCCCCTACTGGCCACGCAGCCCAGCGAGTAGAAAAGACCTCACTACCTACTTGCTAATATCAGCCCGACTCGTCGATAGTGGACCCATTTATGAGTTAGTCAAACTCAACCTAGCTTACAACCCCCTCACTTGGGCGGATAAGGCCACACCTCCTCCCAACCGACCACGACACAGTGGGAAGTGCGATCCCTTGGTATTCGGCACTCAACACTCATGTCTTTCACTCAGTCTAAACGTTGGAGTATCTCATGGAAATGGGAGTTTGGGGACTTTCACCCATGGACATCTAAAGTACTCATTTACTCAAACCAAACATTTCTAGTGTCTTATCTGGCCATCCACGATATGCCTGTAAAGGCTACAACCCTGATGTCGCTAGGGTGCCAAATGATCATGCTACAAAATACTAGACGGATGAGTCATACCATCCAATCATGTATCAAACCTGCACGTACTACGCGCTCATGTGGGGTAACTACATCCTTCGGGGAGTCCTATAAACAATTAGCCCAATGGCATATGCTATGTTCAATCACTCCTCATAACAAGCATGTAAATGATATGTATGGGCATGTATCATGAAGTATACTAAGCATGATTATAATCACATACATCATAGTGGGCCTGTATAAGGCAGCCCATGGGCCGTAATAATGAATGAGTTGCGTGCACCACAATCACATACACAGGGTGGGTCTCACACATCACAATTGGGCCTCGCACATACAAGGGGCTTCACACAATCACAATGGGCCTCATATAATCACAATGGGCCTTATATAATCACAATGGACCTTATAAAATTACATAATGAGCCTTATATAATCGCTATGGGCCTCACATAGTCATAATGGGTCTCATACAATCACAACGTTATGCTAACACATACTTAGTGTGTATACCAATCATGGTCGTAATCGATAATTGGCCTATATATATGGTGGGGTTCATAAAAGGATAACAGATCTAATCCATAACATGAGGATCGGTCCTCACCAGTGGATATACCAAACCTCATACCACCAATCTTTTCATCTATGGTGATTATGTTCTCTCCTCATATCAAGAATGGGCCTAGATGGCCTACTCCAATCAAGAATGGGCCAAAGCATAAGAAGTGGGCCTCCCTACCTGTTCTATCACGTAGCAATCTGGGCTTCCTAAGGGCCCAATAAACACAAGGTGGACCGCATTCCTTATGGAAGGCTCGATATGAACACAAGATAGGCTCTAAGGCATGGGTGGTCCTTCAGGGTATGGTGGAAAGCATCATTATCAAATGGGGGCCCAATAGATTGGAATAGCCTAATCAAAGGGAAAGATGGATAATATAATCATCGATGGGGGGCAACGGTTTGGGTTAGCCCATTAAGGGGAGATGAGAATGGGCCTAACAACAAGCCCTAGGGAGAGTTACAATGTGGACATCTAACCATTAGTGCTCATACAATATGAGCATTAAACCATCATTATTCCCAAGGCATGGCTCATTTAATATCAACGAGGAACATGGATGGGCATTAAAACATCATTACGTACATCCTGGCGGAATCACACATCACAATGGGCCTCACACAAGGGCTCTATATACATCGCATTGGGCCTCACTCATGGGCCTCATATAGATCACATTAGGCCTCATACTTGGGCCTTAAATACATCACAATGGGCCACAACACATGTGTTTAATACACATGACAATGGGCTGCACCACATGGGCCTAATAGGCATCACAATGGGCCACATCACATGAGCTCACTCATGGACCACATATACATCATCATGGGCCACATCCCATGGGCCTCATGTACATCACGATCGGCCTAAAAGACAGGCCGCATGCTCATTATAATGGACCTCATATACGGGCCTCATATACATCACAATGGGTCATAACATTGGGCCTCATATACATCAAAATGGGTTGCATCACATAAGCCTTATATACCCCAAGTGGGCCGCATCGCATGGGCTTCATATACTACACATCGGGCCTCATCATATGGGCCTCATAAGCAACGCATCGGGCCTCATCAAATGGGTCATAATACATCTCATTAGGCCTCACAGGAGGTGGGCCCTTGCACATCAAATCGGGCCTCACATATGGATATACATCAAATTAGGCCTCACATGGGCCTCATACACATCAGATCGGGCCTCATATATGGGTCTCATATACATCAAATTGGGCCTCGTATACGAGCCGCATATACATCATCATGGGCCTCACTAATGGGCCACAAATACATCACTTGGAATGGGCCCCCACCAGATGGACAGCTAGGATATTCAATGCGCATATCATGGTGGGCTCCATCGTTAATGGCCAACAAGGGTAAAACACATACATCATACAGCCCCATGGCGTGGTGTAGATATACAACATATACCTCAAGATGGGCCTCACATGCACTGTCCAGATGGACGGTGTACAAACTAAAATACATACATCGAGGTGCGTTCCACAACATAGCACCATCTAGATGGACGGTGCAGATGTAAAATATATATATATATATATATATATATATATATATATATATATATATATATATATATATATATCAAGGTGAGTCTCACCCCTACATGTGTCACATGTGAGGGGTGGGTCCACGCCCAAAATGAACGAACAGTTTGGAGAACACATACATTTAAGAGCCCACAGGGCTTACTAACGTCAATCAGCTATAAAGCTGGTGCGTGGTAGACCAGCCAATTCACTTCCACGGTAGGTGGGTCCCACGTGGGGCCCACCATAATGTTTATTTCCCATCCTGTCTGTTCATAAGGTCACAAAGACTTGAATTAAGAGGAAAAACAAACTTCATATCGATCCAAAACTTCTATGACCTAAAAAGGGGTTTCAATGTGGTAGACGTTCAATCCCCTGCTACTTTTGGTGGTGTGGACCACCTGAGCCCCATGTATGGCTGATTTTTGAGATATCCCAATAATTAAAGGGGACCCATCAAATGGATGGTGTTAATGTTCAACACACATCATGGTGGGGCCTATGGTGGGGCCTACGGTCCCATTGTTTAACAAACAACAAGGACGCTACTTGCTGCAGCATCCTCTAGACGCTAGCAGCAACAACGTCCTTATATTTTTTATTTTTTATATTTCCTTATTTTTCATAGGTGGGGCCCACATCAGGATGATCTGTTCCATCGACTGGGTTCTCTGGCTCATGATGGGTCTAATAAGCCCAATATTCAATATTTTTTTGATGCACAGAAACATCAGTGCGGGCCCTAATAGTTTGTCACTATTAAAATAACATTTTTGATGGTGTGGCCTACCAGAGATTTGGATTAGCTTCATTTTTTGGCTCAACGCCTAAAATGAGCTGGGAAGTTGGATGGACAGTGTGGATATGTTACATACATCAAGGTTGGGTCCACATGAGTGTGACCCACCAACTTTTAAATTAAACCTGATATTTGTGTGTTTTTCCTTCATGCAGATGGCCTACCCCAAACGATCCAGGCAGCAATGTTGCTGGACGCTGCAAGGTGAACCCCATAATGGGCAGCATGGGTATACAGTACATGCATCATGGCGGCCACTGCCCTGGGCGGTGTGGGTCAGATACATCATGGTGGACCACGAGATGAGAAAGAGAAAAATAGAGAGAGAGAGAGAGAGAGAAAACGATTGTGGGAGGGGAAGGGCTCCACCACTATGAGCCCTCCCTAGGTGGGCCATGTAATTACAATACATACATCAAGTGGGTCCCAATACATATGGCCCATCGATCAAAATCAACGGTGGAGATCCCTTTTCCACCAAAACTACAAGGTCCAGATGACCTTTCACAATGAGAAAATAAACATCATGATGGGGTCCATGGAGAATGGCCCCATCATGGGATGACCATATGAATCATGGTGGGCCATCGGCCACACCTAGGGTCCAAAGTCAGATCCATACCATCAATTAGTAGGCCCCACTTGACCCATCATAAAAAACACAATCTAACTAACAAATCACCCACCGTTTCGCTCCTTATTGGCTCCTTGATCTCCTGAGATCCTAAGCTTCCTCTTTGATGGAGAATGATGAGAATTGAAGGGATGGATGGTGAGGATTGAGGGGGGGTAGGAAGTGGGCCACACTTGGCTCTTCTCTCCTTAGTCTTTTTCTTTCTTAGTTGTTAGGCAAAATGCTAGAGAATGAGTGAAATATGGGAGATGTAAGGAGAGAGGGATGGGTGTGTAAAAGGGATGAGATGAGAGGTATGGTGGTGTAAGGAGAGATGACATGAGGGTTGACTTTTGGGTAAGGCTTGTGTAAGAGAGGGATGGGTTGTGATGGGATGTACTCAACTTGATTGATGTGAAAGGTGGTAGAGATTCTCTCGAGATTTGTAATGCGCGACGTTTCTCTCAAAATAAATGTGAGCTTACAACTCCTGGCTTGGGTATTGCATCGACACTCGAGACACGGCGTTGGAACCGCGGTGACGGCACGGTTGTTAGGGTACAAGTTTCGAGTCGAGCCAATATAAATATACAATATGCGACTTAGGGTCGTGCGAAAACGCCGATTACAGGTTGCATGTCGCCAGAATTCAATCGAGATGACTGCGGGAGTCTAAGGAATGGTACGGACTAGGATACGGGCCTTACACACCGTAACGGTATATTCTTGCATATTGTATAAAATTCAATGTCCTTCTCTCTAACATTTCTCAATTTGATGGCTTCCATCCACTTTGAGAAGTAATCTGTGGCTATCAAAATGTACTATTTTCCTCTGGATGATGATGGGTTTATAGACTAATAACGTCGAGTCTCTAGGTGAGGAAGGGCCAAGAGGCTACTGACTGATGTAAATCTTCATGGGGTACATGTATGACATCCCCATGCATTTGACATTCGTGACATGGCCGTGCATAATCAATTGCATCCTTGAACATTGTAGGCCAGTAATACCCCATTCAACGTACTCGATGAAATAAATTTCTACCAACCAGATGAACCCCGCATTCCCTTGAATGTGCTTCACGCAACATTTAATTTGCTTCCTTCGTATCCAAGCATCTCAACAACACCTCATTATAGGACTTTCTGTAAAGCTCTTCATTACACATAATGAATTTCTTCACCCTTTGCTTTATTTGTAACCTTTTCTCTAGATCCTCCAGTAAGATATCGTATTTGAGATAGTCCACAAAAGGCTGACGCCTATCATCCATTGTAATCTCCAAACATGACACAGGAAATACTTCCGCCACTTCGACATCTTAAGTAGGTGGTAAAAACCTCCTTTCTTTGATTGTTAGTTGGAGTGGGCTTCGTTTAGGGCAAGCCAAGGCTGTAGCCAAACTAGCCAAGGCATCTGCCCTTGAGTTCTCTGACCTTGGTGTATGCTTGATTTCGACATCCTGAAATTGTTCCAACAACTGTTGTGTGCGATGATAATAGGGGAGGAGCTCTTGCTTCCTTATTTTGAATTTTGTCATAAGCTGGGTTATCACTAGCTTAGAATCACCGAAAATCCATAACGCTTTTATCTTCATTTCCTGAGCTATTTCCAACCCTATAATGAGAGCTTGATATTTGACCTCATTGTTAGTACACGTTGACCTAACATAAAGGAATATGGCAACAAGTCGCCTTTTGGAATATTAAATATTACTCTAGCACCCGTCCTTGAAGTTATAGAAGAACCATCAAAAAATGTTTGCCATAAATCACGCGGTTCTGTCATCATTACATGTTCATCTGAAAATTTATTATTGATCATTTTGTTATCCAACACAGGGTGGGCTGCCAAGAAGTCTGCCACTACCCGTCCCTTTACTGCTCTTGCTGGTTCATGCATGATCATATATTCTCACAGTAAAAGCATCCACTTGGCCAGCCTCCTTGATAACATTGGCCTTGTCATTAAGAATTTTAGAGGATCCACTCACGAAATCAAAACTATATCAAGAGAGAGACAATAATGCCTTAATTTCTATATTGCGAAGATCAGGGTTAAACATACTTTCTCAATGGGTGAATAATTGCACTCATCTCCTATCAAAGTTTTGTTCAGATAATACAACGCGACCTCCTTCCCTTACTCATTTGTTTGTGCCAATAAGGCCCCCAATGAATTCTCTACTATAGAAATATAAAGAATGAGGGGTCTACCCTTCACAGGCGCTGCTAGTACGGGGGGCTGTTTTAACAATTCCTTGATTGAATTGAATGCATTTTTTCATGATTGGTCCCACACAAATTCCACTCCTTTCTTCATTAGATGGAAAAACGGCTGACATCTTTCCACGAGATTAGAGATAAAATGATGAATATATGCCAGCTTTCCCTGCAAACTTTTAATTCTTTCAGTATTTTTGGAGGTGGCATTTCCTGTATAGCTTTGATCTTCCCTGGATCAACTTCAATTCCCCGATGCCTGAGAACAAAACTGTGGAACTTTTTCGACGAAACAACAAATGCACATTTAGATGGATTCATCCTCAGTTGGTTCTTTCTAAGTTGACAAAATACTGAGACCAAATGTTCACAATGTTCCTCATGGTCATTCGACTTGCCTACTAGGTCATCCACATAACATTCAACATGCTTATGCATCATGTCTTGGAATATATTCTGCATCGCCCTCTGATATGTTGTGCCAGCATTCTTAAGACCAAATGGCATGACCTTATAACAATAAATTCCTAGTGACGTTCTAAATGACGTAACTTCTTCGTCCTCTAGGGCGATTCTTATCTGATTATACCTAGCGTAACCATCCATAAAAGACATAACGGCGTACTTAGTCGTACTGTCAATTCATAGCTCAGTGATCGGCAGTGGGAAATCATCCTTCAGACACACATCATTTAAGTCCCTGAAGTCAACACATACTCTGATTTTTCCGCTCTTCTTTTTCACCGGGACAATGTTTGATATCCACTTAGGATACTTAACTTCTCTAATAAACCTACCTTTAATTAGCTTATTCCCTTCTTCTTCAATCAAAGGGACCAGCACTGGATGGAATCGTCACTGTGCTTGTTTAACCGACCTCTTATCTTTAGAAATATTTAACCGATGCATTACTACTGATGGTTCCAGACCTGACGTTTCAGCATATGTCCAGGTAAACACATCTTTATTTTCTTTTAAAATTTTAATATACTAGTTAGCTTCTTGTATAGAGAGACTGACGCTTATGAATGTATTCTGGGGTTCTTCTTCTGTCCCTAGATTTATTTCTCGCAAGCGATCAATTGTCAGTTGCCCCTCATCTTCCATTTACTTCAGAGCTATCTTGGGATGTTTGATCATTGCAGTTTCTTTTTCTTTCGTTAATTCCATGATGATCATATTTACCGAAGATTCTCCTCCTAATCTACGAAACTTTTCTCATTTTTTCTCATTAACCCCAATTAGGATCAAGATACCTTTTCCACTATTTAAGCCAATCGGCTCTTCACAATCGAAGCCCATGTTCTTCGTTATCTTTTTGCATGTAGAGCTGTATCTTTCCAAATCTTCAAGTGTCAATTTTGCAAAGTCCATGCTATTATCTATCTTTTCTTCCACCTCTGCCTCTAACACTGCATAGAATTCAATAGGTTCGGGATTCTTCCTATTAGCCTTAACACGAAATCTCTTAGGCATAACTAGGAATGGTTTCTTTCTTTCAGCCTACGGTAGCGGCATCGTATAATTCGACTGTAAAATCTCTAGCTGTTTGGGTGATAATAATGTCAGCGGAGGTTGCCCAGGTCATCTCAGATGTCTTGGCACGAAATAAAATTTCTACTTCACATCCTCTTTCATGGATAACTCTATCATCGCAACCCCATTCTGTATTGTGCTTATTTCACATTTTGCTATTTCATTATCATTGCTTCCCTTATTATTACTAGCGGTGAACTCGTCGTAATAGCCAACGTCGACGAAGAAAGATTCTTCCTTTGTATACAATTTTGCATCAACCATTACCATACAATAAATCCCATCTTTATAATATGTGGGCCCCACCATGATGTTTATCCATGTTGCGGGCCACCTGAGTCTTAGATCAGGCTGGTTTTTGGAGTGGGCCCACTTCACGCAGGGGCCCACCTAATACTTGAAGCATTGATGGAGAGTCGATGGTACAATGCAATATTGGTGCATCCAGGGCCTTCCCAAAAAGGAGATTATATGTCATTATTGCATTAATAACATGGAAAATGACATTAATCATTAGCTCTCCTATTTCTAATGTTAATGTGATCTTGCTGAGCACTCTCTGCCCATTATGATTGAACCCTTGTATCATCATCCCACTAGGACGCAAATGGGAATGGCTATATCCCAGTTTGTTTAACATTGTCAATGGTCACATATTTAATGCGGATCCGTTATCTAGCATTATTTGTTTTATCTGTTTACCACCAACATGGCCCACAACCATCAACAGTCTATTGTGGTCCTCTCCACAAATTAGGTCATCATCGGAGAAAGAAATGACCGGCATACAAT
Source organism: Magnolia kwangsiensis (assembly GCA_037074715.1). Taxonomy (NCBI): domain Eukaryota; kingdom Viridiplantae; phylum Streptophyta; class Magnoliopsida; order Magnoliales; family Magnoliaceae; genus Magnolia; species Magnolia kwangsiensis. The sequence continues at coordinate 156,617,352 of CM073571.1, forward strand.
TGTTTCATTCTTCATGTTCCATTTCTATCAGTAATGCTCTTCTGACGGTATTATCAGATAGAGCTTGAATCAAACTGTGTTAAGAATCTTCAAACAATCATAACGCATCATACACACTTTGTCGAGCTGGTGTGCCTTTCAGATGACTCACGACATCGTATGTTACCCTTTCCATCTTATCTATCCCTTTCTCTTTGATATGGCATTCTTCATATATCTCTTTTCTTGTTACCTCAGTGTTCTATTTGCAGGGGCTCTTTATCCTTTTACCTGAGTGTAACGTGACAACCACGGCTTTGCTCGTTCACCTAACAGAATGGCTATCATCCATTTCTCCTATCCTTTTGCCTTTTTGCCAGTGATTTCACGAATAATCTGTGCACTTGTTATCGATGTATTATTCTTTTATCTGTCAAAGATCAACAATAGAACTTAATTGATTTATTTACAAATATATTCTATCCTGGAATGAAAGGAAAGATGTTCCCTTTAAGAATCGCCATTTTGGCGCCTTATAAGACGCCAAACAATGATGAAATCCTCTAATTCATTCTTAAGTCAATATTAAGCAAGATAAAAAGATCCCTAGCAGAGTCGCCATTTTGTTTCGACCAGAAATGAAAAGCATTTGATTTGGGGAATTATCTCACTTAATATTAAAAAAAGATGGAACAAAGAGAATAATCATCAATTTCATTCATTCTGAATTCATTACATCCTTTTGATCCTTCGATTCCAAGATAGAATTTCTTAGAAAATATAAAAATGCAAGTATTAGATCGGCTCAAATATAAATTTCGACAGCATTCCGGCTCATATTAGTCATATCTCCAGAGGAGATGAGTTGTGCAGGCTTCCCATGCATTTCTTCCCTCATTAACATGATGGAGGAGTGTCAGAATCCTTTTGAAACACCTAAACCAGCTCAAAAACCTGAAAATGCAGCATGACGCTGCCTCAAAGAATACTCGCACAACTCCTATGAGTTGCACGGGCTAAGGAGTTATGCGAACTCTGCAACTCATTAGGAGTAGCACGATCCACACCTTCTGTGCTCTGCACCCTCTCTCTTTCTCTCTCTCTCTCTTTTTGCCTTCAGTACCTATCAGAGGCACTGGTCATCAGAGCATCTGATCCTTAAAATGAGGGGTAGGGGGTATTTATAGGCTTTCGCACATGTGAGCCCTCAAATCCTATGCCGTGGACCCCAATTTGCATTCCCAGTCCACTCTTCTCTAGTGAGAGTTACGCGACCTATCATGACTATGGACGAGTTGCGCGGACCCGCATGTCACGCCCCAAACTCAGAAACCGGGCTCACAAAATTCTCGATCACCGAATCCGGCGTCGACAGCCTCCGTAGAACCCCATTCTCGGCTCCTAGTGCCCATTCGCCAGGTTCCGATCCTGGGATGCTACGAGGAGGATTTTCAACGTTAGTTTGATTCGTAATAAGCATAACCAAAGGCATAAGGCACAAACAACAACCAAGAACTCCATTACATTTTCACTATGATCAAAAACTTTACAAGTACAATGAGCATAAAGGAAAATACAATGGTAAAGAATAAAAACTCCAAGACGATCTGCAACGTGCTCCTGCCTCAGCGCTGCTACGAACCAACGTCACCTGCACGCAACAGTCGTGCATAAGCTTATAGAAAGCTTAGAGGGTGGTGAAAGTGTGTGCGTAAGGTAGTAATATGAACATGCAATGTTAGAATAATACGGAGTATGCAGATGGATCCATAATATCATGAGTCGTACCAAGGCTATGCGATGCAAGACATGAATGGTATCGGTCATCCCAAGGCCATGCGATGTGCAATGCAACTCAAGCATACAGATCCTCATCTATGTCCACACATCAATACAGCTCAAATATGCGATATCACTGGGGTCTAGTACACTCTAAACCAGATTTTCACCACATCGCGCACAATAAGGTAAGTGGAAGAGACCTCACTATCTGTCTGCCAATATCGGGCGTGACTAGTTGATAGCGGACCCATTCCTCGAGCTGGTCAAACTCAACCTAGCATTGCCCCCTACTCTCGGGCGGGTAAGGCCGCACCCCCTTCCAACCGACCACGACACGGTGGAGAGCGCGACCGTCTGGTAATCGAAACTCAACGCTCATCTACTCACTTGGTCTAGACGTTGGAGCAACCTCTTGGTACCATCAGGGTTTAGGGACTTTCACCTAGGAATATCTATAGCACCCCATGTAGAATAAGATTTTCGGTATCCAATTCTGCCAACCACGATGCGTCTGTGGAGGCTACGGCCCTGACATCACTAGGGCGTACAATAACCATGTCACACAAATGCGAAATGCATGAATCATGCTATCCAGTCATGTAAAAAATCCTGCACATATCGTGCGCTCATGTATGGCAACACCGCCTTACCGGGAGCCCATAAACAACCTGCCCGAAGGCATACGCTATGATCAGTTAATCCTCATATCAAGCATACATATGATGCGTATGATCATGAGTCATGAAACTATACTAAACATGTAAATGAGTGATGAACCATTCTTACAACGCAGATGGGCCTAGACGGCCTATACACAGCAAGTACGGCCCAGCAATGGGTCCTAAGGAGAGTTGTAATGTAGACATCCAACCAACATTACACTCGCAATGTGGACGTCAAACCAACATTGCTCCCAAGGCACGATCTTTGTAAACATCGCTACTTAGTCTGTATTGGAATTACACATTGCAATGGACCTTAGGTTCATCCCATTGGGCCTTACATATATATCAAATGGGCCATATCTTATGGGCCTTTTATTCATCAGATGGGCCACATAAATGGGCCACACCAATGGGTCTTATGTGCACTGCAATGGGTCAAAACCCGTGGGCCTTGGATTGCATCAAATGAGCTTAACTCATGGGTCTTAAAGGTAATGAATGGGCCACACCAATTGAACCTCATATGTACGTCAAATGGGCCTTAACCCTTAGGCCTTGCATGCATATCAAAGTGAGCCTAAACCCCTAGGCCTTATATAATCAAATGGGCCTAACCCATAGGCCTTATACGAATCAAATGGGCCTACTTCCATGGGCTTTAAAAATGCATCAAATGGGTTCATTCCCATGGGCCTCATAATACACCAAACGGCCCCATTGCATGGGCTTAAGATCCACATCAAAGTGGGCCTCAATGGACTACCACAAACACCTTAAGATGGGCCTCAAACATGCCCGGGTGGGGTCCACTTAAGCTATGGATCTGACTCATTCTTTACTCCCATGCCATAAAATGGCTTTCCAAATGGATGGACGGTTTGGATGCAGCCCAAGCATTAGGGTGGGTCCCACTGTCATTAAACAATGTGCATGAAGTACATGCATCACAGTGGGCTCCACCGTCCACTGGACGGTGGAGATAGAACGCATACATCGTGGTGGCCTTCCACCGTCCGCCTAGATAGTGGATGCAATAAACATGCATCATCGTGGGTCCCATGTGGGGCCCACTGTAATGTTTAGATGCCATCCAACCCATTCATAAGGTCACTTAGACCTGAATGAAGTGAAAACACAAATTTCAAATTGATCTGAAACTTCTGTGGACCCCAAAAAGATTTCAATGGTAGATATTCAATTTCACTGTTTCCGGTGGTGTGGGCCACCTGAGTTCTAGATCGAGCTGAAATTTGGAGGGGGCCCACCTGAGGAGGGGACCCACCTCATGAACGGTGTGGATCTAACATATACATCATGGTGGGGCCCACGGCTGGAGCCGTGGGTCCCCTGCTGGACGCCTGCCCGGACGCTGCACGTTGCTGCTGCGCGTAGCGTGCTGCCGCTGACAGTGAGGGAGGCAGAGGCTCTGCCTCATCCAAAAATTGGGAAAAACCCATTTTCTTGGGGTTTTTCGAGTGTGGGACCCGCTTTAAGTGAATCCACTCCTGCCATAGGATTCCTCACCTAACAATGAATCCAACAAGTCTAAAGTTTGAATTTTTTTTAGTGTTTAGAAAGTAAAATAAAAAAAATAATGAACTTGAATGGTAAGGGTGCGACTCTCTAATGCTATGGCCCACCAGACCTTCCAACCAGTCCCATCCCTTGGCTCAACGCCTAAAACGGGATGGGTAAGAGGATGGATGGCTTGGATTAGAACTATACATCAAGGTGGGGCGTAAGCAAGTGGACCACCCCAAAAGTCCTCTTTTTTTTTCTTTTTTTTTTGTACAGGGACGTCCAGCGTCCCAAACGCTGGACGGTTTGGCCTTCTTATAAAAACACATTGTGGTGGGCCTATTGAAGTGGGCCACCACTGATGGATGATGGGGGTACAACATGCAAGGTGGGCCCCACTTGAAGGACACTTGGACAAAATAAATACCTCAAGGTGGGGTCCATTCAAGTGGGCCACATAAACATAATATAAAAAAAATATATGAAGTAGAGAGAGTGAGATAAAGGGTGGGACACGCTTGTGATGGAGGGACCCCGACATTATGGGCCCTCCCTTACAATGAATCATACATCAAGTGGGCCTTAAAGCATGTGAGACCACCGAAATCTAAAATCAACGGTGGAGATCCTTTCCCTACCAACATGGACGGTCTAAATGACCTTTGAAAAGAAAATAAACATCATGATGGGGTCCATGGAGAATGGCCCCATCATGGAATGATCATGATGATCCTAGTGGGCCATCGGCCACATCTTAGGGTCCCAAGTGAGATCCAAACCATTGATCAATTGGCCTCACTTGGCCCATCTCAAAAACAGGAAAAACTAGTATGATCTAACACCCACCGTCCGATCTTCTTGCTCCTAGGGGTTCCTTGGCACCTTAGCTTGGATTTCAATGGAGGAGATGGAGAATGGAAGGTTAGGATGGGGAGATCATGGGGTGAAGAGGTGGGCCACACTTGGAGTTTAGGAAGCTTGGAGAAATTCCATACGTATGGAGCTTGGGATTTTTGCTTGAGAGAATGAGATGAGAAAATGAGAAAGAGAAAGAGTGTTGTAGAGAGAGATGGATGGATAGATGAATGATGGTTGTGTAAGAAAGTCTTGACTTTTGTGGCCTTTTGTGTAAGAGAGTATGGGAGGTGTAAGAAATCCTTGACTTTTGAGGCCTTTTGTGTAAGAGAGGTGTGGGAGGTGAAGACTTTTATGGTTTCTTAGGAAAAGGGGTGAAAGTGATGTGTACTTGACATGTACTTGACATGTGATGGATTGATGGATGATTGATTGATGGGATTGATGTGATTGATGTGACACATCATAGAGATTCTCTTGGGTTTCACAACGCACGGCTTTTCCCCGCACCGAACTTCAGCCCACAACTCTTGACCAGGGTATCGACTCAGCGCGCGAGTCGCGGCATTGGAACCGCGGTGACGGCGCGGTCGCTAGGGTATTGGTCTTAAGTAGAGTCGACTCGGGTTAACAGCGTATGAATCAGGGTCGCGCGTCGATATCGGTTAAGGGTCGAAAGTTGCCGGAATTCGACCGGTAAGACCGCGGAAGTCTACGAAAAGGTACGGACTAAGATACGAGTCGTACACCGCACAACTCAAATCCCGCGCAACTCGCCTTCCTTTCACTCTCACCCTTCATTTCTTTCATCAATTCTTCTCCATGAAGCGTTTCCCCTTAGCCAAATTTTATGCCCTAACAACACCAACTGTGCTCAAACAGCCACACCTACTCCACTCCCAAAAATCACAAACCACGTGATATTGGCATTCACTAGTTGTGATTTTAAAGGGCTTATCACAAACAAAAACCCCACACTAAGATTTTCTAACTATCTCAAAGAAACCAAAATAGAAAGAATAGAAATGTACTTATCTTTTCATTAAAGACGTTCTTGATGTACCCTGTAGAACCGCTTTGCTAGAAGTAGAATGTTCAATGTCTAGTAACACAAACAATGGTTCTAAGTTATAGATTGATTTTAAATTAATTCAAACCAGAGGCTACTTATTTGAATTTCTCAAGATCTCAAATAAGAGCAATTACTCTCTTTAAAAAATAAGATTCATGAAAAAGATCAAGGAATTAAAACAAAAAGCTATTTAAAAAATATTAAAATATCATGCAATAGCTTAAAGATAGTGGGGACTTCCCTCTCTCTCTCTCTCTCTCTTGGTAAAGGCTTTTCTTAGTTTGAATGATTAATTTCAGAATGAGAGAAGGCCTCTATTTATATTTAGAAATGTTGTTGCTTCGACTCATTTAAGGTATCCTTCAACTCATCTAAGATCTAACAAAATTTTAAATTTTAGGTGCGATCGAATAAAAATATTGCTTAACTGGTCGAAGGCCCTGCTCAACTGGTTAAGGGCCTTACTCAATTGGTCGAGCATGGGCTTCGACTAGTCGAGGGTGCCAAAATATAGTTAATTGACTTCGAATCGAGCAACCCTTGACTAGTCCAAGGTCCCTCTTCGACTAGTCGAGCAGTCTGCTCAACTAGTCGAGGAAGTAACGAAAAAATCCGCTTTTGCATTTTGAACTTAGACTAGACGAAAATTTCTTAAACTGGTCAAGCCATGGCTTAGACTAGTCAAACATAAGCCTAAACTAGTCGAAGTTAAGCCTATATAAAGTATAAAAACCCACATATGATTATATTTTCAAAGGACCTAAGCTTAAGGTCTTTCTAGGGTCTATTGTACCTGAATAGACTAAACATTGAAGTAGCTTGAACTTCTCAAAACTTGTTTTCGAATATTTAATGGAGCTTGAAGTAGGAGTTTGAACTTCTACTAGTCTTTAGTAGAACTTGAATCTTTCTTCATTCATCTTGATTCTCTTGAAGGTGAACTTTCCATCTTAATTCACATTGTGTGAACCATATCATAAGTTGTTTTGTCTCATCGAAATTTAACAAACAAGAGTGTGCTTTATACATTATAGCACTTACAAATTTCATGTTCTCCTCAGTCAATTTCATGTTAGGCTTGGTGAATTTCATGTTCGCCTTGGCTAATTTCATGTTCGCCTTGGTGAATTTCATGTTCGCCTCGGTCAATTTCAAGTTTGGCTTATTTAATTTCAAGGAATTGTATGTTAGGCTTGGTGACTTTCATGTTAGGGTCGGTGAATTTTATGTTATTATGAATTTCATATTAGTCTCAGTGAATTTCATGTTCACCTCGGTTAATTTCATGTTTGCCTCGGTGAATTACATGTTCGCCTCAATTAATTTCATGTTTACCTCGGTCAATTTCATGTTCTCCTCGTGAATTTCATGTTCACCTCGGTCAATTTCAACTTCGGCTTGTTCAATTTCATGTTAAGCTCGTTCAATTTCATTTTAAGGCGGGGTTGAATGATCTCCCCAAATGGATGGACGGTCCGAATACAACCGAGCGGGGTTGACCCCATCTAGACCTGGTCGACTGGCAGCAAGACGAGGTTGACCCCATTTGGACCCAATCAACCTTGACTTGCTGCTAGTCGAACAGGGTCAACCAGGTCTTGATGGGGTTGACCCTATTCGGCTCAATGTGGTTTGGGCCCCATCATGATGTATGTTTGGTATCCGAACCATCCATCCATTTGGAGAGATCGTGGAACCCAATCTTAGAATGAAATTAAACAAACCAAATATGTAAATGAACGAGCTTAACTTTAAATTCATTGACCAACGTGAAATTGACTGAGCCTAACATGAAATTCATCGACCTAACATGAAATTGACTGAGGGTAACATGAAATTGACCGAGCCAAACATTAACTTCACCGAGCTTAACATAAAATTCACCGAGCTTCACATGAAATTTACCAAGCCTAACTTGAAATTGACTGAGCCTAACTTGAAATTAACCAGGACCAACTTGAAATTAACCGAGCTAAACATGAAATTCACAGACCTTAACATGAAATTCACTGAGCTTCACATGAAATTAACCAAGACTAACTTGAAATTGACTGAGTCAAACTTGAAATTCTCTGAGCTTCACATGAAATTCACCGAGCTTCAAATGAAATTGACCAAGCTTTACTGTTTTGGTAATTGAATTGAGATTGCTCAAAATGGAGGTTTGCACTCTATCAATAACTCATGTTAATTAGCTGTGAACTTGTGCCAATCATATATTAAGCCAATTGGGAGTTGTGATGGATATGGAAGAGGCGTATAAATTATATGTGAGTTGACCGATAACTGAGTGAACTGATCATATTCATTTGGATCATAATCAAGGTCAGTATCAATTTTCATGATTATTACTATTCTTTTAAGGTCTGAATCGTAGTAGTAATAAATTTGCAATTCCAAAAAATGCAACAAACATTTTCAATTTATATCATTCACTGTCACATTACAAATTACATTATTCCAGGGGTATTGAAAATTTGCAACTCAGGCGATTATGCCCTGTTTGTTTGCATCTTCCGCATTTTACCATTTTTCGTTCCTCTCCACGGGAAAAAATTCGTGCCTTTTTCAGTCTTCCAATTGACCTCTTCTGTCGTGAGGGCTTAAGTATCACACAATACTCCCTCAATTCAGGCGATATTTTCCATTGGCTCTTGTTACGTACTAGGTACACAAAATATTCATATGTGATCTGGTAATTTCTCGTCGTGTACAACAAGGAGCAATATGAATAATGAGGAAGATTATAATTTATACAAGCTAACTTATATGGGTTGAAAGAATATGAAAATAAAGAAACCCTTTTACGTCAAACTCATGACATGTACAGGAAAGCTCATTGAGCTTGACAATATCATTGTAGTCTCTCACAACACAATATTCATTGTGAGAAATTACATGACAACGAACATCTCGCGCCTTTGGTATGAGATCCTTTAATTGTTTCTTGGCCCATGGTGTCAATGGTCTTACAAATGATGATGCAGATTCTCTTCTCTTATAGAGCATATCTTGAATTTTAAATCTGACCATCTCTATCAGTTTAGTCATGGGGTATTCTCATGCTTCTTTGAATAGAGTATTAACGCACTCAGCTATGTTTATAGTGACCAAGTAGAATCTTTTTTCTGAAAAATGCGAAGATGCCCACCTTTCGTACCCTATTTCTCTCAATCATGCATGTACTGGGGGATTGACAAGTTCGATATCGTGCATTAACTTTTTAAACTCAACCTTCCTACAAGTTTTTACAACTCGCCAATAGTAGATTTCTAATAACTTGTCTTTAAACGTGTCCACCAAGTTTCGCCATATATGGTAGTCGTTGTAACCATAGATTGCTGCTTGGAAGACCTGGGGAACTTCTTTCATTAGACCTTTATGTCAGTCTGATATGATCATAAGACCAGGTAGATCCCCTAACGTATAGTTAAGGTGGGTAAGAAATTAGTTCCAACTGCTACTATTCTCTGATTCTCCGATACCAAAAGTGATGGGGAAAATATGATTGTCACAATCCAAGGCCATAACAATGAACAGAACACCCTTGTACTTACCTTTTAGATGCATATTGTCAATGGCCAAGACCCTTCACAAAAATGTTTGAAAAGCTTCTAATGCATTATCCGAGTGTAACAAAACATCTCTCGAACCTGGTCGTCCGTGGATTAACAAGCATGGCAGTCACCATCCCCGGGTTCGCCCTCCTCAGCTCATGCAAGTACATCAGGAGTTCATTGTAAGAGTCTTCATAAGACCCCAGTACGCGATTGATTATGATCTCCTTAGTGCATCATGCCTTCTTATAACTAACAATAATATTATACTTCTCTTGCATTGTGAAGATAATGTCCCTCGGCCTCAATCCTAGGCATTAGTCAATGCGACTGACAACTAGTTTACTAGTTAGCTTACTGCTTACTTGTTGGTGATCACTCTTCATCCATGACATGTCACATGTATGTATGGACGAATAAGTCTTTATCTTGAATATCCCTGCATCATTCACCCTAAATGCATGTACCCATTCACACTTCTCTTTGAAACATGTTACGGTGAATTTCTTGGGTGACGAGTACAAGACCATGTATTGAAAGTTATTGCGAATTGCAAATTGGCTCAAAACATACTAACACCAGCTCTTGTCCTTAAACGTTTGGCTAACGACTATATCAATTGGCTCATCTAGTAGATATTCATACAGTGACAAGTCTACATTGGTGAATACAGCATCCTCAAAAGGCACAATGGCTTGACTAGTGATGAAGTCTAATGTTTGAGCTTGCTCAGGCAGTGGAATATCATTTCCCCATACATATTTGGCGTTGGATGATGATGAAAAATCTACTCTTATACATGAAGGTGATGTTATATATTCACTTTTGAGCTTAAGGTCACCTACCTAGATCACTTGACTAGTCATGAAGTTTGATATATGAACAGGATCGAGTGGTGGAGTATTGATTAGAGGAACTTATGAAGGTGATGCCATATATTTATATTTCATGCCATGTTCCTCACCCAAACATCCAACTGCTGGGGTGTCATGTTCGACACCACTATAAGTCACAAGGTCTTCGAGTATTTTCTTATTAATGCGCTACATCGTCTCGAAGATTAAAGGGATGTATTTATCTGGATTCTCTGACTATGTTGCCAAGAATATTCTCACATCTTCGCCATCTTCGATTTTAGTCGGAGGGATTGATTAGTTTGAGTAAGGGTACAATGCTTTCAACCTAATATCAAAATCCTACGGCATACTCTTCACAATCCTATACATTTTATATAGAAGCTCTTCATATGTAGTCTCAACGCCCACAACAGTAGTTTTTGACTTTCCACCCTTGTACTTGTATTAATTATTTTTGCCTACTAACTCCCCACCATATAAGCATAGGATGATTCTCGAAGCCATTTTCTAAAAATAAATATAGTGACACATAAGATATAACTCGTTTAATATTCACATGTAGAAGATGGAATTGACCAAGTAGTAGGAAATTCACCAGTGTACTAGGTTAAATATGATCGACTTATGAGTCAAAATTTTCAAGTTCTTAATTAATCAACTGCAAGGATATATTTACTAAGCAGTGAATTTCAATCACTTCGCGATCAAGTTCACTTTAAAGCGCAGTGAATTTCACTTACTTTGCAGTCAATTTCACTAACTTCGAGGTGAACTTCATTTACTTTGTGATCAATTTCACTAACTTTAGGGTGAACTTCACTCACTTCATGGTGAATTCCAATCATTACGCGATGAATTTCAATCACTTCGTGGTCAAGTCCAATCACTTCACGGTGAATTTCTCTCACTTCTTGGTCAAGTTCACTCACTTCGCATTTAATTTCACTCACTTATCATGACGAAGTGAGTGAAATTCACCACGAAGTGAGTCAACTTGACCGCGAAGTGAGTCAACTTGACCGAGAAGTGAGAGAAATTCACCGTGAAGTGATTGGCCTTGACCCCGAAGTGATTGGAATTGACCATATAGTAAATGAAGTTTACCACGAAGTGAGTGAAATTCATCGTAATGTGAATAAACATAACCACAAAGTGATTGAAATTCACCGTGAAGTAAGTGAACTTGATCGATAAGTCGGTCATATTTAAGTGAAATTCGCAGTCAAGTTCGATCACTTTGCGGTGAACTTCCCTCACTTCACGGTGAATTCTAATCACTTCGCGATGAATTTCAATCACTTCGCGGTCAAGTCTAATCACTTCGCGGTGAATTTCTCTCACTTCTCAATCAAGTTCACTCACTTATCACAGAAAAGTGAGTTAAATTCAGCACGAAGTGAGTCAACTTGACCACGAAGTGATTGGAATTCACCACGAAGTGAGTGAAATTAACCGCAAAGTGAGTGAAATTTACCGTGAAGTGAGTGAACTTGACCGCGAAATGATTGAAATTCATCGCGAAGTAAGTGAATCTGACCATGAAGTAATTGAAATTCACCGTGAATTGATTGAAATTCACCACGAAGTGAGTGAAGTTCACCATGAAGTGACTGAAATTGACCGTGAAGTGAGTGAAGTTCACCGCAAAGTGACTAAAATTGACCGTGAAGTGAGTGAACGATGAGTCAGTCATATTTGAGTGAAATTGACAAATAACTACATGAAATTGACCGCGAAGTGCTTGAAATTGACTGAGAAATTCATTAAATTGACAGAGAACTTTGTGAAATTAACCGTGAAACTTCGTGAAATTGACCGCAATCTTCTTAAAGTTGACGAATAAATGTATGAAATTTTATCGACTTCTCGATCAGCTTTATAAATTTCTAGGTGGAATTACCTGGGATCTAGGTAAATTCTTCAGATTTTAAACATGCTTACCTCTCACAGTCGTCGTATCAGTGAAATCCATGTTGAAGAAGAAGAAGAAGAAGAGTGCATCGAAGTGAAACACAATTTTCAGAGAAAAGACTTAAGATTTCACGTTTTCGGTGCATCCAGTTTAAGGGAAGAATGTAACCTTGAGTAGGATGGAAGATGGCAGATGTACAATGGTAGTATATAGAGATTCAATGGAGATTTAACGAAGAAAATGCGTGAAAAGAAGGAATATTTTGATACAGATGAGTTCAGACATTTTTTTGGGTGTGAGTGAAAGGAATGCAGGTTATAAAGCAAGGGCATTTTGGTCCTGTAAAAAGTCACCCGTACAACAGGGTCATAGTTTGGTAAAGTAAGTTTGGATGGGCAGATAAATGTCGGTAGCTTAAAAGCGAGGTATATAATTGGAAAAATCTCATTGATGAAAAATAAACACTACGGTAGGCTACTGGAAGTTTTTAATGATGTGCATTCAAACCCTTCCGTTTCCTATGGTACAGTCCACCTATGATTTAAATTTGTTTCATTTATTGTAAAATGCTATAAAATCAACATTGTTTCCTCTGGTATGGTCCACTGAGATTTGGGTCCACTGCATTTTTGGGCCGGATAGGAATTGCCCGAACTCAGTAGATTAGGGCCTACGATGGTTAGAAAACCATTCCCTTCAATTGTTCCCGATGATGTTAAAACATGGACACAAATATTAAGAAATTCACAACTCAAGTAGGCCATACGACACAATAAAAGTGCGTAGGGAAATGCCTACCATTGAAACCTTCCTTGGCACGCTTGAGCTAGAAACAAAACAATATTAGCCTAATCCAAAACTTCCATGGCCTCACAAATATTCCAATGGTAGACATTCAATTCACATAATTTCTTTATCTTATTACCCACTTAATTAGTTGTGCATCTGCCTCCTTTTGATTTATTTTTTTTAAAAATAAATAATGGACCGGATGAGTTTCTAACAAACATTATAATGGCCCCACATAACATAGCTTCCTAGCTTAGGAAGCTCGTTTGACAAGCTGTCATAGGGATTCTGTGTCCACTCTTGCTTGTGTGTTAAGCAACGAGGGGAGCATACTAACCGTTAGAGGTGGGCATTGAGTTGAGTCGGAACAGATTGGGTCCAACTCGACTCGTTCCAATTTTTTAAGAACCTGACCCGAATTCGATCCGATCCAGGATCGAGTCCAGAAGGGCTGACTCTATCCACTCTGAATCCTTGCTGGCCTGACCTAAATCGAGTCTGACTCGATCTAGGAAACCAAATCGAGTAGAATCGAGTTGAGTCTATCCAGTCAATTTGGACTGGGCTGAATCGAGAGAGAGAGAGAGAGAGAGAGAGAGAGAGAGATGTGGGAAACCGGGAGAGAGAATGAGAGAAAGGACGAGAGAGAAGGAGAGGAGGGAAATCGGAAGAGAAAGGATGAGAGAAAGAAGGAGATGTGGGAAACCGGGAGAGAAAGAATGAGAGAAAGGAGGAGAGAAAGAAGGAGAGGAGGGAAATCGGAAGAGAAAGGAGGAGAGATGGGTTGGTGTGGCACCTCGTTCGGGTAGAGAAAGAGAAGGGATGAAATAGGGTTTCATTCGAGTGAGGAAGGTAGTAAAAAAGTGAAAATAAAAAATTAAATATTAATTATATAGTACCTGACTGAATTTGATCGGATCGGTCTGAATTGGCCACTGATTCGAACTTAACTCGATGTACGTTCAGATCTGAGTGGGCCTACTCGAACCGACCTAATCTTGGGCTTCAGTTCGGATCGGATCGGATCCATTGAATCGAGTCGGATTCTGCCCAACTTTACTGTCCGTAGGGCCAAACCTTGATGTATTGTTGTATATCCACGATGTCCATTTATTTTATCAGCTCATTTTAGTGCATGGGCCAAAAATTAAGAAGCTCCAATTCTCCAGTAGGCGACATCACAAGAAACAATGGTGATTGAACGCCAACCATTATAAACATCCCAGGGCCCATCATAATGTTTACTAGCCATCCAATCGGGCGATAAGATGGACCTGGATTAACGGAAAAAACAAATCTACACTTGATCCAAAATTTTTGTGGCCCATAGATTCATGGGAAGTTTTTAACAGTCGCCAGTCAATCACCATTGTTTCTTGTCCAGCTGATATTTAGATCAACCTCATTTTTGGGCCCATGTTCTAAGATTTTCTTAAAAAACAGATGGACACTGTAGATATATGATACATACATCAAAATGGGCCTTTCACGTTCACACCTAGACGGAAATGGGTGTTACCGAACATGACTAATCCATTCCTAATGTTTAGCTTTTGCTTGCTTATTAAGTAGCTTATCTTGATTTCTACTTACTAAACTGAAGTGATCAAGTAACTTTAAATATTTAAAAAAGTTACTTATAATTTGATCATAAACCAAACTTATCTCAAATAAATTATTTACTGCTGTTAGCTAGTGGAAAAACTAACGTATTTGGTGGTATCCAAACGGGCCCTAAATATCTCCAAACAAGGAAGTAACTTCTCTCTAATTATCCAGCTTATCCATCAAAAGGAATGGGTGCCATATATGAAAATCGCAATCACTAAGACAAATAAATATGAGCATTTACCTTCTTTGTACAATAAAGTATCACAAGTGATTGGCATGCTTTTAAGAAAAACACCAATTGCAGCCTTATATGGAAAAAAAAAAAAGTATGCAGGAGTTGTCTGTTCTGATAAGCTCTGCAGTGCTTTCTAGATTTGTTTTCTGTAAGAGCTGTAATGGATTGTTCAAAGTGCATCCCCTTTTAGTGCTAATTCCTTACCCCTCTCCGTATATTTATCATAACTTTAATCCCCTGGTCTCGATTAATCCCATTGATGGTATCTTTGAGCATACAGTTGAAAAGTTTCTGGAGTTGATCCTTGACAAATCAGCAATCCATTTCCCACTAGCTAATCAATGGCATTGTAGGGTTTGACATTGTTGATACCTTGGAAGCATTACAAGTATGGTTTCCTTCAAGGACTTTATCTTCAATGTAGGCTTTTCAGCAAGCTTAAATCAATGTATGCACCAAGAGCATTCAGGTTTAATGCATTTTGCCTGAAACGGCCATGGCCCAATGTAGTTCCGTTGTATTGGAAATTTGAACGTATGTACTCCCTTAAAGCCTTGTGGAAAGCATTTGCATCTTCAAAATCTTGGCCTTCTTTTAAAGTAGACCGATGAACTAAAATGATCACATAAACAAATTTCTAGTGAGGAAATTGGAAATCGCAATGGGGGTAGAAAGGCTTTGGGCACCAAAAATAAAGAGCTGAATAACTTGGCAGCTTCGAGGAAATGCATGCATCATATTGTACACATCATTGTCATTTTCAATTGAAACATGTGAATCCAAATCAAGACCAGGATATTTCTACTTGATGTTACTAATGTCGATCAATTTGTAAATCTCATGCACTTTGGATAAAAGATTGAAGCAATCAATTGGTTGATTTACATGAACAATGCAGTTCCTGCATCCCTCATAATAAATCTGTTTGGATTTCCAAAGGAAGTCACCCCCAAATCTGCATAATGCAAACACCTTGTTTGTAGAAATCATCAGCACATGTTACAAAGAACTGAAAGTTCATAAGGAGAAATGTTGTTGTGTTTAAGAAGCCCAAGAACACCAATTTCTATATTCATGTTTGGAAAAGAAAAGACCTACATCCTTGTTTACTTATTTGTTATCCTTTTAAAATGACCTTGGTATAGTTGTAATTATAACATAGTTTCCTCATCTACTTATCTATTCAGGTGAGGAGCATGATTTGGTTTTGAGGAACTTGGGTCTCATGGGACTCACTGAGGATGAACTATGCCCTTAAAATTTCTCAGATTAGAAAATCATAGCAACCCATCTTTGAGCAGTTTCAATATTGAATATGGGTGGTTGCGACATTCTTTTCTCACTACTATTGATTAGCCAGCCATCTATCGAAGAGCTCAAACTGTTCCCATCCCGACGTTGTTTGGACCATGGTCCAATCATAGTTGGCTAAAGTCAAGGGTCTTAATCATGAAACCTAGGCCCACTTGAAAAATCAGAGGGTTCCAGGTTACCACATATACAGTCCCAAAACTCTGCAAGTATCGTATGATGCTAGATCAAGAAAAAAGATGCAGGACCCACCTTTCACTAAGTTGGTAGGTCATCATCTACGACAAGAATCACTTCTACTGAATGATTTTAACCGTCAAATCAGTATATACTGCAGATAGGTAACTTTGCTAGTGGTCCATATAGAGAAAACGGTCTCCTATCTTTTGAAGATATAATTCAAAGCAAGTAGGAATGTCAAGAACACCCTGATCCATAGCTTAAGTGGTAGACTGAGTGAAAGATACCTTGTTTCAACACCGAGGTCATGGTATCGATTCCCAAGTGAGGGTGGCTAACAGCGAAGTGTGAGCTGACAGTGTTGTGTACTAACAAGCTAAATAAAAAAATAATAATAAATAAAATAAATAAATAAAAAGGAAAAAAAGGCATGAATGTCAAGAGGTTGTGATCAGATCCTATTGGGACCTGGTTTGGGTTCGGGTACCATCTTTGGATGACCCGGACCTGAATTTGATCAGATCTTTTAGTACCTATGTGGTCTTAGGACCCTGGCTTGAACATTGGACTAGCAATCAAGGGGCCATATGTAAGAATTCTATAAGGTGGGCCTTATTGATCAACGGTCTAGATTGTCCTAATGGTTGGATGATGTAATCGGTTGTACCAGATGACCCTCGTGTGGAGCGACAGGGACAAGAGTTTCGATGGGTTTCAAACTCCTCAACCCTTTAAAACTATATAAACAGGGTTGTGTCCCCAATCCTACATACAACAAAAGATTTATTCCCATTCTAGTGCTTCCGTAAGGGTGTAAGGTGTGGAGTACAACGATGACATCTCAACAAGTTACACTGTCTAGTTCATCTGATCTCCATTTTCAATGCATAGCTCCTTTGCAATTCTGCATATAGTTTACAGCATAATCATCTACAAATTGAACTAAGGATATCATATACATACACTTGAACTAAGGATAGATGGTTATAAATGAATTACTAAAATTCAATGGTTCTCCTATGAAGGGCGGAAAAGAAAGACCCAATTGAACGGCTAGGATCATCATATAGGTCAATGTCTAGGAGCCTCCATGCATCCATGTTGGTGCCACCACATAGCTCTTTGTGAGTGGTGATCCACAATTTGGTCCTGCATCTACACAGTGAGACATGGATGAGACCTGGACTGTTTATCAAATAGTTTCTACTACTATGGAAAGTCATCCTAACCATCCAATTAGCATGTGGGCCATTTGTGACAAACCACATCATGTGGTCACACTTCTAGCAGAAAATACTGGGAGTTTGTGAATGACCGTTGATTGAACAAAACCTCTAACACGATGGCCAACAAATGAGCAACGAAAGGCTGCAAGGGTCAAAGAAAGTCTGGTTGCCGTTACTGCACACTGTAAATGCTCTTAGAGATAGGACAGCAGTGATGGGTTTTTTGACCCGTCTTTGACCCGACGAGAGCCCTACTCAACCGGTCGTGGGTCGTTGCTCAACCAGTCGTGGGTTGCATGACTCAAAGTCCAGCGAGTGCGGACTAAATTTTCAAGGGTGCTTGACCGGTCGTAGGTGGTCCACGACCGGTCGTGGGTGGCGCTCGACCGGTCGTGGTTACACAGTTTCGTTCTGCAATTCTGCACAGATTTCATGTCGCAAGTCCTTTTGCAACTGGAATGCGAAAAGGAGTTTTCTAAAACTATAAAAAGTGGTTCCTAGGGTTTTCTAGGGCATGATGTTGTGTGAAGAAAAAGCACAAGAGAGTTTCTTAAAGGGTTTAGGGATATCAAAGGTGAGAGAAAGTGAGAGAAAAGAGAGAGAGGAAGCTTGTGGAAGAGAGTCGTCGTCTCAGCGCTTCTACGTGCTCGTGATCGGTGAGATCCCTCTGTTTTTCTTTTATTTTCTTATTGTTCATCCGCTCCTGCGTGAGTGATGAAGGTTGTAAACGTTCTACTTCATAGTGGATTGTTGATCTGGACGAGGTCCTGTGGTTTTTACCTCTTTGAGGGTTTTCAACGTAAAAATCTCTTGTGTGGTGTGTGATTATGCTTTGATTTATTTCATTGCTATTATTATCCCATAATTCTGGTTTGTTCGGGAGGCTAGATCCTAAGCTTTTGTGCAAGGCCCCCAACAAAGTGGTATCAGAGCGCTAAGTTCATTGAACGGGTAGGATCGATTTGGAATTATGAAAGGTGGCTCATTAAGGATGATCAGCCTTAATGGTTCTAACTGGACCATATGGAAGGCTAAGATAGAGGACTTGCTTTATTGCAAGGACCTATACTCTCCAATTTTAGGCATATCAGCAAAATCCAAGGATATGTCTGATGAAGATTGAAAGAAGTTGGACCGAAAGGCGGTGGGGTTTATTAGACAATGGCTGGATGATTCTATATTCCGCCATGTGTCTAAAAAAACCTCAGCCGCTAGCCTATGACTGAAACTACAAGGGCTGTATGAGAGGAAGACGGCCGGTAATAAAAATTTTCTGATAAGGTGACTTGTGAATTTCAAGTTCAAGGATGGTGGTTCTATGACCGAGCACATGAATGAGGTCAGTAATATAGTGAACTAACTCTCCTCTATGAAGATGGTCCTGGATGATGAATTGCAGGCTTTACTATTGCTTAGTTCATTGCTTGACACTTGGGAGACATTGGTGGTATCTCTAAGTAACTCCGCGCCAGGCGAAAAGATATCCATGGAACAGGTTACTGGCTATCTCTTCAATGAAGAGACGAGGAGGAAGTCTCAAGGGTCTACTCAGCAAGAGACACTTGTGACACAGGAACAGGGGAGAGGAAAGAACAGAAAGGGTGGGAAGGCCCGAGATAAATCAAGAGGTAAGTCGAGTAATAGAAAAAAGTTGAATACTGGAATTGTAGCAAGAAGGGCCACTATAAGCATGAATGTCGTAAGGTTAAAAACGACAAGAAAGGAAAAGGAAAGGAGAAGGAAGATGAATCTGATTCTACTGCGGCCGCTTCAGATGGCGACGTTGTAGTTATTCTTTCTGCAGATCATGATTTATATCTCACGGCTACGAGTCAAGACACCGACTGAGTGATAGACTTAGGAGCTTCTTTTCACGCGACTCCACGCAGGGACTTCTTCACAAGCTACAAGTTAGGCGACTATGGGACCATGAAGATGGGAAATTCTGGCGTATCGAAGATCGTAAGGGTCGGTGATATTTGTGTGAAGCCTGATGTGGGCTGCACATTGGTTCTCAGGGATGTGAGGCATATCTCAGACCTTAGCCTCAACTTGATGTCGATGGAAAGGTTGGATGATGGTGGCTATGAAAACCGATTTGCTGGTGGACGCTAGAAGTTCATTAAGGGTTCATTGATCGCAGTCAGAGGAAAGAAGTGTTACACCTTATACAAGGCAAGTGTCAGTGTATGCAAGAGTGGGTTCAATGCAATGGAAGATTCAGCTATAGACATGTGGCACAAGTGTCTAAGCTACATGAGTGAAAAAGGGCTTCAGCTATTATCGAGGAAGCAACTCCTTCCAGACATGACAAGTACAGTTCTCAAAACCTGTCTTGATTGTTTATTAGGGAAACAACATAAAATTTCATTTGTTAAATCTTCTTCTCATGTTAATAAAGTGCATGCATTAGATTTGGTTTATTCTTATGTTTGTGGTCTTATGAGGACAAAAACCTTGGGTGGGGCATTATATTTTGTTACTTTTATAGATAATGCATCCAGGAGGGTTTGGGCTTATACTTTGAAATCCAAGGACGAGGTATTTGGTGTGTTTAAGTTGTTTCATGCTATGGTCGAGAGAGAGACAGGTAAATCATTAAAGTGCATCCGCACTAACAATGGTGGTAAATATATTGGCGACTGTCATGAGTATTGCAAGTCTCTAAGTATACGGCATGAACAAACGGTTCCTAAGACCCCCCAACATAATGGTGTAGCTGAGCGAATGAATCGCACCATTATTGAGAGAATCAAATGCATGTTATCCCATGCAAAGTTGTTCAAGACATTCTGGGGAGAAGCAATGCACACGGCGGTGTATCTGATAAACAGGTCTCCATCAGCCCCATTGAATGGAGAAGTACCTGAGAAGGTATGGACTGGACACGATCCATCGTACAGTCATCTCAGGGTGTTTGGATGCAGGGTATCCGTTCATGTACCAAGGGACGAGAGGTCCAAGCTCGATATGAAGATCAGGCAGTGTGTGTTCTTAAGGTACGGTGATGAAAAGTTCGATTACAGATTGTGGGATCCGACCGAGAAAAAGCTCGTCAAAAGCAGAGATGTGATTTTCTTTAAAGATCAGTGTATAGAAGACATTGGTAAGCCAGAGAAGAACCAGCCTAGTTCAAGTGAGCTAGAGGGCATGGATCCGATTATTCCTCCCGTGATGCCTGATAACGGGAGAGTACAGCAAGGTGCAGAAGACAAGGGAGTTCCTTCAGAAGATGGACAAGGGGAGTAGCCCCCACTTGATCCACCTGTTGAGCCATGGGTGAGGAGGTCATCTAGGGACAGATAGCCGTCCAAGAGGTACTCGCCGCGTGGGTACATTATGCTGACTGATGGGGGAGAGCCAAAAGATTTTTCTGAGGCCCTATCCGACGAGCATAAGGAGGAGTGGTTGAAAGCTATGCAAGAGGAGATGGAATCCTTACATAAGAAGCACACCTATGATATGGTAAAATTGCCTAAAAGCAAGAAAGCTCTGAGTAACAAGTGGGTGTTCAGAAAGAAGGTTGAGTAGAAGAATTCACATACAAGGTTCAAGGCCAGACTTGTGGTAAAAGGGTTCAGTCAGAGGAAAGACATAGACTTCGAGGAGATATTCTCACCAGTGGTGAAGATGACATCCATACGGGTGTTGCTTGGGTTGACAACTAGCATGGATTTAGAGATAGAGCAGTTGGACGTTAAAACTGCTTTTCTCCATGGTGACCTGGAAGAAAGATCTACATGCACTAACCAGAAGGGTTCGAAGTCAAGGGCAAGGGGCATATGGTGTGTAGGCTGAGTAAGAGCTTTTATGAGCTGAAACAAGCTCCACGACAATGTTACAAGAAGTTTGATTCGTTCATGTTACAACATGGGTATGACAAAATGGAGTCGGACCACTATGTGTTCACGCGCAAGTTCTCAGATGGTGATTTCATAGTTCTGCTGTTATACGTTGATGACATGTTCATCATGGAAAAAGACATTAAGAAGATCGACAGACTGAAACAGGAGTTGAAAAAGTTTTTTGCAATGAAAGACTTGGGCCCAGCTAAACAGATCCTAAGAATGGAGATAACCCGTGACAGAAGCAACAGAAAGCATTGGCTGTCACAAGAGCAGTATATTGAGAAAGTCCTATAGCGGTTCAATATGAATGCAGCGAAACCGGTCAGTACTCCACTGAATGGTCATTTCAGATTGAGCGACAAGCAGTGTCCCAAGACGAAGGCAGAGGTGGAAGAGATGCAGAAGATACCTTACGCGTCAGTTGTAAGAAGTTTGATTTATGTTATGGTGTTTACACGCCCAGACATAACATATGCAGTTGGTGTTGTCAGCCGGTATCTTGTCAATCTTGGCAAAGAACATTGGGCAGCGGTAAAGTGGATACTGCGATATCTAAGAGGCTCATCTAGGTTGAGCCTATGCTATGGTGACGGTAAACCTATGTTAGAAGGCTACACAGATGCAGATATGGCAGGTGACATAGACTCCAAGAAGTTTACATCGGGGTTCATGTTCACGTTTGCAGGGGGAGCGGTTTCTTGACAGAGTAAGCTACAGAGGGTCGTAGCATTGTCAACGACAGAGGCCGAGTACATTGCAGTCACAAAGGCATGCAAAGAGATGCTTTGGATGAAGAGGTTCCTACAAGAACTTAGCCTGAAGCAGGAGCAACACGTGGTCTATTGCGATAATCAGAGTGTTATACACTTAAGCAAGAATCTAAGTCAGCATTCCAAGTCGAAGCACATAGAGATTCGGTATTATTAGATCATGGATAATTTTGAACAGAAGGTGTTACAGCTTGAGAAGGTCCACACGGACGATAATGGGTCAGACATGATGACTAAGGCTTTGCTCAAGAACAAGTTTGAGGTTTGCAGAAACCAGGCTGGCTTGAAGAAGGTGAATCCCTCCTAGGTCAAAAAGGGAGAGATTTGATGAATTTTTTTACCCGTCTTCGACCGGTCGAGAGCCCTGCTTGACCGGTCGTGGGTCGTTGCTCAACCAGTCGTGGTTTGCACGACTCAAAGTCCAGCGAGTACGGACTAATTTTTCAGGGGTGCTTGACAGGTCGTCGGTGGTCCACAACCGGTCGTAGGTGGCGCTCGACCGGTCGTGGTTACGTAGTTTCGTTCTGCGATTTTGTCCAAATTTCGTGTCACAAATCCTTTCGCAACTGGAATGCAGAAAAGAGTTTCCTCAAACTATAAAAAGGGGTTCCTAGGGTTTTCTAGGGCATAATGTTGTGTGAAGAAAAAGCACAAGAGATTTTCCTAAAGGGTTTAGGGATATCAAAGGTGAGAGAAAGTCAGAGAAAAGAGAGAGAGGAAGCTTGTGGAAGGGAACCGTCGTCTCAGCGCTTTTACGTCCTTGTGATCGGTGATATCCCTCTGTTTTTTTTTTATTCTCTTATTGTTCATCCACTCCTGCGTGAATGACGAAGGTTGTAAACGTTCTACTTTATAGTGGATTGTTGATCTGGACGAGGTCCCGTGGTTTTTACCTCTATGAGGGTTTTCCACGTAAAAATCTCTTGTGTGGTGTGTGATTGTGTTTTGATTTATTTCATTACTATTATTATCCCATAATTCTGGTTTGTTCAGGAGGCTAGATCCTAAGATTTTGTGCAAGGCCTCCAACAAGCAGTCTTATCAATGGTTTTACAAGATAGGGGGTAGAACCAAAATTACTAGTGGTTAATGTTAGTGTGAAAGTGAAAAGAAGGGATGGCTACAATTCTCTTTAAAATTTCCAGGTGATTTTCGAAACATGATAAGACCCGCTAAATTAAGGGTGGAGATTAATAAAACACCACAGCTAATAGTGGCCCAAATAATGCAGACTTATTCCCTGAGTCAAGAGTCTTTTGAATGAAAAGGGCAGTACCCAAGCTGACAGTTCCGTCTCAAAGTGGGAATTTGAAGGCCATTGCTTTGATGGTTTAAGATGACGGGTTTTTGTTAATTTTGAACCATTGGCCATCCACGTAAGAGGTTGCTTCTTCTGTAGAATATCACACATTGATCAATCAAGCAAAGATTCAACAACTAAAAGAAAGCAATTCTTTAGGATCCTTCATTTCTTCAAACCGAATGAATAGAGATAGAATTAGATTGATTCTCGAAATGCTTTTCTGGATATTCCTCAATGTCCAGCTATTCACAGAGCATGAGAAGAAGTAATCATGGAATAAACTCAAGATGTAAAAAGTAACTTGTTCAGTAGGTCCTACCATGATAATAGGATGCTGCAAAAATTAACCCATGGATGAGTCACATTACATAAAACAATTGACAATCACCTAAAAACCTTTAAATTCATGTGATAGCCCACATGATTGTTGGAGTGATCTTATTTTTGTGGCTCCTAACTTTCGTGTTGGGGCAACCTTGATGGATGGGTCGGGTGAAATGTGCCCACTATGGCGGACCCCACTAGCAACGTTGGTAGCTTATTCTACATGGACTTGCAAGGAAAACCTCCAATTGAGACAATACCAATTCAAATAAATATACCCCTGGCATGTGTACAGCTGAGATGAGTATGTATATATTTATTGGGGAAATTAGAATCAAACACTTTAATTGTATTATAATCACACTTATACAATTATTAATCTCTAATTATACTTGTACACTAACAATTTTTAGGATACTTATTTTCATACATTTATCAAAGAGTCAACAAAGGATATTTATTAGCATATTGTATGGCCAAAGAGTCTAGGCCATCCATCTTTTCTAAGTCACTAAAGATGGATGACTGAACAAAACCATGAAAGATGGACAATTATTATAGTTGATTTTTCTTCCTGAACGTGAGCTTGTTTACTTGTTTTCCTTTTGGAATATCCATTTTAAAATTGTTCGTTGTTCAAATAGGATTGTCCAATTGATGCAGTACTCACACAAATGGACAGACTAGATGATCCATCCATTCTTCCACATGGGCCCAGCCCGTTGACACTCGGGTTAGTATAACCATTGACTGAATGGTCTGAATAGCTGGATCAAAGTGGTTCATACGGGGATGGTTACCATTTCCAAATGGAGAGCAGATATTACGGACAGAGATGGAGATGGCTTCAAGGTGACAACTATCACGTATTAAGAAAGAACCCAACATTCTTCATTTCCTCTGGGTGGACCAATAGCTCAGTAATCTAGACTGTTTAAAGGATGGACAATCCCATGGATGGATCACATCTCAAGTTTTCCTAGATTGAGAGATCCTAGTCATCCAACCTTTAGTCCTTATAAGGTTAAAAATGAAACAATGCTAGGGCCATTTCAACATACCCTAAAAGGGGGGCGTTTCTTGCTTTGACATTGTTTTAAGCCAAATCTCAATTCGTATTGTGCGTGATCTCCATCTGATTTCTCCTTTATGAATACTAAAAAGCCCACAACGATTGGGTGATAAACAAATCATTTTTGGAAAAAATGCTAGGGCCATTTCAACATACCCTAAAAGGGGGGCGTTAGGAAAATCATTTTTGGAAAAACCATCTGAATGGCCCCTCTATTTTTACCTGAACTGTGGAGTTGCAAAATCTCACCCAAGGATACCATACAAAAACAAGGGCCAATTATCATAGAAATTTCTTTAGATTATTGAGCCAGGGATCATACCGTTTCTCCAAATTAAGGGCCCGTTGGGCATGCATCATAGCAATATTCACTTAATAATAGCACTAACGGTGGAGACTATTTTGCGTTTGGCACACAAACAGCCTTTGCAAATAGCTAAGAGTATTTAAATAATACTATTTTGCACCCTTTTTGGGCGAGATAAAAACTCTGTTCCATGTGCATGGCTAGGTTCTGATAAAAACACAGTGAAAACGAGGTGATATGAGATGGGATCCTCTACCACATCAATCATGCTGAACCCAACACTGTATTTGTGGCATCTAACCTATTTAAAAGGGTCACCTAACCATGAAAGTAGGATGCTGAAAAAAATCAGATTAATCCAACCATGTGGACCACCACTTGAGTTAGGAGGTTTTTGGATGATTGTCCATTGTTTTTAGTCAGGTCCACCTGATAATTTTATAAGCATACTTTTTATTTATTTATTAATCCTATTGTTATGGTAAGGCTCAATTGACGAGCAATTTGTGTAAAAACAACATGATGGGACCTACCATAGAAAAAAGCAAACAGTCATTCAAAAACCTCCAATTCACATGGTGGCCAACATGATGGCTGGATCGGCCTAATTTTTCAGACCTGCCAATTTCATGATCAGTCCTCACCGTTTGTCATTGTAAAATGAGCTAATTCTACAAACATGGCAGAAGATCTGAAGAGAGAAAAAGAGGGAAACGGCATGATGAATTCTCCGATGATGAGAACCGTAGAATAAGCTGGCCGCACGCTACATTGCTATCAGCAAAGAGGTCAGTTCCTCTACAAGTCCTCCATTTGTAGGGACAAGTCCTATACACTAGAAGGGTTGGGCCGGCTGCCCACTTCAACCGCCCCTTGGACAGTCCATATTAAATGCCATTGATCAAATGATTATTTAATAAGTTTAGGCCAATCCGTACCATCCAAATTGTGAACAACATAATGCATGTATGAGAGCCTAAAAATCACATGGTCAGATGATCTATAGCAGCTGATTTTTTAACTCTTTAATTAAGGGCACCTTTTTATCAATATTATTAAATAGATTTGTAAGTTTTCATTAATAAATTCTTAGCATATAAGCAATTTAATTATTTGAAAAACAAAGTAAAAAATAATTTACATAGATCATCATTAATTTATGACATGGCAATTTGTGTCATCCAAACACGAAATAACAATGCTATGCAAGCATCTCCACACCAATATTAATTGTCACTGCCAAATGCTAAATATGCACTAGTAATGATCATCGTAGTACAACAATATTGAGATTACTCTATCCGCATAATGCTATGATGCACACCAAATGAAGCCTAAGCCGTATATCCATCAAGAGACCAGAATCATCAGCAATACCTGACATCCCCTACATCCATCAGGTGCAAAAACATCATTTTCATCGCCATCATCATCATCACTATCCTCATTATAACCAATCAGTCAGAGATGCCTCGTCTAACTGTACATGTTTTCTCTTCTTCGATAGGCTTAGGCTTGTGTTGGGCAAATGCAATGGATGAATAGCCTCTGAATATGTATTCCGGTATTTGGCAACCTTGTAGTGCACATCAACGTAGTCATACACGTTACCTCTGTTGTATCGGATAGCCGCAATAGCATGAGGGCAAGGGTAACCCTTCATTTGCAAGACAAGACATGAGCATGTTTTCCGTTCAAGATCCACCTTCAATGAATTTGCATCATCTTTGTCGAGAACCTCAAACTCTGCTGCACCACGTGACACGGAATAATTTCCTTTATGCATCTCTAATGTAGAAATAATAGCTGGAACCAATATTTCCTCCCAGTGTGAACTTTCATAATACCTTTTATCAAATATCTCTATCATATAATCGTGGAAGTTTTCCAACACCGAAGTGATAGGCAAGTCTCTCCATTCCTCTAACTTATCCCACCATTTGCCTATGGATTCTAAATAAACATCCTCTGCAACATAAAGCTTCTCTTCAAAGTGAGAAGTGGCCCAGTGCTTAGGATTAATATCCTTTACAAAATTCCACACTTCTTTATATTTATCACGAATTTCACGCATGGAAGCATCGAATTCATAACAAACCCCTGTGTAAACTGCATTCGCAAAAAGTTGAACCAAATCCCAATGTCTGAACTTCTGCTGAATTTCTTCAACCAGCCCCTTCTGATAGTATCGATGACATGCATATGGAAAGATACCACTAACCAGTTCAAGAATCCCTTCCTGTCTATTTGATATAAATGTTAATTTAGGTATAGATCCCATGACTTGAGCCAACTCATCACAGAACCATTTCCAACTCCCTACATTCTTTGATTCGACATATGCACATAAGACTGGGAACACATCATTTTCTGCATCAATGGCCATGGCAAAGAGCCACACACCTCGGCATTCTCCTTCCATCTTTCTAAAACCAAGCCTCACAACTGGTCGGCATGCTTGCTTGAAACCATAAATGGCAGCCTTATATGCAACAAAAAGTCTCAAGGAATTGTCTGATGACCTGCTAAGCTTTGCCGTGCTTCCTGGATTTGTCATCTCGATGTCTTTACAAAGCATACTAAGATCTTGAACATATTGTTCAAGTTGCATCTCTTTTAGGGCCAACTCTTTACCCCTCCAAGCTTTATCATAACTTACTTTGATCCCATATTCTTGCCTTATCTTATCAACAATATCTTTGGGTGTACAACGCAAATCTTTCTGGAGTCGATCCTTGACCAAAGCAGCAATCCATTTCCTACTGGCTTGTCGATGCGTTGTTGTGTTTGACATTGTTGAATTATTCATAACATTACAAGTATGATTTCCCTTCAAGGATTTTATCTTGAATGTATGATTGTCAGGAAGCTTACATGCATGTATGCGCCATGAACAATCGCCATTAATACATTTCGCCTGATAATGGCCACCACCCGACCTGGTTCGCCTGTATTCAAAATGTGATCGTATGGCATACTCCCTCAAAGACTTGTGGAAAGCATTTGCATCTACAAATTCTTGGCCTTCTTTTAAAACATTTGCATCTACATATTCTTGGCCTTCTTTTAAAACTGAAATCATTTTCGGCATTTCATTTACAGAAGTAGCAACCACTCCGCAAGGTAATTCTCGATCATCCATCAACAAACGATTCATTTCACACGAGTCATTTGGTGCACTCCGAACATCATTGTTACTGGTATTAGTATTATGTGAGGAAGGTGCAAGCGTTCCATTACTTTCATGTAAATCCTGCAAAGATGCTTGATCATTTCCATTATCGGCATTCTGCGTCAGAAAACTTAAGAAATACAGATGGTTAGAAACGAGAGAGAGAGAGAGAGAGAGAGAGAGAGAGAAACAGTGAACCACATAACTGCAAACACAAACAAATTTATACTTCAAGTACCTGGGAACTGCAATGGCTATTGAAAGGTTTTGATCACCAAAAAGAAAGAGCTGAATAGGCTTGCTGCTTTGAGGAAATGCTTCCATCATATTAGTTACGTCGTCATCATTCTCAATTGACACAAGTGAATCCAAATCTAGACCGGGATATTTGTACTTGATGTCACTAATGTCGGTCAACTTGCAACTCCCGCACACTTTGGATACAAGATTATGGTAATTGATTGCTCGATCAACATGAACAATGTGGTTAGTGCCTCCCTTGTAATAAACCTTATCTGATTCCCAAATGAAGTTGCCCCCAAATCTACAGAGCATTGGCACCTTATTCGTATTCATTATTTGGACGTATGTTGTAATGAACTGAAAATTAATAACAAGAAGAATGTCGTTAGAAAAGATAAGAGCCAAATTCTTGTCTACTTATTTGTTTACTTCTGACCTAAACTTGGTTCCATTGTAATTATATGTCTCCTGATGTACTTATTTGAAAAACCAAGGAGCAGGATTTGGTTTTCAAGAACAAGGAACTCATGGGCCTCTCTGCGGAAGAAACATGCCCTATAATTTACCCAAATTAGAAAATCCTATCAATCCAACGTTTAGCTGTTTCACTATTGAGTAGGGTGCTTACTGCATTCTTTTTTCATTCTTGTCTACTCACACTCACAGGTCACATATTGAAAAGTTAGGATTTTTGGAGCATGGTGCAATCACAGCTAGCCTAAATCACAGGTCTTAATCACAAACCATGGTCCCCACTAGTACAATCAGAGAGCTCCAGGTAACCACACATTCTTTCCTCGCAAAACCCTCCAAATGAAAACATCAGATGATTCTCTATCAAACAAAACACGCAGGTTTGACGCACCTTTCAGTAATATGGTGAATCATCATGAGTAGGCTTTACTGCCACAATCACTTCTATTGAATGATTTTAATTGTTCAAACCAGTAGACTCCATATGCAAAACTTTGCCAATGTTCCGCATTAAGAAAAGGGTCACATATCTTATGAAGAAGATAATTCAATGGAGGTAGGATTAGAGTCCTATCAGGACCTATTTCATGTTCAGGTACCATCTTTTGATAACCCGGACCTGAATTTGATAAGGTTTTCGAGTACCAATCACGTCTTAGGACCTTGGCAATCAAGGGGTCATGATCATCCATTTGAGACTTTAAAGCCAGATCCATCCATGAGGCCACTTGTACAAATTGAAGAAACAAGGATTCAATATACACGTCCTTGGAGAAAGGATATGCAATGCGATTCATATATAGAATGGGAGAAATCAGATCTCAGATCTACTTCCAATTTTCCTTAGAACAGATGATGGTTAAAAACAGTGGAAAACTCCCCAAACTGACAGTTCCGTGAAATTAAATGGTGAGAGGGGTTTCGGAAGTCGTCGCTGGGATGGCTCAAGATCATCCGTTATAGTTATTTTTATACTGGCTTTTCATCATATCATTTGGCCCGTGTCAGTACGAAGGAACTCATCTAGAACAAAGTAGGAGGGATCATGAAACAGTATGACGAAAGAAAGATTGGGGAAAAAGAGAAAGAAACGTCCGTACCTTTGATCGTGGAGATAGAACCCTTTGGGATGGAGCAGAGACGGTTTTTGGGAAGAAAAGTCCTGAATGATGTGATTCCGATAGGTTATTTGTTGCGTTATCAGCCCCACGAATCCACCAGAAGTCTCCGCGTTGATAAAGAGTCACGCGGGTCATCATTGTCACGGTAGGAATAGGAGGACGCGGCTTCGGTGGATCCGTTACTGTAGGGCCCACAGTTATTTATCTGTCTTATATCCACTCTGTCCATCCGTTTCGTCAGGTCATTTTTGGGCGTGATCGAAAAATTTCAGCAGATTAATATCTCAGGTGGGCCACACCACAGGAAACAATGGTAATTGAATGCTTACCGTTAGAAACTAATTGGATGCCAGACAAATATCAGCCTGGTCCAAAAATCCCGTGGCCCTAAAAAGTTTTGAACGATGAATGAGATTGGGAACTGTTGAATTTTTGGGTTAATGCCCTAAAATGAGCTGGAAAAATGGATAGAGGAAGTGGCTATAAGCACTCTTTGAAATATCGATATCTAATGTTACATGTACTGTCTTTGTCTTTGGGACACGGACATGTATCAGTTATTACAGGATATATCATTTGTATTGGGTCATTTATTACATTTTTTGAAAAATAAGAAAAAACAGCAGGAAGATATTTAAACTTTTTAATGGAACTTCAGGTAATGTTATAAAATACCTTGATACACACTTTTAAATTATAACATCTCAAAAATACTTTTAAATTATAACATCTCAAAAAAGAATCATACATGATAGATTTCCATTGTATGGTCCAAGTTGTTGGTTGTCTGACTAAACTAATGCAACAACATTCAAATTAAATGCATAACATTTAGAGTGTATATGTCAATCATTTCATCAACGACTCCTAAATACTTTGAAATTAGTCCCAATCGACAACAACTGGTTGAGGGAAAATTTCAAAAATTAATAATAATATTTTTTAATTAAAAATAATTTTTATTTTCTAAAAATTGAAAAGGACTTAACAAGTCAGTAGATCAGCCATCATACATGCTTGATTTCATGTTTAAAGTGAAAAATTGCAAGCAATTTGGGATGAATCGGGAAATTTTTTATTCAAAATTTTTCCAAATCGAACTACTTATAGTTAAATTTTGAAATTAGAATGTATATAATGATCATTTCATCAAATACTCCTAAATACTTTGAAATTACTCTTAATTGACAACTGGTTGAAGAAAGATTTTTATTTATTTTTTTAAAGAACATAAAGAAGTAATGGATATCGAAATGAAAGCCCCAAGTCCATGATTTTTCATGCAAAACATGAAGAATTAATGGATTTATAACATTTTAACACTTATTTAACATATTTAAAAAGGGGAGGGGGGATCAAAAACTTAAAATGGTCACCAGATCAAACACGTGGGATATATCGACACTACTTGTGTGTTTCATATCGCACAAGTGGGATACAAGATATATCATGGGATATATCGGCCGATATCGTCAATATTTAAAACATTAGATATAAGACTCATACATCACATGGATCGCACATTTAGGGATCTACGAAAGTTGTGTCGGAAAAAGGATTACAAGTGTGTTTCTTCTTTTCCACATTTTGGACCACAAAAACAAACTAGACGGCTATGGACGCGGACTCCCAGTGCCCTCGGCCGAGAAGGTCATGTCGCCGAAAGCTTTGTGGCGCCCAGATGGATGACCGTGACAAATCCACTCTGTTCATCAGTTTCACTAGACCACAATAGGACATGAATCTAAAAATTAGGCAGATCCAAAACTCATGTAGGCCACACCAAATAAAACAGTGAGAACTAAAATGTCTACTGTAAAAAACTTCCTGGAGTCGATCGTGATGTTTACATGCCATCGTAATTGTTCATAGGGGTATTACCATTCAGATAAACTATAGACCCAAATATCATCCTAATACAAAACTTGTGTGGCGCTCACAAAGTTTCCAATGGTGGGCATTCAATTCTTGTTATTTTATATGTACAGCCCACATGAGTTTTGGATCTTTCTAATTTTTTATAGGAATTTTACAAAATACTACCTCATTAATCCCTTGTTTACATTTCCGTGCCTTTTAAAATTAACTTTTCACTAAGTTATATTATTACTTAAGATAACATAAGGAATAGTGATTTCTTGTTTTTTAGTGGTACAATTCCTTTAAAGGTAGAGAAGGAATACAATTGGAAATTTGAAATCTTCACTAGCCGAGCAAGTTTGATTCAATCTACAGTTGGCTATAATTTGTGGAATCGATGAGGAGTCAATAAGTCATGAGACTTCCTCACCTCATTGAGTCCGATGATTTATCTACAACCATAGGATTTAGGTAAGGGTCTCAATGATAGAAGAAGAAAGGGTTATGCACCCTCTTCTACCCTCACGGTGTGTGGTCTCTACTCCACGGGGTTTGTGACTTTCAGGAGAATTTAAGCATACAAATTGTGTTTTGCAATTAGTCATGCTTCACATAGCCCCTTAAGGAGGCCGAAAAAGCAAAATAGAAAGAATCCTAGCCTAACTTCACAGGGTTAAGTGACTCTGGGTAGATGAACATAGAAAAGGAAAGATGTGTAGAAGAAAGAAAAATAAAAGTATGGGTGAATGATAATAATATATTAGGAATATGTGAAATAGAATGTATTCTAAGCTTGACTGAAATGCGAGAAAGAAAAGAGGAGATCAGACACCCTTTTTTATTTTGAATGGATGGACGGATATCCCTGATTTAACCCTACTCATGACTTGACTAGCTTCTTTGGTTGATTTTGCTTTCAGAGTGAGCTCACTCCCTTCTATCATCTCCCTCTCCCTTCTAATTTTCTAACTTTGTCTATCCCTCCTGGTGTTACTGCACCTTTTCTTGTGTCACTCCCCCTCTCTCCTCTCTTGTTGGATGACTGCTTAGGATTCAAATTTATAGAGGCATATCATCGGCTCATGGTGAGCTGATGGTATAACACTTGTCTTTTTTTATTTATTATTATTTCAACATTTACAAGAGGGGATCTATATTTCTGGTAGGTGAAAAGGGGGTCGGGTGTTCATTGGCGTGTAGTTGTGGACGCCAAAGAGGCAAATTCCCCGAGGATACAGGAGATATACTTTTTTCTTTCCACTAGTTGCCTCGCTTGAAAGTTTTTGTGTTATTTGAACAAAGTCGCCACTAACTAATTATTATGATTCTACAGTTGGTTAGAGCCCGTAGAAACGTTTAAGATTGAGGACCTGAAGATCCTTGATCCTAAGATGATTCATGAGTTTACGTTCCAGAGATTCTTAGTAAGGGACCGTGGTTATAAAGAGGGAATGTGTTAAGCACCTACTCTGCCCGTACAGATGTCCAATCTTCACTTCACATGATCTGACCGATTTTTAAAGAATAAGGGTAGTTTTCATGTGCAAAAAATGTAATGTGATGTAATGATATCAATGATTGATTGATCTAAATTTCTAATGAGTAGGATCCGACTATATTGGCAACCCATAGAGTATTCCTCGAAACGATCATGTGCAGGGTAAAAAGTATGTATCTATGGGATGCTTATGAAGTTGTATGGATGCTTATGATAAAACAACGACCAACCGACCAAGGTTATTGGTGGACCTACTACGATTATATCGGTAGATCTCAGAGCATACGCCCGTGTAACACCCTGAATTTTTGTCAACTTGAGATAGACGTCCTTAGGCAATGAGTCGATCATAACACTTTAATTGACTTCTTAAAACTCAATCCTAAAGCCTCAAATTTCCTTTCAACCCATTTTCTTTAAAATCTCACCTTTCACCACCTTATTCTTCAAAATTTTCTAAGTGCTTTCTATAAATGTTATAGTTGATAACCCCTTTTGTTGTCAAATTTGTGGTGCCAAAGACACTGTTTGTATTTTGTTACGAAGCTTGCATATGAGAAGAAAAAAGAACTACTCAAGACATTTCAAGTCTCATCAAAAGTTTCACGAGTGCAGCTTTGATAGACAAGCACTGTACACATGACAAGATTCAAGAAAGTGAGATTGTTCGACTTAATACAACACAAGTTCAAGATGAAGCTTTCAAGGTCAAGATCTTAAGATGCTTTCAAAGTTCAAGTTACATCAAGATCTCAGGCCTCATTACTTTCAAAGGTCACTTACCTTTTTTAATGTCCTTACTTCATTATTGAGGTATGACTGACCTTAGGTTGACCTTTAGAGTAAGTCATTTTGGATACATAACTCATATGTCTTATATTAGTGACTTTGGTCAGTTCTAAAACTAGTTCTAGACTTTGTTCGACTAGTCCTAGCATTGCTTCGACTTATCTAAGAATTTTCTGGACCAGTCGTAAGTTTGTTGTAAAATTTAAAAATTTTCTATTAGGCTTCGACTAGTCCTGAGGACTGTTAGACTAGTCGTAGGAATAGTGTCGACTGATTCTTCGACCAGTCGTAGACCTTCGACTCAAAGTCCAGTGTTGAAATTCATTTGGCTTCAACCAGTTGTGGGAGACCTTCGACCAGTCGTAGCTAACCTACGACCAGTCGTGAAACCATCTTATCTTATCGCGCTCGAAATTTCAAATTTCAGCTGGTTCTACGACCAGTCGTAGAGGTCTCTAGACCAATCGAAGACATGTTTTGCTCAGCTATAAATAAAGCACGAATCTCAGAATAATTAAGATAATTTAAGCTAAGTAATTTAACCTTCCGAGAGATAAGTCCATGCTCCATTTTAAGCTAAGTGTGCGTATTTTATATTTTCTTTCTTTAGCTTTGTTAATTGATTTTGTTTTTGGTATTCTAATCTAATCTGAATAGAGAAAGTTCTATTTCCTTTCCTTTGGAATCAAAATCAATTAAAGCTAGCCCATTTTGGTTTAATTTAAAATCAATTAGAACTAGAACCATTGTAATATGAGTATTGGACATTGAACTTGGACATTTAATCATTTACTCTGACTTGGTTCTTTGGGGTTGCTACAACGAAGGAAAAATTTAGGTATTTTATATTTATTATAAATTCCTTTCTATTTTGGTTTCTTTTTGGATTTACCAATAAAAATTTCATTGTATTGGTTATTTGAGGAGAGCCAGGAAAACTCAGAAGTGGAGTTTTTTCATTGTGTAAGCCCATAGAGAAAGACATAATTGTGAAGGTTTTGGGTGAACTTATGAAAACCTACTTTGATAGTGAACGCTACTATCCCCTATGTGAGGATATTAGGAGTGGAGTAGCATTCTGTATGGTTGTTGTTTAACAGTGTTGAACACACATGCGAACCATTATAATTCCTTGTGTTTTGTGGTTGAATGATTTATATTTCATATCTTTAATTCATCTATGAGATGTATATGTGGATGAGAATGTTGTAATCTCAAGCATTGTGGAGAATGTTATAATAGTTTAGAATTTATTTCTTGGTATTCCTTTATTAGTTTCTTTATTTGTTCTAGTAAGGTTGCCCTACCATTTTTATGGTGCATAGTTGTCTTTAGAACAATATATATTTGAGATTGCATTTTATTCTTCGGTACAGTTTGTATTTATTTTTCTATTCCTCTTCGGTTTGAGATTTGATACAAAGACCTTTCTAGAAATAAGGTTGTCCTACCATAAACTCTGATTTTTGGTGTAAGGTTGTCCTTAGAACAATATTTGTATCAACCTCTCAAGATCTGAATTTTGAGGTTGCTTTATATTCTTGCATTGTGGTTTGTTTATATCATTTGGTGGCTATCTTATTTATTTAATTTTTACTGTTATAAGTTTTATTTGGCACAGTCCTATTCAACCCCCCCTTTAGGACATATAGCTAGGCCTTTTCAAGTGGTATCAGAGCCTAATAGCTCATTTTTAATTTTTAATTCTTGGATTTATTTCCTGAGCTATCAATTTAAGCTATATAAGATGTTAAATTTTAATAGCCTATGAGTCACTAGGCCTCCACCTTTCGATGACCAATTATGCCTATTGGAAAGTCAGGATGAGGATCTTCCTCAAATCCATGGATGAAAGTGTGTGGCTAGCCAAAGTGAATGAATGGACCCCTCCTACCACTGAAGTAACTGGGATTGATGGTTCAAAATCTATAAGAATAACACCTTATTTCTCATGGACCACACCTCAGAAAAGTGAGAGTAGTGCAAATGCTAAAGCACTAAATGCAATCACTTATGCATTATCACCGGATGAATTCAAAAAAATTATATCCTGTGTTCTGTAAAAGAAGCTTGGGATATATTAGAAATGATACACGATGGTACATCA
Source organism: Magnolia kwangsiensis (assembly GCA_037074715.1). Taxonomy (NCBI): domain Eukaryota; kingdom Viridiplantae; phylum Streptophyta; class Magnoliopsida; order Magnoliales; family Magnoliaceae; genus Magnolia; species Magnolia kwangsiensis. The sequence continues at coordinate 156,653,789 of CM073571.1, forward strand.
ATTGTCAAGAAATTTAAAGTCCAACTCCTCACAATCAAATTTGAAGAAATTCATATGAAGGAAAATGAAATGTTTATGGACTTTTATACACGACTAAATGACATTGTAAACTCTATGTGAGGTCTTGGCGATAAAATCCCAGAAAGTAAAGTGTGTGCAAAGATACTATGCTCACTTCCTGAACGGTTCAACTCTAAGGTAACTGCGATCCAGGAACTTCGTGATACGGACAATATGAGGGTAGAGGAATTAGTTGGCTCCTTACAAACCTACGAGTTAACTTTTAAAGCTCCAAAAGGAAAATCATTTGCCCTTAAAACTTCTAAAAACAGTTTTCAAAAAAATTCTAATTTAGATAACTCTGAAGATGATATGGCCCTTTTGGCGAAAAAGTTTTATAAAATCTTCAAAAGTAAAAAGAGGGTTAATTTTCAAAAAGGAAATGATAAGAAAAGATCCAAACCCAAATCTAAAACTTGGAAATCTTTGAAAGATAGTCAATGTTACAACTGCCAAGAATATGGGCCTTTGGCTAACAAGTGTCCTAAAAAGGACAAACTCAAGAAGAAGGGTATGTTGGCTACTTGGGATGAATCCTCTGATTCTGAAGCCTCTTCTGAGTCAGAAGATTTTGAAACCGAGTCGGGCAATAAAATGAAAGCCCTTATAACTCTAGCCAAATTCACATTTTTAGATAATGATTCAACAAGTGAAGAAAATCTAAACAATGAATGTGAAAATGAAGATGATCTTCAAGATGTTTACAATGCTCTAGACAAGAAAAGTTGTAAGATTGCTGTGAAATTGAAACTTCAAAAAGAGAAATTTTCTAAATTCAAAGAATCTTATGAATCTCTTGTTTTAGAAAATTTCCATATTTCAGACTGTTTTTAAAAGACAAAATGCGATTTGGATTTTAAAACCTCCCAAGTTGAAAATCTTAAATCTGAAAACGACTATCTAAAACATGAAGTCTCTTCTCTCTTGAGTTTAAAGGAAACCTAGAAATATGCTCAAGGTGATCCTAAATTAGAAAAACTCTTATCTGGATCGAGAAAATGTGAAGATTGATCCGGTCTAGGTTATGATAAGAATGTTTCTCCTAAACCGAAAAATACACCTCTTGAGTTTGTAAAAGGAGAAACCTTACACTCAAAAGGAAAAAATCAAATGTTTTCTAAAAACATTAAATCTTTTCAAAAACTAAAAGAAATTATATCAACTATAAAAATTAAAACCAAAGTCTTTTTGTTGAAAAGATAGTTGATTTACCTAAGGAGCTTCTAAAGTCTAACTCAATAGGTCATACTTATAATTCTTACAATCGAAAGAACACCAACTATTCACCTAAACCTAAAATGGTTATGAAATGGGTTCCAAAGGTCACTTGTCTAGTTGCTCATACGACTTTCAAAGCTTCAAGCCATTCAAAGTGAAACCTAGATAGTGGATGCTCTAAGCATATGACAGGTGACAAGGCTTTATTCACCAATCTAAAAGATATGTCCGATGGTTCAGTCACATTTGGTGATGGCAGCAACTGCGAGATTATGGTCCCAAGGTACGGTTCAACTTTATAACCTTCCGTTATTTAAGAATGTCTTATATGTTGAAGGACTAAAACATAACTTGCTAAGCATATCTCAAATATGCAATAATAACCATAGTGTTCGGTTTTCTAATCAAAGCTGTGAGAATCTAAACAACAAGAGTTTAGTAATACTAACTGGACGTAGAACGTCTGAAAACTGCTATATTGTTAGTGAATCCAGCTCATCTAATCAAACATGTTACATGGTCCATACAAACGAGACTGATTTGTGGCACAAATGTCTTTGAACAAATGAGAACTTATAAGAGGTCTATCCAAACTTCAAAAATTAGATAAAATATGTGGTGAATGCCAGATTGGCAAACAAACAAGGAACTCACACAAAAATGTGAATTCCAATACTACATCAAGACCACTCGAACTTCTCCACATGGATTTGATAGGACTTACCAGAATAAAGAGTCAAGGTGGCAAAAGGTATATCTTGGTAATAGTATATGATTTTACCAGATATACATGGGTAGCCTTTTTAAAGGACAAATCAAAAACCCTTGAAGAAGTAAGAAAAATTCTCAAAAGGGTTCAAACTGAAAAGGGTTCTCAAATCAGTAAGATTCGTAGTGATCATGGATTTGAGTTTGAGAATAGCGATTTTGAGAAGTTCTGTAGCGACCAGGGAATATTACATGAATTCTCAGGGCCCAAAACTCCACAACAAAATGGTATAGTGGAAAGAAAAAATAGAGTGCTTCAAGAAATGGCTAATGCTATGTTGAATAGCATGAAGCTCTCTAAGAATCTTTAGGCTAAAGCAGTCAATACAGCTTGCTATATTATTAATCAAGTTTACACTAGCAATAGTAATAATAAAACGGATTACGAAATGTGGTTCAATTGAAAGCCTATTGTCAAATACTTTTGAGTTTTTGACAGCAAGTGCTATATTTTACGAGATCGTGAAAATTTAGAAAAGTTCGATACAAAGAGTGATGAAGGGATTTTTCTAGGATATTCTTTAAACAGTCGTGCTTATATGGTTCTGAACAAAAGGACCGGTGTGATTCAAGAGTCCATTAATGTGGTTATTAATGATCAGTTAAATACACCAGTCTCAAGTTCAGATAATGATGAAGTTATTGTAGTCGATAAATCAGATACTTCATCTAATCAGACAAATTCTGAATTGAGGACTATTAAAGATCATCCAACCACTCAAATTCTTGAAAACTCTCTCACTGGTGTACGCACCCGTAAACAACTTGAAGACATATGTAATTACATTTATTTCACATCCCAGATAGAACCTTCTAAAGTAAAAGAATCTCTTGTTGATGAAAACTGGATAGTTGCGATGCAAGAAGAGCTAAACTAATTCGTGAGAAATGATGTTTGGTATCTCGTACCTAAACCTAAGATAAACACATCATTGAACCAAATGGATTTTCAAGAACAGTCTGATGAGCTTGGTAATATAATTTGAAATAAGGCTAGGCTAGTGATACAAGGTTACACTCAAACTGAAGGTATTGATTTTGATGAAACCTTTGTACCAGTAGCTCATCTTGAATCAATTAGACTCTTTATATCCATTGCACGTTTTAAAAAGATTAAGATTTATCAAATGGATGTGAAAAGTGCTTTCTTAAATGGTGATTTGCATGATGAAGTCTATGTTGAACAACCGATGGGTTTTGAAGATCCCAAATATACCGATAATGTGATCGCCTTAAAAAGGCACTTTATGGCTTGAAACAAGCTCCTAGGGCATGGTACGAGAAACTAACAAAGTTTCTATTAAGCCATAACTTCAAAATGGGATGTGTTGATAAAACACTGTTTATCAAAAAACATAATGATCACATTTTAATAGTACAGATTTATGTTGATGATATCATTTATGGTTCTACCTGTACTGACATAACTACTGAGTTTGCAAATTTGATGAAATATCAATTTGAAATGAGCATGGTTGGGAAATTGAACTATTTCCTTGGGTTTCAAGTAAAACAGCAACCTGATGGAATGTTCATTTCTCAATCTAAATATGTTATGAATTTGATTAAAAGATTTGGATTTGAGAATGGTAGAAATTTTGATATTCCTATGAGTACAACTTTGAAACTCTCGAAAGATTCTGCAGGTAAAAATGTGGATCCGAAATTATATCGGAGTATGATTGGTAGTCTGCTGTATTTAACTGCTAGTAGACCTGATATCGCTTTAAGTGTTGGTATTTGCGCTAAATATCAGTCTGATCTTAAAGAATTGCACTTGATAGCTGTCAAGAAGATTTTGCGATATGTCGCAAGTACTGTTAATCTTGGTCTCTGGTATACACATGAGACTAGTGTTCAATTAGCTGGGTATTCGAATGCTGATTGGGCTAGTAATCTTAATGATAGAAAATCAACCAGTGGTGGTTGCTTTTATATCGAAAACTGTTTAGTTTCTTGGTTTAGCAAGAAACAAAGTTCTATATCACTTTCAACAGCTGTAGCTAAATATATCGCAGCTGGTAATGCTTGTACGCAGCTTGTTTAGATGAATCGAATGTTAAGTGATTATGGAATTAAATAGGATTCTATGTTATTATATTGTGGTAATTCCAGTGCCATAAATATTTCAAAAAATCCTATTCAGCATTCTCGTACTAAGCACATTGACATTAGATTTCATTATATTCGAGAATTAGTGGAAGAAAAGATTATATCTTTGGAATATATACCTACCGAGAATTAATGTACTGACATTTTCACTAAAACGCTCGACAAAAGTAGGTTTAACCAAATAAAATTTGATCTTGGCATGTGCATTTTAAAATGATTATTTATGCATGATTGTATCATAGTGTATATATACTTGATTATTTTTCTGTTAAATTTTAAAATTAATTGATTATTGCTAATTTTGGCCGGTACTCGACCAGTCGTGAGTATACTCGACTAGTCGTGCAACGACCGGTCGTGTAAATCCACGACCAGTCGTGAATCGTGTGAATCACTTAATATTGGGGAAAACACTTCATCTTCTTCATTTTCTCTTCACTCTCCAAAGAGCCGACTCTCGACTAGTCAAACCCATATTTTCAAATCTTCAAGGTTAGTGCTCCATTTACATTTTTCTTGTAGATTTGTGTCTAGATTACTTCTATTTATCTCTTGAAGTTATCTATTTTGAATTTTGTTGAGATTTGGAGTTTTTCTTTTGAAAAATCTGATTTGAGAAAACCCTGTTCTCAATCCTTTGCAACTCCTTGTCTTCTTGAAATCTTTGTTGGAAATGGCTTTTAGAGGAAGAAAGATAACATCTCGTAGTCTATCTTCCTCCAGATCGGCCCCTATCACTGAGAGTCATCTTAGGGCTTCCGAGGATGATTCATCTTTTGTTCGGGACATCGGATTACGTAATGTCATTGTTGAACATCCTGTTGATATTAATCATACTGCTTCTTTTGATATCCTTCCTATGCTCCAAGCTGTAGGTTGGGATAACTTATTGCATTGGGGTGGGCCAGCATACCGGTCCATTGCCCAGTCCATGTTTGCTTGCATATGTGATTTTTCACTGAAAAATCTAACATTTAAAATTGCCACAAGAGAAGAATCATTTGACATTGATCGTCATTTGATTGTTGCCCTTATGGGGATTCCTGTGAATGATGAGGGTATTCCAATCCATACATTGTTTGAAAAACCCTCTCAAACTGAAAAATATATACTCACTAGAGACTTATGTAATTTAGACGTTCAATGGACGCATAAAGGGAATGCGCTCCCCTCAAGATTTTTGTTACCCAAATACAGAGTTCTTCACAAGATTTTTGTGTCTAACTTGTATCCTCGATCGGGTAATAAATCTGAATTGACGTCCTTCATGGTTCATGTTCTTTACTCTTTTGCTAGAGGTGTTCATGCCTGTTTACCATCCTTAATTTGTTGTTCCATTATTCAGTTTCGACTCCATCCAGGTCACAGTGACATCCCTTTTGCTTATCTAATGACTATGTTGGCTACGCATATGTTAGTCGATATGCCTGTTGGAGAAGCCCTTATCAATCATCTGATATTTAACAATTCTAATATCAATAAGATGAAGATGGAATTTCTTCCTGGCTAAAGAGATGGTGTTGATGAGGCTAAAGCTGAACATGAGGATGAAGCTGGTGATCTTCCTCCTTATGATATTAACATGGATGATATTTTTGAAGAACTTGAATTTGACTCTGCAAATGATCTAGATTATGAGCCTTTTGCTTTTGATGCTCGACTAAGTGCATTGGAAGAGAAAGTTGAGAATATAAATGTTAAGATGGAAAACATGTCTATTGCCCATGACTTACAATTCAAATATATGCATAAATATTTTAGGTGCTTGAACAAGGGCATGCATCAACTTGACCCTTCCATTGCTGCTCCTTTTGGGTCTGATTAGTTCTTTTCAGCTTACTGGACTGTAATATCTTTATTACTCTTGCACTAGCTTAACTGGTTTTGAGTTTGTAGCTCTCTTTGATCTTACTTAGTTTATGAATTATGTGTTTGCTTATGTTATTTTCTCATATCTTGTCTTATTATATCTCTCATATACCTCTTTCATTCTTACTTCTCAACCATCTATTCATTGCTTCCTTTGTCCTATTGTGACAAAAGGGGGGAGAATGGATAATGATTACGATTCTATTGTTGAATGCCTATGTTATGATGTTATGACGAGGGAGTAGCATTTAGTTTTTTTTTTTTTTTAGATTGATGTGATGTATGTTACTAAGGGGGAGTATGTGCAGAGGTGGACTATATATTGCATATTGATTTGCAGGTTCATGTTATTATGCGTGTGTGCCGGTTGAGAATAATTGGTGCATGACTCTTTAATCAGAGATTTTGTTTTATATAACATATCTGGTAAGTGTATTTTGTCACTAATTTGACAAAGGGGGAGATTGTAAGTGATATAGTTGATAGCCCCTTTTATTGTCAAATTTGTGGTGCCAAAGACACTGTTTGTATCTCGTTATGAAGCTTGCATATGAGAAGAACAAAGCATTACTCAAGACATGTCAAGTCTCGTCAAAAGTTTCACGAGTGCAGCTTTGATAAACAAGCACTATACACATGACAAGATTCAAGAAAGTGATATTGTTTGACTTAATACAACACAAGTTCAAGATGAAGCTTTCAAGGTCAAGATCTCAAGATGCTTTCAAAGTTCAAGTTACATCACGATCTTAGGCCTCATTACTTTTAAAGGTCACTTGCCTTTTTTAATGTCCTTACTTCACTATTGAGGTATGACTGACCTTAGGTTGACCTTTAGAGTAGGTCATTTTGAATACATAACTTATATGTCTTATATTAGTGAGTTTGGTCAGTTCTAAGACTAGTCCTAGACTTTGTTAGACTAGTCCTAGCATTGCTTCGACCTGTCTAAGAATTTCTTAGACCAGTCGTATATTTGTTGCAAAATTCAAAAATTTTCTGTTAGACTTCCACTAGTCCTGAGGACTGTTCGACCAGTCGTAGGAACAGTGTTGACTGATTCTTCGACCAGCCGTAGACCTTCGACTCAAAGTCCAGCGTTGAAATTTGTTTGGCTTCGACTAGTCGTGGGAGACCTTTGACCAGTCGTGGGAGACCTTCCATCAGTCGTAGCTGACCTATGACCAGTCGTGAAACCGTCTTATCTTATCACTCTTGAAATTTCAAATTTCAATTGGTTCTACGACCATTCGTAGATGTCTCTAGACCAGTCGTAGACGTGTTTTTTTTATCTCTAAATAGAGCACGAATCTCAGAATAATTAAGATAATTCAAGCTAAGCAATTCAGCCTTCTGAGAGATAAGTCTGTTCTCCATTTTAAACTAAGTATGCATATTTTATATTCGTTCTTTAGCTTTTTTAATTGATTTTGTTTCTGGTATTCCAATCTAATCTGAATAGAGGAAGTTCTATTTCCCTTCCTTTGGAATCAAAATCAATTAACACTAGGCCATTTTGATTTAATTTAAAATCAATTAGAACTAGAACTATTGTAATGTGAGTATTGGACATTGAATTTGGACATTCAATCATCTACTCTGACTTGGTTCTTTAGGGCTGCTACAACAAAGGAGAAATTTAGGTTTTTACATTTATTATAAATTCCTTTCTATTTTGGTTTCTTTTAGGATTTTTCAGTAAAAATCTCATTGTATTGGTTATCTAAGGAGAGCCAGGAAAACTCAAAAGTGGAGTTTTTTTATTGTGTAAGCCCATAGAGAAAGACACAATTATGAAGGTTTTGGGTAAACCTGTGAAAACCTACTTTGATAGTGAATACTAATATCCCCTGTGTGAGGATATTAGGAGTGGAGTAGCATTCTGTGTGGCTGTTGTTTAACAGTTGGTGAACACACAGGAAAACTACTATAATTCCTTATGTTTGGTGGTTGAATGGTTTATATTTCATATCTTTAATTCATCTATGAGATGTATATGTGGATGAGAATGTTATAATATCAAGCATTGTGGGGAATGTTGTAATAGTTTAGAATCTATTTCTTAGTATTCCTTTATCAGTTTCTTTATTTGTTCTAGTAAGGTTGCCCTACCATTTTTATGGTGCATAGTTGTCCCTAGAATAATATATATTTGAGATTGCATTTTATTCTTCAGTGCAATTTGTATTTATTTTTCTATTCCTCTTCGGTTTGAGATTTAATACAAAGACCTTTCTAAAAATAAGGTTGTCCTACCATAAACTCTGGTTTTTAGTGTAAGGTTGTCCTTAGAACAACATTTATATCAACCTCTCAAGATTTGAATTTTGAGGTTGCTTTATATTCTTGCATTGTTGTTTGTTTATATTATTTAGTAGCTATCTTATTTATTTAATTTCTGCTGTTATAAGTTTTATTTGGCATAATCCTATTCCCCCCCTCGGACATATATCTAGGCCTTTTCACTTTTATATTAGATATTAATCCTAAAGATTAAATGATGAAGAACAATAATAAAATTTAAATTGACTATAAATGGTAAATATATAAATAAAATGGGTTTTTAACTATTAAAATTTTGGAATCTAATGAAATAAATAGGTTATTTGGATATAGCAGCTTCTCCTATCTTAAAATCATATATTGCACATTGAACAACTCATTCCGGTTTGTAAAATACACCCGTTTCAAATATCGGATCAGCGAAACCATATGAAACGGACTCGGAGGGCCAAACGACGCAAATCGGAGGGACTTGAGGTGGGCCCCGCACTTTTCTAGCACCCGGGGGGTAAGTGGGGGATGCCATCGCTTATGGGGTGAGCCACGTCCAGCGGTTAGCGATGGCATCGTCGAATTGGTGAGGCCTCGCCGGCCCCTTCGTTTTTTCTGTATGTATCGTTCGACTTCAAAAAGTCATATCTCCCTCGTTCTAAGTCCGATTTAGGTGATTCAAAAGTCAGATTGAAGCTAAATGAGAAAAATATAATAAAATATTTAATATAGTTAAAAGTAGGTCATTGTAACAACTGTCTGAAAATCATTTGTTGGACATTTGCTGCTTCTGAAATTTTTAAAATTTTTTTACAAAACGAAATATAATAAAATTTGGTAGAGATAAAGTAGGCTTGATGATGAAGTATTAAATAAATAATTAAAATAATATACTAATTAAAAGTGCCAGAAAGGGGTGTAGAACTGCTTAGGATCTTATTATGTCATAATTAGGCCATAATTTAGTTAAGTACTAAACTGAATAATTAATATAATTAGATTGAACCACTTTAAATATGATCTGTAAGACCCAAAATGAGTATAACCATTAATGCTATATTACCTTAAAACTTAGGATCCATTTCAAAACCCAGTTGCTCTTGGGAGCACATTGAAACTTCGTATCGAACCTAAACCGCACGTCGAAAGTTGGATTACCCCAAAACTATACAGTTATGACCGCCTTACTGGACTTGACAACCACCTTGAAAATCAAGTCCTAATAATACCCAGAAATACACAACTTGAGTCCGAAGCGAAGTGTGTGAGAAACGAGTATATCTTTAGGAAATGAACTGAAACTTAAGTAAATTGAGTCGGTTCGCTTGCAGGCTGAATCTAAGTATTCAGACCATCGAAATCTGACCCAATTATACTCTCGGATTAAGGAAAATTGTCAATACAGGTCAGAGACTTACGGCCCTGATCGAGTACCAGTGACCTTCGAACTGAAACTGGTCCACCACGGTCGATCTACAAACCCAATCAGACCAAAAACTTAACCTGACCTAGATCCATGGTCAGGGAGCTTAAGTCCAACTGCATGTAGAAATGGGGCCTCCAGAACAACTCCGTTGGACCGAAACGCCCCGTATTTGGCTATAACCTAAGTATACCTTGGCCCTAGGGCCATTCCCATCAATTCTGGGCCTATATAAAGGGCTTAAACCCTCTCTCTGTCTCATTCCATACGAATTTGGAAAACCCCAAGGGAGAGAAGAGAGAAAAGAGAAGGAGAGAGAGAGAAAGTGAGGGTGAGAATTGGAGTTCGTTCTTAGGATACTTCCCGCCGCTCTACGTGCTTAACCGCCATTCCCGTATCACTATACGGGCGATTTCAATTTCGTACTTGGATAAAAAAATCCTAATCCTAACCTGTTTTAGAGATTCAAATAGAACAGATGGTGGAATAGCTAACCTATTCCATGTTATAGGCGGTTGTGATGTCTTAGACAAAAACTTAGTGTTTAAACTGAGTTCGTTATGAGTCTACCGGTATAAGGTACGAACTATAAACATTTAAGTTATGGTTTTTAAGGCTTTCAATGCTGGTTAATGATTTATAACTGACGTCGGTGTCATTTCACATACTAAATGCGATGCTTGTTTCGCTTTATAAATATATATGAACTATGTCGAGTATAGTATATTTCATGTGTTTGTCAAAATGATTAAATGTGTGTAGAATTTGGATTTGTGTTTGGCATAATTATCCATCATGGATATAGGATTGTTATATATGCAACAACTCCTTGGCGAAAGGATTTGCCCTAATACATGTTATGGCTAGCATACGTCGTATATGTTGTAGTGTGTAGTCTAAGTGTTTGTAGAAATGTCTAAATGAGTATGGAATTTGTATTCATGCTTACCATGATTATCTGTTATGGATACATGGTGGTTGCATGTGTGACAACTCCCTAGTGAAAGGAATTTCCCTAATACATGATGTGGTCAGCATACGTCATGTATGTCGAAGTGTGTAGTCTAAGTGTTTGTAAAAATGTCTGTATGAGTAAGTATTTGGTAAATTATACTTTATATGGGTTTTGAGATAATATTCTCAACTACCTTAACTGTGTGTATAAATCCCTCCATGCAACTTACACTAGATTGTCTGTTTTACGTATGAAGTGCATATGTGTGAAATCATGTTTATGTTATGTTTCCTGAAATGCACAAATGGTTGATATTGCTTGAAGTAGTAGTTTAATGCTTAGGTGCCTATTCATATATGATTCCTTGTTATGTTTAAGTGTGGTTGGGACTATGATATAGTCCAGGCAATCGGTAACAGATTCTAATCAGGTGGCTGAGGTTGTCTCGCCACACAGGACGTGTTCGATGAATCCGAGTTGTACTTAAATTGTCGGCAGTGGTTAGGCTACACGAAGTGCTTATGCACTTCATGTCGATCATCTTGATGTGCGGCCGTACCAGTCAAGCTCGTCAAGTAATCCAATTGACCCGATGTATGTTCACCATGTTTGGATGCGGCTGCTTGAATCTGGAGTACCAAACTCACCAGTAAAAACCCGTTAACCTTGGTACCTCGATCCGCTAACACTCATGAGCTGGACATGGTGGTATAGGACACCATGGTCGAGCTGTCGGCCTACGCCGGGGTGACGAGCTTACCCGTAGTGACCAGTGAGTAACCTAAACTCATGAGCCAAATACGGTGGTATGAGACATTGTATTCGAGCTATCAGCCTACACTAATCAGGTGACGAGCCCTTTGTAGTGACCTCGAGCATACTCTGAGGCTGTGTTGAGGCGACGAGCCTTTCCGTAGTAACTAGAGTGTAAACTAAGCTTACACTGTTCAGGTGACGAGCCCTTTGTAGTGACCTAGAACCGTAACATCGTATGAGATTTGCTAGGACTGACGACCTTAAAATGGACCATTGTTTAGGAATTGATATAAGGGAGGTACCTTAGCTTCCCAATCCTGCTCTATGAATAAACTTAAGTAAGCAACCTAGCTAATCACGTGCTTGCATCGCATTACGTGTGCCTTTGGCATAACAGGTCAAGCACTTAGGAAGTGTTTCATGGCGCGATCATGAGATGAAGTCACTAAGGGAGCGCAGGTGAGGGCATGCATCATTATTTCATATTATTCTTACATTAACAAGAGTACTTAGGATCTAATTGTTGTATTACGTTATCATTACTGCTTGATTGAATTGATAACATGTTAACCTTTTCTTTATTGTTCCACTGAGTTGATTATTCACTCCCACGTTATAGGATTGTATTTTAAACACCCATCAGACCCTGTTTTAGTTTCAAATGATGGCGATGCGTATGAGGTGGAGCTGGACTTTTATGATGATGGGGAGAGTTTCTCCTATATGCAGCTATCAGGCAGGTCTATGTTGACCATGTTCTGATCGACAGGGTTACAATGATGCTGATTAGATGCTATTACACTTGTTATTTTGTACTTTTGAAACACCCATGTATATTCATTTTGTCCATTTTTGGAGTATACATGTATATATTTAACCTAGTAACATGTTTACACTCTGGAGACTTAACGACAGTTTATATATTTTATATATCTACCACAGTCTTCCGTTTGTGAAATTTAATTGTCTCTGGAGTATGATATGTTGTTTTTGGTATAATCCCACTTATGTTTAATGCACTAATATGAACAACATTTAATCATTATTATCTATGTTACATAAGTGATGCGTTGAAACTCGGTAGCTGAGCTTCTACTCGACCCCCAATTTTCAGGGCGTTATAGCCCGCCAGTCAAATATGATAGAATACGATGGAATGCAATGTATATGCTAAAATGACGGCTGTTTGGTTAAGGTTTCTAATGGGCAATATCCGATTATATCAGCAAGCCACAGAGCATATACCACCAGTCAAATGCATAAAAATGATGAAAATACACTATAATGTTAATGTATATGAGGAGCATGAGGGTTGAGAAGGGAATGAATGTTGCTTAATGCTAATGCATTAATTTGATGAAACTAATAGTTGCTTAACTGTCGGATGAATGGTAGTGTCGCAAGGCTAGATTGAGTGGCTCAAATTTCAGCTTGGGTGCCTCAGGAGGCTTGGGCTTTGACTAGACTATGCTAGACTAGGGTTAGACTCTCTCTCTCTCTCTCTCTCTCTCTCTCTCTCTCTCTCTCTCTCTCTCTCTCTCTCTCTTACTCTTAATCTCACTCTCCTTGGTGGAAGGATGGCTTCCTGGACTTTTAGATCCCTTGAAATGAGATGGGATGCTTGAAAGGATAAGGGGAGGGGGCTATTTATAGTCTCCCAACTCAGTTTTCTTCCAACTCCTGGTGATCCTAGGGGAAAAATATGGTTAAATGGTTGGGATTGGAGATTGCCACATGGCATCATCATATGGGATGGATGATGTGGTAAAAGCATAATTTTGGATAAGGAAATGGGCATCAGAGTAAATGCACCTCAACCGCACACTTGAGGTTCAAAAAAGAAGCAACTCACATGCTTAAGGGATGTTGCTTGAAAGAGTGAGAGTGCCACATGGTCGATGACAACCTAGATGCCATCGATCCCTACTTGGACTCCTTACTTTGGCAAGCAGCATCCCCCAAGCGTGTATAGGCTTTATTGTGAGAGTTGTTGCTTTGAGGTTTTGGCCATTTCTTCAATTGGGCTTGATTATAGACTTGGGTTTGGGCTTAACTAGGTGAGTTGACTAGCTTATTGGATTGGGTAGGCTGACCGGGTGAGTTGACTTAGTGAGTTGACCGGATTAGTTAACTTGCTGAGTTGACTCAAGGTTATAGGGTTTTGGTTTTTTGGAGTTTAGGGTTAGGCTAACCGAGTTAACTGGGTTAGATGGGTTGAATGGGCTGAGTTTAGGGTTTGGAACTGATTTTCTTAAGGTTTAGGCTTCTAAGGTTAGGGTTTAGGATTAGGGTGTGGTTCTCCATTCATCCGTTCAATATCAACTTATCAGCCTGAGGTGGGGTGTTTACAGATGCCCCTCTTTGGGAGAGGTTGTATGCAACCGAATTCCAAAGCGAGTGGACACCCCGCATTTCCTAGTCAATCATGAACTGCGATATGGATTTGTTTCCTTCCTTTGTGTCTGTATCATCTGGTTGCCTCAAAATATACAACTCACACATATCGTGAGGGTTTGAGGAAAATATTATGTTGTCCTTGCACGGGCCGCCAATCGTAACCATTTCACTTCTAATCGGTATTAACGTCAGAAAGGTATAGTACAACCCATGCCCTTTCTACAGCTTTACGAGGATACTGACCCGATATTGGATTGTCTGTTACTTCTTAGATCACCCTAGGAGTACTTATTTTGTTTGATCATCAAAGTTATTAGTTTCCCTACACTTTCTACGGCATTACGGGGAACTCATTATGCCAACTTAGACTCGATCAAATTCCATAAGCATCCACGCCTATGTGTGTGCGGGTGACCTTTTTCCATGCAATCTTCTAGTTTTGACACTTAGGTTACAATTTGTTTTTTTCATTGTTTAGATGATTTCTTCTTATTAGTCTTGGCATATCATCTTTTTAGAGCATTAGTGTTTGATTCAATGGAGTTGACACTAAAGTTCAGTTCGATCATATTTTGATGTGCATTCAGATATGGAAGATCTTTTAGTGTCTACTTCTAGTGGATTTGACGTCGGGTCCTAATCCCCAACTAAAAAAGAAATCAAACTTGATCTCAAGATGTGCCGGTCGAGATGCCACAGGCTTAGAGGGAGGGAACGTGAGGCAAGGTGATTGATGACTTTCAAACAAGAGTTGGAACTAGTGCAAGGGATGTGGGAAAATTAGTGAAGGCTGGTTATCGAAATGGAAGGGGCTCTGCTATGAGATATGGTTCTTGAATAGGAAGAGATACCGAGAGGGTCCAGTCCATATATTATGGGTATTGGTAGGCTGCAGAGGATTAGTTTTCCTCTGCTCCTGCATGATCTTCTTTAGCGAGCTTGATCTGGTTTTTGCCTAAAAACTCGTCCAACAACAGCAACCTCTCATGTCCAGCTATGGAATCGACTAGAACATCAATGATGGGAAGAGGGAAGTCGTCCTTTGGAGTTGCATTGTTGAGGTTGCAGAAGTCGATGCATACACAAACACATCAAGCAAAAAAAGTGATCTAATGAATAAGTCTCGCGTGTCTCACTCGCTATGGCTACATTTGACATTGCCCCTATCTTTCCGAGTGTGATAATAGTCGTCTTTTTTAGTCGTAGATTGCGGGATAGAATACTCTAGTTAGATAGGGGTTTGGATAGGAGTTAGGAGGAGTTCTTATTATGAGATGAGTTCTGCAGTTCTATCTCTCCGATGGGCAGGTGCGGCTAGGGATGGCCAGCTTCTCGGATCAACAACTGGCTCCTCTCCTAGTGGTCGAGTGGCTTTTCGCTCCTCTTCTACCATTGCGGTTCGGTCCTCAAAGGCATGTTAGAGCTCTCTTCAACTTGCCTGTGGCTATATCGATCAATTTCGGGTTAAATAAGAAGAACTAAAAGATTTCACCACTAGAAAACACCTACACCTAATGGCTTAAGCCGTTATTCCCATTCCCTCACTGAGAAAGGGCTCAGTGCAAGTGACTCGTAGATTCCAGTTACAGGACGACAACTTTAATTAAAACTCCTTCCATTCAGTACTCTTAGCAGGTTGATTAAAGAATGTCTCCCTCCTATCCGCACAGTTCCAGCTCCAGTCTAGTCGGCGTAGAAGAGAGAGAGAGAGTTTCCTTGTCGTGTTGTTCCTACGGGGTTTAGAGGATTAGTCACTTCTTGATTGAGTTAAAGGATGGAGTCTCAATGGAATGGTGAGGAGGAGCAATTGATTTGCAAGGTTCTGTGGGCCTTGAGGAGATTGGTTAACTGCTCAGAATTCCAGGCTTCATCAGTTTATAGAGAAAAAAGAATGAATTGATCTTGTAGAATTCCCAAGAAATTCTTCGATTTCTTCCGAAAGCAGATGTCTAATGGTGTTGTGGTCAAGATTTTGATCCATGATCGATTAGATCCATTGTCTCACGATGTTATGACCAATATGTTAATCTATTGTAAGACCCATATCCTAGCTTGTACCGTTTCATAGGCTTTCGCGGTCCTCCCGGTCAAATTCTGGTGACCCGCGATTTATAACCAGCATTTGCGCAAGATCCTGAGTCGTATCTCGTATTCCATGGTCAGCTTAACCCAAGACTTGTACCCTACTGACCGCGTCATCACTACAGTTCCAACGTCGTGACTCATGCACTGATCCGATACCTGGGCTAGAAGATGTGGGCCCACGTTCATTATGAAGAAACGCTATGCGTCGTGAATTTTGAGAAAATCTCTACAACCTATCTCATCAATCAATCAATGTCAAGTACACACCATACCACACGTACAAGCAATCCATCCCTTTCCCATTCCCAAAGTCAACTCTCTCTCTCTCCACCCATCCCTTCCTTACACCTATCACCCATCCCATCCCTTTTCACCCATCACTTCTCTCTCCCTCTCATTTCTCTCTTCACTCCCAAGCAACCGAAGCAAGCTCCAACGTATCGACTTCCCAAGATCTCATGGAGAAGCTCTAGTGTGGCCCACTTCCTACCCTCTCATCCCCCATCTCAACCATCAAAACTTTATCATCTTCCATTAAGATCGCAGCCAAGGAGTTCAACGTTCCATCAGACCAAGAAGGAGGATAATTATCACGCCCCAAATCCAGAAATCGGATTTACAGGAATCCCGATGTCGAACTTGGTGCCGACAGCCACCGTTGTACCCCATTCTCAGCTTCCAGCATTCATACGTCAGGTTCTGATCCTAAGATCCTACAAGGATGATTTTCCAATGTACATTTGTCTCATAAGAAGCATAACCACAAGCACACCCAAATCATAAAGGCAACATCATCATCACATATCCAATAATATAATCCTTTGAATACAATGCTGAAAGAGAAATACATATATCAAAATCAAAGCTCCAGAAGACATCTACACACTCCAAGCTCAACGTTGCTGCAACCTAACGCTACCTGCACACATCTATCATGCATAAGCTTATAGAAAGCTTAGAGGGTGGTGAAAGTGTGTTCACAAGATAAGTGTCAAGTATTGTAAGACCCGTATCTTGGTTCGTACCTTTTCGTAGACTTCCGTGATCTTACCGGTCGAATTCCGGTAACCTTCGACCCTTAACCGATATCGACGCGCGACCCTGATTCATATGCCGACAACCCGAGTCGACTCAACCCGACACCAATACCATAGCGACCGCGCCGTCGTTGCGGTTCCGATACCGCGACTCGCGCGCCGAGGCGATACCCTGGTCAAGAGATATGGGCTAACGTTCGGTGTGAGAAAACACCGCACGTTGCGAAACCCAAGGGAATCTCTACGATGTGTCACATCAATCACATCAATCCCATCAATCAATCAATCCATCAAGCCATCACATGTCAAGTACACATCACTTTATTCCCTTTTCCCAAGCAACCATAAAAGTCTCCCAAAATCATACCTCTCTTACACAAAAAGCCACAAAAGTCTTCACCACCCATACCTCTCTTACACAAAAAGCCACAAAAGTCTTCACCACCCATACCTCTCTTACACAAAAGCCTCAAAAGTTAATACTTTCTTACACAACCATCATTCATTCATCCATCCATCTCTCTCTACATCACTCTCTCTCTTTCTCATTTTCTCATCTCAATCCCAAGCAACAAAGAGCCCATACGTATGGAATTTTTCAAAAATCCCTAAACTCCAAGTGGCCCACCATCCTACCCCATCATCTCCCATCTCAACCCTCCATTCTTCATCTTAACCATTGAAGTTGAAGCTAAGGTGCCAAGGAACCTCTAGGAGAAAGAAGATCGGACAGTGGGTGTCTCTTTAGGGTAGTTTCTTTCTTGTTCTTATGATGGGCCAAGTCAGACCCACCGATCCATGGTGTGGATCTCACTTGTCGATGGACCACTTAGATCATCATGATCATTTTATGATGGGGCCATTCTCCATGGACCCCATCATGATGTTTATTTTCTTTTCAAAGGTCATCTAAACCATCAATGTTGGTGGGGAAGGGATCTCCACCGTTGAGTTTGGATTTCGGTGGTCCCTCATGCTTTAAGGCCCACTTGATTTATGATTCATTGTAAGGGAGGGCCCATAATGTCGGGGTCCCTCCATCATAAGGCGTGTCCCACTCTCCATGTCTCTCTCCCTCCTTATTTCTTTTTATTTTATTTTATTTTATTTTATTTTATTTTATTTTTATGCAATAGGGTTGTGCGGCCCACTTGAATGGACCTCACCTTGAGGTATTTATTTTATCCAAGAGTCCTTCACGTGGGGCCCACCTTGCATGTTGTACCCCCCCCCCATCATCCATCAGTGGTGGCCCACTTCAAAAGGCCCACCACAATGCATATTTTTAAAGGAAGCCCACCGTCCAGCGTCTGGGACGCTGGACGTCCCTGTAACAAAAAAAAAAAAAGAAAAGAAAATGAGAAGCTTTGGGGTGGTCCCCTTGTGTAGGCCCCACCTTGATGTATATATTCGATCCAAGCCGTCCATCCCCTTACCCACATCATTTTAACCGTCGGGTAAAAGAATGGGACTGATCTAAGTATCTTGTGGGCCATAGCATGGGAAACATTTGCGGTTACCATTTAACAATTTTCTGGTGTTTCTATGCACCCAAAAAATTCGAACTTCAGACTCTTTTTGTCTGTTGCGAGCTATAGAACACTATGGCTAGAGTGGATTTCCAGGCTGCGGGCCACACGCATGATTTTTGGCAAAATTAGAAATTAAAGGAGAGAGAGAGGATGAGTGAGGCAGCAATAGGCTGCTGCTGTCAGGCCAGCGCAGGCGCTGCCTGCGCTGTTGCAACGTGCGGGCGGTGGCGTCCAGCAAGGGACCCACGGCTCCAGCCGTGGGCCCCACCTTGATGTTTATATGCCATTTAAACCTTTCATCGGATGGGCCAACCCCTAAAGTGGCCCCCCTCCAAAAATGAGACAGATCCAAAACTCAGGTGGCCCACACCACGTGAAACAGTGTGAATTGAATTCTACCATTGAAATCTGTTTGGGGCCCACTGAGGTGTTGGATCAAGCTGAAATTTATGTTTTCCATTCATCCAGGTCCGAGTGACCTTATGAATGGGTTGGATGTCATCTAAACATCACAATGGGCCCCGCATGGGACCCACATTATTGTATGTGTTGTAGCCCACCGTCCAGTGGACGGTGGCGCCCACCTTGTCACTGTAATGCCTCCACCGTCCAGCGGACGGTGGAGTCCTCCTTGATGTGTGCTGGACGGTGGAGCCCTCCTTGATACATGTGCCATCCTCACTGTCCAGCGACAGTGGGACCCACCATGATGCAGGTGATTGCATCCAGACCGTCCATCCACTTGAAAAGATCATTTTAGGCCTATGGGTTAGGCCCATTTGAATTTCAAAAGGGCTATGGGCTAGGCCCATTTGGTTTATGAAATGCTTATGGGCTAGGCCCATTGGATTCATTTAAGGCCTAAGAACTTAGGCCCATTTGATGTGTTGCAAGTCCATGGGACTAGGCCCATTTGATGTACTTCAAGGCCCATGTAATTGGACCCTTTTGTTGAAATTTTAAAAGCCCATGGAAGTAGGCCATTTGATATATTGTAAGGCCTATGGGACTAAACCCATTTGATTATAAAAGGGTCCATGGGATTAGGCCCACTGGATTTATTTGAGACCCATGAGTTAGGCTCATTTTATTTGATTAAGGCCTAGGGGTTTAGGCCCATTTGACTCATGTTAGGCCTATGGGTTGAGTCCCTTTTTATGTACATGTGGGGGCCCAATTGGTGTGGCCCATTGGTCACATATTAAATGCATGAGACTAAGTTCATTTGATGCAATCCAAGGCCCACGGGTTTGACCCATTGCAATGCACATAAGACCCATTGGTGTGACCCATTTATGTGGCCCATCTGATGAATAAAAAGCCCATAGGGTATGGCCCATTTGATATATATGTAAGGTCCAATGGGGACAACCTAGGGTCCATTGCAATGTGTAAATCCATTACAGACTAAGTACTGATGTTTACAATGATCGTGCCTTGGGAGCAATGTTGGTTTGACATCCACATTGCGAGAGTAATGTTGGTTGGATGTCCACATTACGACTCTCCTTAGGGCCCATTACTGGGCCGTACTTATCGTGTAAGGGCCGTCCAGGTCCATCTGCATTATAAGATAGTTCATTTTATTATAACATGTTTAGTACAGTTCATGACTCATGATCATACGCATCATATATATGCTTGACGTGAGAATTGTCTGATCATAGCATTTACCTTCCGGCAGGTTGTTTATGGGCTCCCGGTTAGGCGGTGTTGCCCTACATGAGCGCACGATATACGCAGGATTTGATGCATGACTGGATAGCTTGAATCATGCATATCGCATTTGTATGACATGGATATTGTATGCCCTAGCGACATCGGGGTCGTAACTTCCACAGATGTATCGTGGTTGGCAGGATTGGATACCAGAAATCTTGTTCTACATGGGGTACTATAGATATCCCTAGGTAAAAGTCTCTAAACCCTTATAGTACCAAGAAGTTGCTCAAACGTCTATACCGAGTGGGTAGATGAGCGTTGAGTGCCGATTACCGGACAGTTACGCTCTCCACTGTGTCGTGGTCGGTTGGAAGGGAGTGCGGCCTTACCCGCCTAAGAGTAGAGGGCAATGCTAGGCTGAGTTTGATCAGCTCGAGGAATGGGTCCGCTATCGACGAGTCGCGCCCGATATTGGCAAATGGATAGTGTGGTCTCTTTCACTTACTTTATTGCACGCGATGTGGCTGCAATCTGGTTTAGAGTGTACTAAACCCCGGTGATATTTCATATTTTGAGCTGTATTGATGTGTGGACATAGATGAGGATCTGTATGCTTGAGTTACATTGTACATCGCATGGCCTTAGGATGGCCGATACCATTCATGTCTTGCATTGCATAGCCTTGGTACGGCTCATGATATTATGGTTCCATCTGTATATTCCACCTTACTCTGACATTGCATGTTCATATTACTACCTTGTGCACACACTTTCACCATCCTCTAAGCTTTCTGTAAGCTTATGCACGACCGTTGCGTGCAGGTGACGTTGGATCGCAGTAGCGCTGAGGCAGGAGCACGTTGCTGATCATTTTGGAGTTTTTGTTCTTTACCATTGTATTTCCCTTTATGCTCATTGTACTTGTAAAGTTTTTGATCATAGTGAAAATGTAATGGAGTTCTTGGTTGTTGTTTGTGGGTTATGCCTTTAGTTATGCTTATTACGAATCAAACTGACATTAAAAATCCTCTTCGTAGCATCCCAGGATCGGAACCTGGCGAATGGGAGATAGGAGCTGAGAATGGGGTTCTACGGAGGCTGTCGGCGCTAGATTCGGCGATCAGGAATTTTGTGAGCCCGGTCTCTGAGTTTGGGGCGTGACAAGTATACCATAAAGCCCATAAATCATACATCATCGGAATAAGCAAAAATACTGACAAGATCATGAATTATATGATATGAGAGTGATCGGAGTAAGTGAAAATATACTGGTAAGTCCATGAGTTATATAATATCAGAATACGCAATACAGATCAGTAATGTAAATGAGGAGTCATAGGGAGCTAAATATCAGATGCAGAGGGTGTAATGCAATATGTAAATCCTGCTAAGTCCGTCTACGCATAGAAGTATAGAAAAGATAACGACCCAAAATACCATATGAATGCGGATACAATATGCGATGCGAATGAAATGACCAAGCTGGAGTGTGAGGTCGGGATGATAATACATGGTATCATAGGCTACGGGGTCCATCACAAGGGACTTCTATCCAAACCAGTCCCATACCTAAATTTGGATAGTCAGACTCAATGTGGTAAACTCTTGGTATCAGGTTAGTTGCGCGCCCAACCGAAATCCTAGCCATGCAAAGGTACACATAACAAATAGTTATGCATCACCAACCCGAGTGGATCATGGATGAATGAATGAATGATATGCAATTCCTGCTCAATGAGTCCACATATCAGTACGGTTTCTCCCTAGGATCATCACCGGGGTCTAGTACACTCCACGCCACCTGCTGCCGCATCAAGCGCACAACTGGGTAAGTGGAAGAGACCTCACCATCCACCTGGCCAGTAGTCTGCCAATACCTACCCAACTCATCGATAGCAGACCCATTCCTCGAGCTGGTCAAACTCAGCCTAGCTATGCCTACTCCCTGGGGTGGGTAAGGCTGCACCCCCTCCCAACTGACCATGGCACAGTGGGAGATGCGGCCTCCTAGTATTCGGCACTCGGGCGCTCATTAATATCCACTCGATCTGGACGTTGGGGCATCCTCTGGTATCAAGAGGGTTTTAGAGATTTTCACCCAGGGCCATCTATGGCAGCCCGATGCTCGAACAGATTTTTGGTGTCCCATCTGGCCATCCACGATATGCCTATGGAGGCTAAGGCCTTGATGTCACTAAGGCGTATAGTAATCATAAGTCACAATGCAAGATGCATGAGTCATACAATCCAGTCACGCATCAATCTTGTGCATACTATGTGCTCATGTGAGATAACCTCCACCTATCAAGGAGTCTTATAACAATCTGCTCAATGACATATGCAATGGTCAACCACACATTATAGCAAACATGCAGATGATGTATATGGGCATGTATTATGATGCTATGCTATCATATACTCATAATCGGTATTGATAACCGGCACTGATAATCGGCATCAACAGTCGACCTCGACAAGAAGAATCAGTAATCAGCCTAACAAAGGGCCGAAGGGAAGGTCACAATGAGGACATTTAACCATCTTTGCCCATTAATATGGACATTCAACCAACATTGCTCCCAATGAGTGGCCCTCGTGGGGCTAAGCTTATAGTGGACCTAATCACATGGGCCTCAGATATACATCGAATAGGCCGCACCAATTGGGCCTTACATACATTGTAATGGGCTATAACCCATGGGCCTCACATACATCACAATGGGCCTCATATATACATCGAATAGGCCACACCAATTGGGCCTTACATAAATTACAATGGGTCATAACCCATGGACTTCGCATACATCACAATGGGACTCATATATATATTAAGGTGGGCCTTAACAACGGGCCTCATACACATCAAGGTGGGCCTTAACAATGGGCCTCATACACCTCAAGGTGGGCCTCAACAACGGGCCTCATACACATTAAGGTGGGCCTCAACAATGGGCCTCATACACATCAAGGTGGGCCTCAACAATGGGCCTCATACACATTAAGGTGGGCCTCAACAACGGGCCATAAAGATATCAAAGGTGGGCCTCATAGATGGGCCATAAACATATCAAAGGTGGGCCTCACAGATGAGCCATAAACGTATCAAAGATGGGCCTCACAGATGGGCCATAAACATATCAAAGGTGGGCCTCACAGATGGGTCATAAACATATCAAAGGTGAGCCTCATAGATAGGTCATAAACATATCAAAGGTGGGCCTCACAGATGAGCCATAAATGTATCAAAGGTGGGCCTCACAGATGAGCCATAAACGTATCAAAGGTGGGCCTCACAAATTAGCCATAAACGTATCAAAGGTGGGCCTCACAGATGGGCCATAAACGTATCAAAGGTGGGCCTCACAGATGAGCCATAAACATATCAAAGGTGGGCCTCACAGATGGGCCATGAACATATCAAAGGTGGGCCTCACAGATGGGCCATAAATATATTAAAGGTGGGCCTCACAGATGGGCTATAAACATATCAAAGGTGGGCCTCACAGATGGGCCATAAATGTATCAAAGGTGGGCCTCACAGATGAGCCATAAACGTATCAAAGGTGGGCCTCACAGATGAGCCATAACATATCAAAGGTGGGCCTCACAGATGGGCCATAAAGATATCAAAGGTGGGCCTCACAATGGGCCATAACATATTAAAGGTGGGCCTCACAAATGGGCCATAAACATATCAAAGGTGGGCCTTACAATGAGCCATAAACATGGTAAGTGGGCCACATCACACGGGCCATATGTATATCAAATGGGCCACACCCAAATATAGGTTGTGATAAGGATTTCCACCATTAAAATTCCTAAGGGTTTAATGGTGGACATTCAAACCCACTGCTTTATGCAATGTGGTCCACTTGATCCTAAATTTGTCTTATTTCTATCCCAAGCCTTAAGATGAGCCTGCTAAATGGATGGACAATTTGGGTGCAACACATGCGTCATGGTGGGGCTACTGCCGTCCAGCAGCCCAACAAAATGGCTAGATGGCATAGATAAAACACATACGGCATAATGGGTCCACTGTCCAATGGTTTGGATGGTGTGGATAAAACACATACACCATGGTGGGGCCAGTGTTGGAACCCACCATACATTTATCTGTCATCCAATCTGTTGGTAGGGTCACACGGACAAACACAAATTTCATATATAATCCAAAGCTTCTATTAACCCAAAAGGGTTTCAATGGCAGACGTTCAAATTCCACTGCTTATTGCTATGTGGTCCACTAATAGACAGACCTGCCTCATTTATCTCAAGCTTTAAGGCAGCCCACCAACTGAATGGATGGTTTGGATGTAACCCACCCTACATCAAAGGCGGGGTCCACTGACCGTCCAGTAGCCCATGGCCGGACGACATGTATAAAACACATACACCATGGTGGGTTCCACCATCCACAGTCGTGGACGGTGTGAATAAAACACATACATCAGTGGGTCCCACGTGGGGCCGACCATAACATTTATTTGTCATCCAAACTGTTGATAAGGTCACACAGACTTGGAGGAAAAGGAAGAACAAATTAATCTAAAACTTCTGTGACACACAAAAAGGTTTTAAGGCCAGACGTTCATTCACACTATTTCCTGTGATGTGGGCCACCTAAGCACTAGGTAAGGCTGATTTTTGGAGGGCCCACTGCCCTAAGGTGCCCTGTCAAAATACACAGTGTAGATGCTCTACAAACATCATGGTGGGGCCCACGGCAGGGACCCACGTCCCTGCCTCCAGCGTCATACGTAGCAGGAGGATGTTGCTAGTGTCAGCACCTACTACTGCCTAATTTTATATATATATATATATATTGAAATTAGTTTTTCTAAGATTTTTCACATGTAGAGCCCGCATCAGCAAAATCCACCCCAGCCATTGGATTTTAGGACTTAAGACGGTGCAAACAAGCCTAATATGCGATGTGTTTTGGTGGGTAAAAAAAATCAAGATGGATTTCAATGGTAACAATCACTGTTTTCAACGCTATGGCCTGCCAGAAAATCAAATTGGTGTCATTTTTCGGCTCAACGCCTAAAATGAGCCAAGGAATGAGATGGACGGCGTAGATTAAACTTATACATTAAGGTAGGGCCTACATGAGCAACCCACTCCAAGGCTTGAACCAAGCCAATATTTTTTGTTTCATTTCACGTCCAGCGTCTCTGGACGCTGGACGGCTTGGCCATATCACATGCATTTAAGGTGGGCCTTGCTCAGGTGGGCCACCAAATACACGGATGGTGTGGATACAACACAATATAAAGTGGGCCCCACATACGAATGGCTTGGATTAAATACATGCTTCATGGTGGGGTCCATCCGGGTGGGCCACACAACTACATCATCACACACAAAATAATAAAAATGAAAGAGATAGGGAGAGGGAGAAAGAAGGAGACACATGCGATGGAGGGACCCCGACACTATAGGCCCTCCCTTCCATACTTCACAACATACATCAAGTGGGTCCCAATACATGTGGGCCTACTAATCAAAATCAACGGTGGAGATCCTTTCTCCACCAAAATGTAAAGTTTAGATGACCCTATCCACGCAAAGAAAAATAAACATCATGATGGGGTCCATGAAAAATGGCCCCATCATGGAATGATGATGATAATCAAGGTGAGCCATCGGCCACATCTAGGGTCCAAAGTGAGATCCATACCATCAATTGGTAGGCCTCACTTGGCCCATCATAAAAACATGAAATGTAAGCTATAGAAACACCCACCATTTGATCTTCTTAGTTTGATGGAATACCGATCTCCTTGTGTCCCTCTTTGATGGAAGATGATGAGAGATGAAGGGTTAGGATGAAGGATTTTGGGAGAGGAAGTAGGCGACACACAGCTCACTTTTCTCACTTGGGAGAGCTTGGACGTGCACCTCTCTTGCTTGGGAGAATGGGAGAGAGAGAGATGAGAGAGAGAGGTTATAAGAGAGAGGGATGGGTGTGATGGGTGAAAAGGTGAGTGATGGGTGATGTGTACTTTGACATGTGAGGGATGGGTTGCTTTGACTTTGGGGTTGCTTGGGGATGGAGTTTTGTACTTAACATGAGAGGTGATTGATGGGATTGATTTGACATGTTGTAGAGATTCTCTTGGGATTGTAAATGCGTGGCATTTTCTCAAACTAATCGCGGGCCCATATCTCTTAGCCCAGGTATCGCCTCGGTGCATAATATACGGCTTCGGAACTGTGGCGAACGTGCGGTCGCAATGGTATAAGTCTCGGATTGAGTCAGCTCAAATTTATAGGATACGACTTAGGGTCATTCGCAAACGTCGATCATAGGTTGTGGGTTGCCGAAATTCGTTGGGAAGGATCATGGGAGTTGACGGAACAGTACGGACTAGGATACAGGCCTTACACCAATAGGTGAGTGATCCACTGTTGATTTTCTATTAGAAGGCCCACTTATGATGGAGTCCATTTCTTATGTATGTATTGTAACCATAAAGGGCCCATAGTGGCGGGGTCCCTCCATCACCATCCGATCTCTCCTTTTCTCTTTCTCTCTCTCTTTTCCTTCTTTGCAAGGTAATGATGATGATGAAGTGTGTGGCCCACCATGATGTTTACATCCATGCCATCTACCGGTGGACTCCATCCATGTGGGACACACCATGATGTTTATATGTCATCCCAACTATCTATCTAGGACGTGGCCCACCCCACACATGTGGGTGGGGCCCTCATTAATGTATTTATCCACCCAGATCCATAGCTCTAGTGGTAGACTGAGTGAAAGATACCTCGTTTCAACAGTGAGATGTGACTGACGGTGGGGGTGGCTAACAGTGAGGTGGGGGTGGCTAACAGTGAGGTGTGAACGAACAGTGGGGTCCGTGGGATCCACCCACGTTGTCCACCCATTTAGATGGGTCACACTGTGATGCGTGTGAGGCATCCACCATCCCTGGACGGTGGGACCCACCCCACATGTGGTTCTACCTTTGATATATGCATTCGTCCAGGCCCTGGACGGCCTGGACATTGTTAATATATTACATATAATATTAATATATATTATATTATATTAATATATAATATGATATATATATTTTATATTATAATGTAATATAATATTTTATATTAAATGTTGTTGTGGGCCCTACGTGGCACCCACCTCTGCCTCTTTAAAGCAACAAAAGCTGCATGTTATTATATAATATAATATTACTTATATATATATATATATGAGGGTGGGCCCTACCTGGGACCCACCTCTGCCTTTTTAAAAGCAACTGCATGTATAACAGCTATATAGCTGCTCTTTCTTAACGTCAGCAAGTTTTGTAGGTCCCACGTGATGTATGTGTACATCCAAACTGTTCTAACGGTGGGACCAACTCCAGATGTATATGTTTTATCCCTGTGGCGTGGGCCCTAAAGATGTATGTGGTTTATCTACACCGTCCACTGTTTGGACGGTGGGGCCCACCATGATGCATGTGTTGTATCCAATCGTCCAACCATTTAAGATATCATTTTATGGCATGAGCAAAAGAATGGGTCAAATCTAAAGTTCAAGTGGATCTCACCATTTAAATAGTGGACAGCGACATCCACCATTCAAACTTCTAAGGGCCACAGTAGTTTCCAATTAAGTTAATATTTGGTTTTCACTTCATCTATCTCTATGTTAACTTATGGATAGGTCGGATCTCAAAATACATAGGGTGGGCCCAATTTGATATACATGAGGCCCATCGGTGCGGCCTATTTGATATACATGAAGTCCATTGGTGCGACCCATATAATACAACCCATGTGATGTGGCCCACTTGACATGTGAGGCCAGTGATGAGGCCCATGGGTGAGGCCCATTATGATGTATTCAAGGCCCATGGGTGAGGCCCATTATGATGTATTCAAGGCCCATGGGTGAGGCCCATTGTGATGTATTTGAGGCCCATGGGGATAGCCCATTGTGATGCATATGTGGCCCATGAGTGAGGCTCATGGCAATGTATGTTAGGGCCTTTTGTGGGGCCATAGGCCCACTATACGTATGGCTCTTTATGGACCACTCCTTGGGAGTGATGTCGGTTAAATGTCCACGTTGATGGGCAATGATGGTTGAATGTCCTCATTGTGAAATTCCTTTAGGCCTTGTTAGGCCCATTCTCATCATTCTCTCAGTGCGTTAACTTAGATAAGTGGGCCCCATTCACCATAGACGGATGGCTTCATGCTATCAAATTTGATATAACCACGGCTGAGGGCTAATCTTTATATTATGTTTAATTGGTTATCCATTTATGGACCTCGCCTTATTTATATATGCTGGTTGTCGGTGCCGATTATAGATGCTAACTATTGGTGTCGATTATCAATGTTGATTATCGGTGCCTATTATCGATGTTGAGCATTGGTGTCGATTGTCGAGGTTGAGTCAGATTGACGAGGTCGATTCCAATTGTCGAGGCCAAGTTTGATTATCGAGGCTGAGTTAGATTGACAAGGTCGATTTTGATTAATGAGGTCGATTCCAATTATTGAGGCCGAGTTCGATTGTCAAGGCCGATTTTGATTGTTGAGGCCAATTCCAATTGTCTAGGCCGATTCCGATGTGAGGCAAATTGTATAGGCTAATTTTAATTGTCGAGGCTGATTCCGATTGATGAGGCCAATTTTGATTGTCGAGGCTGAGTTCGATTGTCGAGGCCAATTCCGATTGTCTAGGCTGATTCCGATTGTGAGGCCAATTGTATAGGCCAATTTCGATTGTCGAGGCCGATTTCAATTGACGAAGCCGATTTTGATTGTCGAGGCCCGAGTTCAATTTTTGAGGTCGATTCTGATTATGAGGCCAATTTCGATTGTCTAGGCCTATTCCGATTGTGAGGCCGATTGTATAGGCCGATTATCGAGGTAGATTTCGATTGTCAAGGTCGACCGTTGAGGCTGATTTCGGTTGTCGAGGCCCAATGCGATGTATTTGTGACCTATAGTTGAGGCCCATTGTGATGTGTATTTGGCCTGTGTTTGAGGGCCAATGTGATGTATATGCGGCCCATGTTTGAGGCCTAATGTGATATATATGCGGCCCGTATTTGAGGTACATTGTGATGTGTATTCAGCTCGTATTTAAGGCATAATGTGATGAATATGAGGTCTATGTGATGAGGTCCATTATGATGCATTTGAAGGCTTGGCGATGGATCCCATTGTGATGTTAGGCCCATGTGAGAGGCCCATTGTGATGTGTATTAAGCTCTTGACCGAGGCCCATGGTGTTGTATATTAGGCCCTTGTGTGAGGTCATGGGTCTACTATATTTTAGGCTCTATGTGGGCCATTCCTTGGGGGCAATGTTGGTTAAATGTCCACATTGTCGAGGTCGATTGTTAATGCCAATTATGAGTATGTGACAGCATAGCATCACGATACATGCACATACACATCATCTGTATGTTTGTTATGAGGTGTGGTTGACCATTGCATATGTTATTGGGTAAGTTGTTATGAGACTCCTTGATAAGCAGAGGTTATCTCGCATGAGCATACAATATGCGCAGGATTGATGCATGACTGGATTGTGTGACTCATGCATCTTGTATTGTATGTTATGATTACTGTACGCCCTAGAGACATCAAGGCCGTAGCCTCCACAGGTATATCATGGATGGCCAGATAGGACACTGAAAATATGTTATTGTATCGGGCTGCCATATATGGCCCTTGGTGAAAATCCTTAAACCCTCTTGGTACCAGAGAAAGTCCCAATGTCGAGACCGAGTGGATATATATGAGTGCATGAGGGTTGTATACCAGTAGGTCGTGTCTCCCACTATGTCGTGGTCAGTTAGGAGGGGTTGTGGCCTTACCTCCTGAGAGAGTAGGCATAGCTAGGCTGAGTCTGACCAGCTCCCAAATGAGTCCGCTATCAACGAGCTGGGCCGATATTGGTAGGCGGGTAGTGAGGTCTCTTCCACTTACCCAGTTGTATTGTGCGCTTGATGGGGCGGTAAACTGAAGTAGAGTATATTAGACCCCGGTGATGATCCTAGAGATGTACAGTAGTGATTTGTGGAGCAAGAATTGTATACTCATTCATTCATTTATTCATTATCCACTCGGGCTGGTGGTGCGCAACTATTTGTTACATGTACCTTCATAATGGTCAGAATTTTAGTTGAAACACGCGACTAACCTGATGTCAGGAGCTTACCACATTGGGTCTATCTATCCAAATTTAGGTATGAGACTGGTTTGTATAGAAGCACTTTGTGAGAGGCCTCATAGCTTGTGATACCACGTACTATCATCCTGACTTCACACTACAGCTTGGTCATTTCATTCGTATCACATATTGCATATTGCATTACATCCTCAACATATGGCATTCTAGGTTGCTATGTTTCTGCATTTATATGACCTAGATGAGGCTGATGGTATTCGTAGCTATTCTGAATTACATATTGTATTGCATCCTCGATATCTGATATTTAGTTCATTATGTTTTCACATTACATAGCCGATTTACATTACTTTCTCAGTATATAACATTGGCTTGCTATGTCTTTTCATCGAATATCTTGGATGAGGTTGATGATATTTTTATAGACTTGTCAGTATTTATTTTTACTCTGATATTTTATGGTTTGTGGATTTATCAGTATCTCCGTTTATTCTGATTTACATTCTAAGCACACATATACTGCTCACACACTTACACCACCCTCTAAGTTTTCTATAAGTTTATGCACGATAGATGCGTGCAGGTTATATTAGGTTGTAGTAGCGTCGAGCTTGAAGCGTACAACTGTCTTCTGGAGCTTTGATTTTCGATATATGTATTTTCCTTTCAACATTGTATTCAAAAGTTTATATTAGTGGATATGTGATGATGACGTTGCCTTTGTGATTTGGGTATACTTGTGGTTATGCTCCTTATGAGACAAATATATGTTAAAAAATCCTCCTTGTAGGATCCCAGGATCAGAACCTGGCGTATGGACGCTGTGAGCCAAGAATGGGGTACTATGGAGGCTGTCGGCACCAGATTCAGTAATCGAAAATTTTGTGACCCTGATTTTCGGGTTTGGGGCGTGACATCTATGATCGATTAAATCCGTTGTCCCACTGTGTTGTGGTCATGATTCCGATCTATGATTAATCGGATCCGTCGTCCCACGGGTGTATGGTTAAGATTCTGATGGTTGATCGGATCTGTCGTCCCACTATGTTGTGGTCAAGATTCTGATTTATGATCAATCGGATGCTTCGTCCCATTGTGTTGTGGTCAGGATTTCGATCTATGATCGATCAGATCCGTCATCCCATGGTGTTGTTCTTTCTAAGGGGATGTTTTTGCACATTGGATGCCAGTTTTTATTAGAAAAAATCCAGTCCATCGGATTGCGAATTGATGGTTGCAATCGATGTTGGTTTTTATTAGAAATTTTGTGAAAATTTTGAAAATGATCCAGTCCATTAGATTGCAAATTAACGGTTGTGATCGATGCTAGTTTTTTTGGGAATTTTATGAAATTTTGTACATTTTCTCTCCTCCATGACTCTATCTTTGCAGGTGTCTACGTTAACAAGAGTAACGGGAGAATGGTGATGATGATGATTATATGGACCATCTTTAGGGGCTTCAGCTGGCCTTCGATCCTTCTTTGACTGCTTTTGTATACGATATCTCTTGTATTCTTCTCTGAAGGATCATGTACTTGTATCTGTACGGTTTAGATGGTCGTGATGAATGAAATGCACCCTTTTTCTACTTTAGATCTTGGTCACTTGAAGCATGCTCTTAATGTTTTTAGTCTTAAGGAGATTGATTGATGGCATGGATTATGTTTTGGTTGCTTTAATGGTTCAGATCATTTGGGTCTACATTGATCATCATTTAAGCACTTTCAAGTCTGGCATGCTTGTTTTGGGCCTTCATCTTCATGATTGGTTACTTGGAGAAGGTCTTGGATGGTGTTACTTACATTTTAGCAAAAGTAAAGGTCCATTTGAAGTACTGGCGGCAACCAGGGTCCGTCTGGCTGATATCACCTGTCATTTTCACCTACCGTGAGCCCTAAAGCCAATCCCGCGAAAGCCTACAAGGCTTTAGATAACTTAGTATGCCACTCATGGGGATTATCCATGATTGTCTTTCTTTCTTCTTCTTTTTTTTTTAAAAAAAAAAAACCCTTGTTGGTACCCTTGTCCTAACTGTTAGCCTGTGCATAATGAGTTGAGTACAAAATTTTGATCTTATATTACTCGACCATTGCCTTAACCTCCTTAGATAAGAATATTGCACCTCATTCTAGGGTAATAGACTTGAGAATCCCAAATCTATGGATAATATGAGTCTTAATAAATTCATTAATTTCTCTGTGGTCGACTCCCTTCATAGGTTTTACTTTTATCCATTTAGTGAAATAATTGGTGGCCATTATGATAGAATGATCAAGTTTTGATGAAAGCAAATGGATTTGGCCTATTAAATCAATAGCCTCATGAAGCTCAGCCGCATGCACAGTGTATTGGCCCATGTTTCTTACATGCTTCACACCATGATGTAATTATAGGTTGTTTTTCTAATATCTCTATTGGTGTTGGCTTGAGGACATTGAACATAAATTATGATAGCTCTCCAATCATTTTCACTTGCCTCAGCCTAACAAATTTCTAGAGTCAGTTCCCTTTGAAAAATCGATGGCAAGGATCTCTTTTGCACAACAATCATTCTCTCACTAGATCCCTGGGCAATTTGAAGTCCTACCAGTTGTACCATTTCGTTGGCATCAGCATCATGTTTTCGAGTTACATGCCTCAATTTAACCTCATTGAAATTATCCATCAACTAGGTAGCTAGGGTATAACATGGCAATAATGTAGCACTAGTGCACTTAAACAATCCTACCATTTGGGTTGTTATTAATTATAAATCACTTGTAGATATGTTACTTACACTCAAATCCATTAACATTTCTAAATTGATCACCAGAACCTTGTATTCAACTTGATTATTGTAAGGCTCGTACCCATGTACCGTACCTTCCGTCCAACTCTTGCGATCCTCTCCATTAAATTCCAGCAGCTCGTGACCTGTAGACAGCGATTGTGTGCGAACTTAAGTCGCAACCCGAAGAGCTGAGTCGACTCAACCCAAAACCTATACCCTGGCGACCGTGCCGTCACCGCAGTTCCAACGCTGCGTCTTACACACTAATACGATACCGAGGCTAGGAGTAGTGGGCTCGCATACATTTAAAGTAAACGCCGCGTGTTGCGAATCCCTATAGAGGAATCTCTACCCAACCTATCACATCATTAGTCAAGTACAACCCATCACTCACCCATAACTCTCTCAGCATCAAGTCAAATTAATCCATACCTATCACATCCCTTTCTTACCAACAATGTAAGGTAACCCATACCCCATGCCACATCATGCCCTCAAAAGTCAACTAAGCCCATACCCTCCATGTCACTCTTCTTACCACACCCATTTCTCACTCCATCCCATCTCATTTCTCTACCTAAAATCCCTAGCAACCAAGAGAGAAAAAGACTAACGAGAGAAAAGAGAAGCCAAGAGAAGACCCATCTCCCGACCACCCAATCTCACCACCAACCCTTCAATCTTCATCATCCACCATCAAAGAGAGGGCTCAGGAGCCAAAGATTCTAAGGAGCTAAAGAAGAGGAGCAATAGGTAGGTGATCTTAGGTTTAGGTCTTGATTTTGATGCATGGGGCAAGTGAAGCCTATCGGTTAATGGTAGAGATCCCATTTTAGACCCAAGGTGTGGCCAATGGCCCACCAAGATACATATGTTTATTCCATAATGGGGTCATTCTCCATGGACTCCACCATGATGTTTATTTGATAATCAACATATAGTGGTCATCTTGACCCTTGATCATCCCCACCTTGATTGCATATTTATAGGCCCACATGTAGTGGGACCCATTTGATGTATGTGTTGTAATGCTTGGAAGGGAGCTCATAGTGGCGGAACTCTTCCCTTACTCTCTCTCTCTCTCTCTCTCTCTCTCTCTCTCTCTCTCTCTCTCTCTCTCTCTCATTTCTCTATTGATGGCGCACCTTGATAATGTGTAAATTTTATCCATGCTGTCCATTTAGCGGGCCAACCCACTGTCCACAAATGGATCCACCTTGTTGTCCATTTTGGACAGGCCTAGATGAAAGGAAAACAATAATATTAGCTTGATCTGGGCACGAGTGGGCCACGTACATGTGGACCCACTTGATGTAAGTATTTCATCCTCACCGTCCATCTGTGGGATGGTGGGATCCACCATGATGTATTTTGTCTAACACCGTCTAGCATGGGACAGTGGGACTCACATGATGTATGTGTTGTATCCACATAGTCTAGTTGGGACGGTGGGACTCACGTGATGTATGTGTTGTATCCACACAGTCCAGTTGGGACGGTGGGACCCACCTAATATGATGTAATTTATCCACCATCCAACGTGGGATGGTGGGACCTGTTCACTCCCCAAGTGCAGGGTTGTGATGTAATAATAACTCGGTAAGACCGAGGTCGAATCCCAAGGGACTGAAACTTGTACGTAATCTAAAATTAACTAGAACTAGAATAAGATGGAATCTAAATCAAATATAATTTGAGGAATAATTGTGAAATACTGAATCTAAAACTTAAGAACTTCAGAGGAAAGGAAACTAGGGATTCAGAGGATCCACTTGTAGAGATCAGGGAGATCTTATGCCTGCTTCAAGAATCATGAAATTTACTGAACTGTCATTGATCTAGTTTTCAAAGAGATGAAAGGTATATGAATTAGAATGGATTCCATCACCAAACCATGCCTAAGAGACTATGGCAAACAACAGAATTAAACTAACTACCAACCAATTACATATATGAAGGCTAAGAAGGGTACCGTCATCCGACCATGCCCAGGAGACTATGGTGAACAATAGGGCTTCCTGGCATCATAACATAAAAGGAAAGAACATGCTCAAAGCCATTGCAGACCCATTGTAATTTCAGTCACAACAGACCATTAAAGATAAAAAAAACATTCTCATACTAATCAAGCTAAAATCAACTTCAATTAATATATTAAAATTAAATTAAAAGCATGGAATCTCCCATCTCACTACAAGCTTCACCTCTTAGCCCTAGCTAAGAGGTTTAGCCCGACATGGACGGACTAGATCTCTCCAAGAAGAACAATAAAACAACTAAATTAAAAAAATAAAATCAAACTCTTTAATCTCTCTCTCTTTCTCTTACTTGCACGTCTCCAACCGATCCCCCTCCCATGCTTTCTCTCTCCTTCTTATAGCAGTTGAGAGCGGTGGAGAACCGTTTTTAGAAACTGCTTCCGCAGCTGTTTACGCAGCTTTCCTTTCGCAGCCAAGAAATGGACGCCTGCGCATGTTTCTAGCGTTGTAGCGATGGTGGGGCCCATTATCAGTGTTTGTTTTGAAATCCACTCCGCCCATTAGATGCCCCTCGAGATTCTGATAATAAATGCACAGTTTTTGTTGTCTGATGATGCAAACCAGGGAAGAAATCCTTATGCAACGATAGAAGATGGTCCTTTTGTAACTTCTGTAGCCAACACGTGTGCTTTCATGGCTGACAAAGGTCAACATGGTCTTGATTATTTCGAGCCCCTCTACACGATGGATGGTACTGATTTACTCAACGGATGATGAGTGGGGCCCACAACGCTCAACCGCAACCTCTGTTGCGGAATAGAGGCATCGCAGTTCTTACGCTGAGGTTTGTGGGCCCACTTATTGACATCAGAAATGAAATCCACCACGTCCATTGAGTTCCTAGCAAAAATTCATCCGGGAAGGTGTGGTCTTTGTCGAGTTTGAAGTGGCCCATTATATCAAATCCACGCACCATTCATTCTGCATTTAAACGGTTAAAAACCGATCTAAGTTATCCTATGGAATTCCATCACCTAGGCGTAAGTTATGGCCCCACTATAGATCATATGGACGGATCAGATTGGCTATATGGACAATAGGTGGGTCCCACAACTGTGAACCGGGCTTCCGCTTCACGGCCTCTGTTTAAAGAAAATGAAAATTTCCATTTTTAACTGAAATCGGTCAGTCAAACCGACTTTTACCAAGCTAGGTGGTCTCGTGCACGTGAAGTGTATTGTACACGATGTATTGATGTTATCAGTGGAGTCCCGTTCCACTGTTTAGGAGAAATCTGCACCGTCCATCCATTCTATCATATCATTTGAACCATCCAGAACATTTTTGAAGCATATCCATAACTCAGGTGGGCCCCAATTCACTGATTTATAGGCTGATCTGTCCATTGGTCCACTTCTGTAGGGATCCAGGAGCTGAAATTTGACATGTACGGCTCATTTGTGGTCCTTAGGTGATGTATGAAATTCAGAGTAGATCGGATGGTGGAAATTCTGCAATCTTGCGTTCTGGACGACTGTCTGGCCTCTTGAACTTCAGTTTCCTGATTTTCTCAGATTTTTTTCCATGCAGATTTCGTCGATCTTAGTCCCTTGGAGTCTATCCCTTGCTCTGGTGAATCTTGAGCGTTAATTTCATGCTTTTAGCATCTAATTTCAGTCCAAGCTTGTAATTACACCTTGCAGCACAAACACAGTTAAATCAAACCGTTAGACAGTATAATGTTCGTAAATCTAGGCAATCATTGGGGTCTGATATGCAATATTTGACCCTCAACAGGACCCACGTGATGTATGTGTATTATCCACACCATCCATCATGGGACGTTGGGACCCACGTGATGTACGTATATTATCCACACCGTCCAACGTGGGATGGTGGGAACCACTTGATGTATGTATTCTATATCCTCGTTGTCCACTCGGTAGGGCCCATCTGCCATGTGTTAGGCCACCTGCTGTACATGTGAGGTCTACCGCGATGTGTATTTTATCCAGGCTATCCGTCAGTGGGGCAACCAGCAGGGCCCACCTGCTATATGTGAGGCCCACCTGCTATACGAGAGGCCCACCTATTGCATGTGAGGCCCATGGAGATGTATGTGGCCCATTGTGATGTATGCGGCCCACATGTTGTATATATGGGGCCCATTGTGATGTATGAGGCCTGTGTGTGAGGCCCATTGTGATGTGTAAGGCCTATGTGATGTATGAGGCTCATTGTGATGTGTAAGGCCCATCTGATGAGGCCCATTGAGATGTGTAAGGCCTATATGTGAGGCCCATTGTATGTGTGAGACCCAATTGTGATGTGTGAGGCCCACCATGATGTATGTGATACATGCGTGGATCATCTGTCCTTCTAGAGATTTTAAGGGCCAAGGGCCCCGTTGTGATTCCGATTCCAACTCCAAATGGACCGCAAACTAGGAGGCAATGGTGGTTAAATATCCACGTTGTAAACCTCCCTAGGGCTCATTGATAAGCCCGTTTTCACCCTTACCTTATTGGGCTATCCCAAACCATTGAACCCCCATTAATGTTAGTGTTACCCATTTTCCCTATTGGGGAATCCCAAACCATTGGGCCCCCATTGATGATGGTGCCTCCCACCATACCTTGTAGGATTATCCACACCTTGAAGCCCATCTTGTGTACGTATTGGGCCCCATAGGGCAATCCAGTTTATTGCGCGATAGAGAAGGCGAGGAAGCCCACTTTATGTACCTAGACTCATCCTCTTAACTCACCTTGTTATATGCTCATTTGACTCACCCCATGAGGCCCACCCTTGGTGTAAGTACACCATCCACTGTCTGTAGAAGAGTATATCGTCACCTCTTGCCATAAAGGGAAGAATATGTGATACCAGATTTGGTATATCCACTGTGTGGAGACTATCTTAATGTATGGGTTAGATCCCCCATTCTTTTAATGGACCCTGTCTTCGGATATATGATATATTTGTACCTTAGGAGGCGAATGTTAGTGTAACATATGATATATTAGTACCATGGGAGGCCGTGGGACATACCACCTAAACTCCTATAGAAGTAGAAGGGGTATGTTGTTTAGCTCTTATTCTTTGTATGTGATATACCAATTAAGGCCGATTTTGGTCTATTGTTGTCTGCTATAAATAACTGAGAACATGCTTAGTATTATATCATGATACATGCCCATACGCATCATTTGTATGCATGTTGTGAGAAATAATTGATCATAGTATATGCCACCGAGCTGAGATATTTATGGGACTCCTTGTGAGACGGAGTTATCCCGTATGAGCGTGATACCCGTAGGTTTGATGCATGACTGGATGGTATGACTCATGCATCTTGTATTTTGTGTGACATGATCATTGTACGCCCTAGTGACATCAGGGTTGTGGCCTTCACAGACATATCGTGGATGACCAGATGAGATACTAGAAATATTTGGTTCTAGCTAGAGCTATACAAGAGTCGAGCCAAGCCGAGTATTGCCCAGCTCGTGCTCGACTCGCACTGCCCGAGTCCAACTCGTACTCGGCTCTGCTCGGGCATCAAGTATGGATGCCCTGCTCGTGCTGAACTCGTCTGAGTATGAGCCGAGTATGAGAAGATATCGAGCCGAGTCGAGTCCAAGTCCAAATTTGAGCCCAATTCAAGCAGGATTTTCGAGCAATGAGTTAGGAGTTTGAGCTTTAAACCGAGTTTGAGTTACAAATTGAGATTCATTTGAATTTCAATTCGATTGTCAATTGGAATTCAAAGTTGAATAAAGCAATAAAATATATAAAATGCATATAATTTATGATTAAAAAACTTTGATAATTTCATATTTACATTACATTCTTCAAAATGACAATTTATAACTAATAACCTTCATAAGAGGAGTCCTATATTCTCATCTGATCCATCGGAACTGTTATCTATTGTTTTATATACATATTGGTTCACTTCCTTTGAGTCAGAAGGCAAAGAGATATTTCCTTCGTGGTCTTTTACACTTTGAATTAGATTTTTCAAACTTTCTTTATGTGAAGAATTGTATGTAGTACCCAATGCCTTATAAAATTCACTGAGACGGGTCAGGAATTTGAAGCTGTTACTCCTTTTCTTCTTCTTGTTTGTCATACTCGATCATACTTCAACATCGTGTTGTCTTTAACTCGAATATTACTGAAGTCTAAAAACTTCTTCCATACTGCATTTTAATGCGAGTTGGAATTGTTCTTTCTCCAAAGCTTTTAATCTAACTTCCTCCTTTGCATCTTTTGTGGATGACATTCATGTACTAGATCCATAAGTAGAAGGTTTGGATGGAGTGAAAGGTTTTCTATTCGAATCTAACAAGGCTTGAAAAAGAATTTGGACATCCTTAGGGACGTTGGGGCATGGTCTTGCATCACCACCTCGACATGACAAGTGTAACTGAAATCGATTAATCTTGTTCACAAACTTTGTGCTACACAAACCATACTTAATCTTTGTTTTTCCATACCTTGGTGGTGATTCAACTAGGGAAGCGTAGTTCCAAATGTTTGTCGACGGGTCAGATGATGACATATCTACACTCAAATTTTAATATAAAAAAATTAGAATATTGATAAATAATTTGAACTTGATATAGGAACAAAATAAAGCAATATACATATATCAAAAATAAAAGCAAATAAACAGGCATATATAAATAAATATCAAAGATTTAAAGTCTTCCAAACCACATTCCAACACTTTCATGTTTGCAGTTGTAGTGAAATAATATTACAGATCATTCAACTTTCAACCAAAAAGAATTGAAAAATTAAAAATAATTACTGATCTCTAGGTAGAGACTCGTCACGAATCTTAATCTCCTCTTCTTCATCATCATCATTCATATCTCCTCCCCATATCGGGCGCAACCAATCTTCGTACAAATCAACGCTTTAATTATATTTGGCGAAAGCGAGCTTCGATACTTGCTCACAACCTTGCTCCTTGTACTGAATGTGGATTCTAATGCCACTGTTGAAATTGGTATTGATAATATGTCTTGTGCCATCACAGATAATGTAGGGTATTTTTATTCACTAACCCTCACTTCCACCATTCCAACACATCAAATTTGGAACGCACTACGATTGGCTCATTGAGATACATTTCTAGCTCTGATTCCTTAGTATCAACTGTTATTCATACTTGTGCCAAGTATGATATGTATTCACTTAGTACATCCGGATTACCAGGTACAGAAATATCTGTATCTTTACTTTCTTCAACACTCGTTGCAGGTAAAGTATTAACATAAGATTTGTATAAATCTTCAAGGGCTTGACGAACCTTGGACGTCTCTGTTGCTGCTCTTTTAGTAGGATAAAGCTTCATGAAAATAAAGCTAACCAACCCCATATTACAACGAGGATTAAGAACAACTGCCAAGGACATCAACAGATGACATTCGTCCTAGTATATATCAAACTTCGTCTTCATACCAACTATCATCTGGTGTATGAAATCTGGACCCGCACTGGCATTTTTCTAAAGAGCATCCTTAATCTTCCAAAGAGATGGAAGAAACAGATTTGCGGTTGGATACCAATTTTCAGAAAAAATCTTCATGCAATCGTAGAAAACTTTGAGAAATGTGTGAACTTGTTTTGCTTTAGCCCAATCATCTGTGCTAGGTAATCAAGAATACATTTTATCACATGTCACATATTCAGAAAATATAAGTTGTAATTCCATTGTCGTATTTAACATTTCATAGGTTGAGTTCCAATGTGTATATACATCCAACTTTAATATTTTTTTAGATGGCACATTCAAATGTTGGATGATGTAATTACATACACTTAGTTTCAATGGTGACCCCCCTTATATATTTCACACTTTCTCTTATGTTCTCTATAGTATTGTCAATTTCTTTTAGCCCTTCTTGTACAATTAAATTTACAATATGGGCACAACATCTGACCTAAAATATTTTTTCTTCAAAAAATAAATTTCCCGTAGCCCTGAACTGGTTATGTGAGCATGAAATGACATTGTCATTTACTGAAGCATTGTCTAAAGTTATTGCTGAAATTTTCTTCTCAATGCCCTAGCCTTCTAGATAAATGTAGATGCAATCTGAAATAAGTAAACCAGTATGTGGAGGAAGAAGGTTGCGGAAGTTCAAAATTCTCTTGCAGAGTTTTCAATCATTATCGACATAGTGAGCGGTTAATAAAATGTATCATTTTCTTTATTGGACGTCGTCCATAAATCAGACGTCAAACCTATTCTGAACACTGAAGACAAAACTTCTTTCAATTTCATATTCTCTTTTGCATACATCTTCATGCACTCTCTCTGCACCATGACGCGGGAGACATTCTCGGTCGGAGGGTTAAAGAATTGACAAAAAGCCCTAAATCATTTGCTTTCTATCATTCTAAAAGATTTTTCTTCCAGAATCACTAATCTAGCATACCGCTCATTCAGCTTCTCTTTGTCAAACTTATGAGTGGACACTACGCCTCATAAGTCGTCCCCTTCTGACTTTATAAATGACAACAACTGTTGGCTGGGAGGAGGGAGTCTTGATCTCTTAGAATACATCTTCAAATGTCTGTTTAGATGTGTCGTAAATCCTCCTGGAATCTTGTTGTGTAACCCTTTGTAGTGTAAACACTTTATCTTCTGTACACCGTTAACTGTCACATCTTTGAAATCATCCCGCACTGCTGATCTTTTCTTCTTTCCTTTACATGCAATTGACGTGTCTGTATCTCCCTCTACGATTAGAAGAGATGTGGCTTACGCACCCATTCCAGGGGTTTTTGGGTTTTTGTCTTGACTATTCATTTATAAAATAAAGTTCTCAATATATTGTACGGCTATACTTAGACAGATAAACCGCTAGATGGGTATACTTACTTAACTGTTTAAACCAGTCACCCATTCAAGGTTAGATAGATTGTAATACTTTCATTTTTCAATTTAAATGCTACGCCGAAATTCCGGTAGTATCTCCCCTTATCTCTCCAGAATATATTAATCTTGTATTTGATTCCTATGTCAATCATCAACACAAAGTGTGAACATTTAACGACGGAAATAAATATACGAAATATAACCAGAGAGAAAAAGGAGAGACGAAATCAGAATAGGCATATGCATTTAAATTGGAATAAATGAAGACATTACAATCTATCTAACCCTGAACTGTCCAAAAATGGATAATTTGAGAATTTCTATGCATCCAAGAATACACTGAATCTATGTCTGACAACATATAAATCCTCAAATGGGCAACCGATTATCCTATACTACAACTAGAACAATACAAATAATTCATATCTATGCAAACAAAGGAGGAGGCTAAAATTGACATTCATCATCTAGCTAACCAATAACAAAATGAAAAATGAAAAACCAAAGGTATCTTAAAGTAGTAGCATTCAACACTAACAAAGTAACAAGTAAACTGTCATTTATAAAGTAAATTAGGAAACATGAAAAAAATAACTATTAGGTCATGGGACTTGAATAGTAGAGGACAATAATAACTATTAAGAAACAATTTCTATCATATATACATATTAACAATTTCTATATTAACATAGATTAACATATTAAATAATATATTAATAATTTCTATATTAACATATATTAGCTATATTAACATATATTAACAATTTCTGACATATATTAGCAATATATGATATCAATTTCTGACATATATTAACAATTTATACCAAAAAAATAATAGTAATAAATCAACACCACGCAATATTCTAAAAAAAAAAATAATCAATTTCTGACATATATTAGCAATGTATACAAAAAAATAATAATAAATCAACACCACACATTACTGGGTGAGCTACGGTAGGAACGATTAGCACCGTGCGTGTAGGGCAGGGATGACTTATGAGCGACAGGGATGAGCTGCAACACCAGACGAGTTGTAGGGATGAGTTGCGGCACCGGACAGGAGCACCGGGCAGGCCACGGGGACGAGCGGCAGGGACTAGAACCGCTGGACAAGGGAGTGAGAGAGAGAGAGAGAGAGAGGGAAGAAGAGGGGTGGGCCGGACGGTGGACAACACCGAACAGGGGAATGAGAGGAGAGAGAGCGAGAGAGATAGAGAGAGGGAATGGGTTTTTTCGAACAGGCGCTGGGAGGGAAGGAAAGGGGTTTTTTTCGAATGGGTAGGCTGTTGAAAGCGACTGAAATAAGGGGCCGTAGGGTTTTTTTAGGTGGGTATATATACCCTCAAGTACGAGTTGAGTACCCAGTCGAATACCGAGTCGAGTACACGAGTCGAGTACCAAGTCGAGTATTGCCTAACTCGTACTCTACTTAAAATCAAAATGAGTATCAAAACTCAGCTCATGCTCAGCTCAAACTCATGCTGAATCGAGTCAAGTCGAGTAATTTTGAGTCAAGTTGAGCGAGTAACCAAGCTTACTTTGCTCATGTACAGCTCTAGTTCTAGCATATGGGCACTTAGGATGTTCGTGGGTGAAAGTCCCTAAACCTTTTTAGTGCCAGAGGATACTCCAACGTCGAGACCGAGTGGATTCATGAGTACTCGAGTGCTGAATACTAGTAGGCTGTGTCTCCTACTGTATCATGGTCAGTTGGAAGGGAGGGTGGCCTTATCTTCCAGAGGGTAGGAGGCAAAGCTAGGCTAAGTTTGACCTGCTCGTAAATGGGTCTGCTATCGATGAACCAGGTAGATATTGGCAGACTAGTGGTCAGGCGGGTAGTGAGGTCTTTTTCACTTGCATGGTTGTGCGTGCCAGTTGGAGTGGTAATCTGGTGTGGAGTGTACTAGACCTCGGTAATTTTCTAGAGATTAGCTATACTGAAATTTGGACATGTCCAACATTGACTCATTCATTCATTTACTCATTATCCACTCGGGCTAGTGGTGCGCAACTAAATCATTATGTGTACCTTCGCAATGACCATACTTTTGGTTAGGTGTGCAACTAACCTGAGATCAGGAGTTTATCACGTGGAGTCTTGCTATCCAAATTCAAGTATGGGACTAGTTTGGATAAAAGCCTCTTGTGATGAACCCCCATAGCTTGCGATACCACGTACCATCATCTCGACTATACACACCAACCTTGTCATTTCTTTTGCATTACGTACCTTGGATATGACTAATCGTATTTATGGACTTATCAGGATTTGCATATTGCATTGCATCCTCAACATATGACATTTGACTTACTATGTCTTGCATCGTATATTCTGATTAAACTGATGACATTCATAGACTTGCTAGTATTTTCACTTACTCTGATATTTGTATACTTGGTACATGCATTGCGCACATACGCACCACCCTTTGAGCTTCTTAGTAAACTTATACACGACTGTTGCGTGAAGGCGATGTTAAGTTGCAATAGCGTTAAGGAAGGATCTTGTGGCAAATCGTTTTACAGATTTTGTTGTTTATGTATTTCCCTTTCAGCACTGTAATCTAATGTTTATATTAATAGATATGTGGTGATCATGCTGTTTTTATGATTTAGGTATACTTGTGGTTATGCGTCTCTACAAAAAAAATCATATTGAAAATCCTCCTTGTAGGATCTCAGGATCGGAATCAGGCTATCAGCACTGGATTCGGTGATCGAGAATTTTGTCAGCCCGGTTTTCGAGTTT
Organism: Magnolia kwangsiensis; assembly: GCA_037074715.1. NCBI lineage: Eukaryota > Viridiplantae > Streptophyta > Magnoliopsida > Magnoliales > Magnoliaceae > Magnolia > Magnolia kwangsiensis. Next base: position 156,698,506 of record CM073571.1, read on the forward strand.
GGGGCATGACATTATTAGTGCACTCAAACTCTAATTGGAATACAAACTCATGCCTTTTCTCATTTAGAGCAATTAAAATAATCTATGCTCCTGATGACTTGTTAGTTCTTGAACCGTACAAAATTAGTCTTGAAAGTGTCAAATATACTTGATATAAGTCTAACACTTCTGGAGGAAGTTGACTTTCTATGTCGGATGGATGATCGACCAGAAAATTTGTTATGGAATTCCCTTTTGCTGCTCTTTGAGGCACATATTTAAGTTCAAACTCAGACAAAGCTAACACTCATTTTCCAATTCGACTATTCAATTTTAAATGATTTAACATATATTTCACTAATGCAATAACTACAATTACATTGACTATAAGTGCTATAATGTGTAAAGCACACCTTGTTTGTCAAATTCCGTTTAGACAAAACATCTTATAAAGTGGCCTTCTAGTGTGGATCAAGATGAAAAGATCAAGTTCTACTAAGATCAAGATGGAAAGTTCAAGTTCTACTAAGATTAAGATGAAAAGTTCAAGTTCTATTAAGATTAAGATGTTAAGTTTAAATTCTACTAAAGTTCTAGTAGAAGATCAAGCTTCATCTAGAAATTCAAGCTCTATTAAAGAATTTAGTAGAAGATCAAGCTCCATAAAGTTCAAGCATATAATTTACTTCAAACTTCAGTCATTTATTATGAAACCTAAAAAGACCTTAGATTATATTTTAAATGGGTTTTTATACTTATATTTGGCTAAGGTTCAACTAGCCTAAGTTGTGGCTCGACTAGTCTAAGAATTTTTCGACTAGTCCTAGTTCAAATAGAAGTAAAATAAATTTTTTGTTACATCTTCGACTAGTCGAGCAGGCAGATCGACCAGTCGAAGATGGGCCTTCGACCAGTCGAGGGCTGTTCGACTCGAAGTCCAGCAACTGAATCAGTTCAGATTTCTAGCTCCCTCAACCAATCGAAGACCATGCTCGATGAGTCGAACAAGGCCTTCGACTAGTCGAATATCTATTACACTTTATCGCACTCAAATTTAAAAATTTGTTGGAACTGAATCCGATTATTAGACGAGTCAAAAACTATCTTAGACGAGTCAAAGCAATAAATGTTTTGTCTATAAATCGAGGCTTTCTCTCATTCCGAAAATACAATTCAAGTCTATCAAATCTTTCTTTAAGAGAGAGAAAAGCCCCTATTATATTCAATCTATTGCACAGTATTTATAAAATATTTTTAATAGATTTTTGTTTAATTCTTTGATCTCTTATTCTGTTAATTTTATTTTATAAAGAGAGTAAATACTCTTCTTTGAAATCTTAAAGGAATTCAAACAAGTAGCCATTGGTTTGAATCTATTTAAAATCAACCTAGAACCTTGAACCCTTGTTTATATAACTGAACATTGAACGATCTACATTCAAGAGAAGTAGTTCTATAGCTACATCGACAGATACATATTCAAGGTGAAGATAAGTATATAATTCTTTTGCATTTTGGTTTTATTAAGATAGCCAGAAAATCTCATTATTAGATTTCTTGAGATAGACATAAAATCTCAGTGAGGGAGGTTTTTTTTTGTGATAGCTCTCTAAAATCACAACTATATCAGGTTTTAAGGTACACACATGAAAACTTTATTTATAGTGAAAGCCAATATCACGTTGAGAGTGATTATTGCGAGTGGAGTAGGTGTGGCTATTTGAGAACAGTTGGTTGACACACTGAACCACTATAATTCTTGGTATTGTGGTGAATGCCTTTATTTTTTATATGGTGAATGGTTGTAATCTTTTTAAGTTTAAGAAGTGAATGCTTGTAATAGTTTAAATTTTATTTACTCTTGCTTGGTTTGGAATCTTGATTCTTACAAGTTTCGTGAAATAATGTTGTCCTACCTAAACTTGTTTAGGTAAAGGTTGTTCTACGAATTAGTTTAAATCAATGTTTCAATACTAATGCAATTGAGATCTCTGATTTATTTATTATTTGTACACTTTATTGAATTATTTCCCCCTCCCCCCAGGACTGTTTAAGCTCTCCTTTTGATTGACTGATTCAACCAATAAATAATGCAATAATTTAATGATCGCAAAATACAATGATAAGAACAATTTTTCTATTTCTTAATATCATTTTTCAGTATCTAGCAGCATGTGATTGAGGTAGTAAACTACACACTCTTTCTGATCGTCATCGTCTTGTGCCAATAGAACTCTGATTGACTATATAGAAGTTGCAACATATAGTTTGAGTGGTTGACCTTTGATTGGTGACATCAACACTTGTGGCTTTATCGAGTACTTCTTAATTTTGTTGAAAACCAACTGATGTTTTGTTTCTCATCTGAATTTAGCTCATTGTTTTAACATTTTTCTTAATGACCAGAACTATATTAGAGATTCATTCGGCATATTTGATGGGCTTGATGAATCTTGGATAACCTCTGTTACCATCCACTTGAATGGTTGTTTGTGTGGTTGATACCCCTCCTTTATTGTCAACTTATGCTCAACCAAGTTTCGATCTAACCCAGACATTTCATGGTAATCCTATGTAAAACAGTCACCAAACTCTCTGAGCAGGTCAGTGAGCTCGATCTGAACCTGTGGTCCCAACAAACTACTGAAGAAAGTCGCTTGGGATTTTTCTGTCCCTAGATTTACTTTGACCAGAGGATCTTGGACCTGGGCTTAAAAATCATCTAGCTTTTCTAGAGTCCTTTTCAGATCCTTCATATTTATGGTGTCCTTGGCTACCTCATTGGTCAATATTATTATTTCAACCACGTGAATAAGGCATCCATTAAAATATTCCCTCAAGCTCTCCTCGAGGGTTTTTATTTTGGCTGTGGACTCAGTTGTCTTCCCATTGACTGATGGTGTACTTATCATAAGATTTCTTCTATAGTGTAGCGTGGATATGCCCGACAGGGTACTATAGCCTTCGGCATATTTCCATCTAGGCAAATCATGGAAGTATTATCTTGCATCATGCTATATGAATTAACTATAATAGATTTTTCAGTTAGGCACCCATATTTATTTCTCCTAGTGAAACATATCATCTCAACTTCTTCTCCATAGAAATAGGCCTCACCCCATTAGATGTGGCCAATAATGGTTTATTGTCAACCAACACCAATTCAACCTTGTCTTAGTTCCAAAAAATTATGAATTGGTGCAAGGATGACGATATACATGAGAAGGAATGTATCCATCCCTCCCTAACAAGGCATTATAATTGTACGAGGTGTCACCACAAAAAAAAAAAAAAAAAAAAAAAAAAACAGACAACACCTTGTTAGTTCCTACCATTAATTCCATAGGTAGAATGCCACATGTTTTCGTTATTCCACTGGAAAAATTACTAATCGTGACTTTGGTTAGAATTAGATTGGTGTTAGTTTTCCCCACTTTTGTCATCATTCTAGCAAGGAGGATGTTTATAGCTGCCCCATTATCGACCATGACTCTGGTAACTGGGCATCCCTCTAAATGGACAGATATATACAATGGCTTCAAATGTTAGGTCGTCATATGGTGGGTCTTTCTATAACCACTTTTTCAGATGATGTACATGTCTCAACGATGACGGTCGATACATTTCGGGTCTCCTCCGTTGGCTAGAAGGAACCATGTTATATTATCACCAGAGGACTAGTCTCCTCCATATCTCATTAGGCTGAGATAGTTTGGTCTAAAAATTCGATGGGAGCATGAGGACCATGTTGTTGTCCAACACAACTAGTGGGAGTAATTCAAACACTATCATAAAATTTGGATATTACCCCCTGGGCGTATTCAAATTCTGTTGTTCTTCAGCATTCTCGACAAAATGTACAATACTTGGGCAATTTACTGTCGGAGCCACTCCTGCCCTTTCAGGACCTAATGGGGTTTCTTCCAATAAATTTATTGTAGCAAGAAGCTCTTCGATTAACAGGTTGTCATCTGAGAAGCACTCATCATTGGGATACTCAGTCGAGCCTTCAAAATCTTCAGCATCCTTTTTGTCATTTGCATTAATTTGCTGGCTATCCATAGTTGGATCATCCATGACAAGTTTCGTGACCACATCGACCGCATTCGTAACCAACTGCTCATCTTCTAGCTTGGGAATCCTCAATGTCTGGCATGGTTGCATGGCTACTGGTTGAAACTCGTTCTTCAAACATGCCAATTCCCTTCACTTAGCAACCTATCACATTTTCCAATGCCGCTTCTAAGTGTGAGTCATCACTTCAAGTACAACTGGAAATTTGGGGTGACTCACCCTCCTCTAAACCTCCTTTTGGGTGGGGAGAGGTTTGACTATTCTTCGTCTTAGCAATGGAACTAGCCGAGACTGATCACTATGAGGCTAATACATTCTTAATTGTTGATAGAAGCCCACTCCCTTGATCCTCTGTGAAAAATAGGGCTTGATATGGCTAACTGGATAAGGTTACAGTTTGGTTGGATGGATCACCCTTGTACATTAACCACACCAGTGTAGTTCATGGTTGATGTGATGTGTTGCTCTCAGCCATGCTTTTGCACTTGCGGCCGCCTACCAAGATGTGTAGCATCTTCTACTAGGTTGTCGTGCCATGACATGGTGATCACAAGGCCCAAGGTCAACCTTTCGCCGGGTTCGAGCCAACTTCTGAAGATTGACCGTGGCCATGTTGATCTCCAAGTTAGGTGGGAACAGATTAGTATGGATCAACATTGCTTCATTTTCTTTCTTATTGAATTTCAATAATTCCATGTCAATGTTGTCCTGGATGGTATTCTTAAAAACCACACAATTGTTACTAGAGTGGGAATGGGTTCCATGCCACTTACAATATTTGATGTTTTTCAATTCTTCAATCATGGGTATTTTATGGTTAATGAGAATCTTAATGAATTTTTCGGCCAACATAATATCAATGATTTCTTCAGCCCGGGTAATATTGAACGTATAAACCTTATGAGTTTTCTATGTGGTTGGCATAATTGGTTATGTTCTAAGTAATGCTGAACACACAAATAGCTTCTTTGCCACTACCTTGACCATAGCCACCTCGTAGTTAGGATCGTAGCAATATGCCTTAGCTGACTAGTTCTTTTACATTGTGCCTTCTTGAAGAAGGACTTCATATCGGGATACTTTTCTTGTCAAGTTGTATAAATCCACAAATGTTGTCACAATAATTTTTTTGTGGAGTTTATATTCCAAACCATCTTGGGCGAGCTGTACAAACTCGGCCTCATTTGTGACTACCTTGCATCAGTCACTAGGCAATTGTCGGAAACATGTGAGGTTGATGATAAAAAAAAAAAAAAAACTAGGTGTGGAATTTCTCCTCCATCTCTTGCTAGGTTTGGATGAAGTTTGGCAACAAATTAAAATACAAAGTAAAGGCCATTTGCTGTTAATGAACAGTTTAACAGTCGTAACTTATGATAATCATTGTTAGCCAATTCACCACATTGTATGGTAAATCGACATGTGTTTTGCAGTTGATTGACCAGTGCACTTGTGAAAAGTGCAAAGTCTGGTTGATAATTTTTAGGCAATAGAAATTGTCTGTTGATATATTTAAGACAAGGTTTGTGATATACCAGGGTAGTGGTGTGGCCGAGAACTTTGCATGTCACTTCCTGGACCAGTTGCGCAACATAGTCACGACCCAGATGTTGAGGTTTAGCCTTTAGTGACGGATCTAGACCTACCAACTATTGTACCTCATTGTAAGGTGCATTCTTAGGGAAAGGGTGCCCTCAGGCATTCATTGATCTCTTACTTTAGGAATGAAGCTTCTAACCTCCTATTCACGTCGCCTAAATTCGGCGGGCAGAGGAGCATTTCGCATACCCTGCATTGGAGCAAGACTCGTATTCCATTGTGGGAGACGTGCTAGAGCCAAATTTCCAATAAAACTAACCTCCACATTTTGTTGAGATGCAATAGTTGCCCCCTCGGGAAGGATAACCACCACCCGGTTAAATTCTCGATCTAGCTGGCCATCCACCTGTTGAAAGTGTATGCCTGAATCCACGATTGCTCATCTTGAGCTCGTGTTTGCTCTACTTGAGCCCTCCGTTGCTCCACAATATGTTGGATTCCCATCTACGTATCGCGCAGTCTAACTAATATCACCGTAAGAGGATCACTCCGAGATGAGGAGGCCCCTTCCTGGTTTGAAGGATTGGACATTGGGTTTGATGGCGAACTCAAAAGTTCAAGTGCTTGCTGCACCTGCATTTCCTCAAGTGGAGGAGTTACAGGCTCATTAGCCCCAAAAGAGTTTTGAGTAATCATTCAGCTCATATTTCTCAAGTTGGATTAATTAATAGAGTCACATTGTGATATGTTCCCACCGGGCGTGCTAAAAAGGTTGCCTCTCAGTTTTGGATTTGGTCACATGTGATGTGTGTGGGCATGCTAGAATCGACTATGTGGCTCGGTTGAAACTGAACAATTTTAACCCTAAGCGCCAAGATAGACAGATACATCAGAATTGACAGTATATGGTCGAGATCTGATGAGATTGGTCGCCTATTCAACCACTCGCAAGTTGTTTAAGATGATCATGCGATTGTCGAAGGGCAGTGTTCATCCTTCAGGAATGGGTTACACCTTGCCTTCCATATGAAAGAACTTTCAGATATGAAAGTTAAACCCCAAAAAGAAAATACTAATAGTCAGTTGTAGGAAGCAACTGCAAATCACTTTTTCAAAAGAAGAACTGCGTATATTAAAATAGAATTTATCCGACGTATGAGTGTAGACTTAAATTACTTCTAAGGATTATAGCTATTAGATTACTACTACTCTTAATGTAGGATTAAGCTACCAGATTACCCTATAGAATGTAGAAGCTAGAATATGCTAAGCAACATAAATGATAATTAATAGATTACATTTATTTGTTTAATTGGGTGGTTATAAGATAGCGGCTTCAGTGAACTTATTTACTACTTATAGATTTCTTTGAGAGAATCATCTGGAAGCATTTACCTGGCTTCAATACCATTTTGAGCTTCCAGACTCTTCTTTGACACATGTTTTGATCACTACTCTTAACTCTACCATGTTCTACCTTTGATTGCTTGGCTATGGTCTTTCGACAATGTCGTTTTTGGATGATGTGTATTATCCAATTAATGCCAACTATTTTCTCTATATTTTTCATGTTAAGACGTGTCCTTTCTTAAGTGACTCTTCCTTGAATGTACCTTAAATAAGGTAAAACATTAACAACCATGCTAACCAAAAACAATATCCAAAAGCATGAAAGGATGCCATGTGACACATGTGATGTGATGGCTTCTTTCTTTCTACGCGAGTAAATACACTTGGATTCTTCCCAGGACCGACAGGTACCACTCAGCTACTGCACTATAGTCACGCATTTGCACTACCACATCACATGCAAGTTTGCCAGGTAAACCCTAAGGTGTATGTTGTATGATCAAGAACAGCTAATCAGCACGGGGCATCTATGTTACTTTGAAATCTTGTCCATCCATCAATCAAATGGGCCTAGCTTCTCCAAAGAAAAAGACTGCTAAGAAAGGGACGACCATAGACTACATTCGAAGTACATGATGGCCACATGAAAACTGCTCTAACATGATTTTTAGGATATGACAGATTCAAAGCAGGCCTGCCTGAATCACCTGTTTTTCAGTGTTATGCGCCTTTTAGGCCGTGGTTGCACATCCACCATACAAGTGGAATGTGTATATGGGAATCTGGATTGTTCAAATGTGAACCACTGCGGTGATGAAGCATCAGAGATCTTAACCATCTAGCTTCACCCTTTGAATTGAGAGGACCTACTATTATTAATGGTTCATCTACCATATGAAATGAGTACGCTGACAATAGGATTAAGTCCATCTCGCACAAACTTGCACATGAAAGGACCAAATAACATTTGCCAGGATCTTTCTATTTGGGAGATTTTGCAGGGCCACAGTAGCAGATTGCATCATACCAACGGGTTTGGATGACCGATTGGTGGACTACCCGTACTGGCAGAAAATCGAACATATTGTCTATCTGGAAGGCGGGGCCCCTACAAGCCAGCAGATGTGCCAACATGCTCCATGGGGCATCCAAATCCAAACCATCCATAACTGGGTCCCTTGTGTAAATTTCGATGTCCAAAGCTGAAAGTTGAGCCACTCCTCTCATCTGGTGGGCCACAGGGTTAGAAGCAATGGACAACCTGATTTTGGCCAGCCTCCATGGTGGAACCCACTTGCTGAACAACTTGAATTTTTCACTATGTAGCACATAGACCGGTTGAGGAGCATAAAAAATTACTCCACAAGCATTAAACAAAAACTGAGGTACTGAAGTATCCACAACCAAGACTTTGCATGGACGCGGATTGCGTCCTACCCCTGCCCGGACGGTAATCCGTTCGGGCAGGCCTCTGTGGGGCCCAAAGTGATGTAAGTATTTTATCCATGCCATTCATAATTTTTCTCAGATCATTCTAATTTATCATACAAAATGTGGCAGGTCCATGGCTTAAGTGGACCACAAAGTGGGGATTTAACTTTCACCGTTAAAAACTTCTTGGGAGCTGGAGAAGTTTCGGATCAAGCTGATATTTGTGTTTTCACTTCATCCGAGTCTGCATGATATTATTAATAGGTTGGATGGTAAAAAAAACATCATGGTGGCCCTTAGAAAGGGTTCAACAGTGAGAGTCATTATCACTGCAGCTTCCTTTGATGTGCTCCACTGGAGCTGTGGATCGGCTCAAGTTTTTAAAGCGATGAACGGCGTGCGGCCCCACAGAGGCCTGCCCGGACGGTAATCCGTCCGGGCGGGGGTAGGACGCAATCGGCGTCCACTTTGCATAATATACTTTTGGTTTTATTTTATCTTTTTAATGATAAGTGGGCCCATGTTTCACTGGTCCAAACGATTCTTTGAATGATTCCTTCCATGGACTGTGCTTTGATCTGTGGATCCTAGTTTGTTGAAATAGGACCATTGGATGTCTGTTATATCCAACGGTCAAAAAAACAAGATGGCATTTTCGTCACTTAAAAACACAAGCCACATCATCTGATTGCCATTAAATAAATAGGTATGTGAAAAACTTAAGAAAAAAAACAAAGGCACCAGGATATAAATTCCAAAACAACAAGATCGCGTTTAAAATAGCAAGAGTACCTGTAAAAATAAATAATAATAATAATAATTTTTTTAAAAAAGCTCATTCTATTGCAAATTACTTCACTCAGCGAGTGACTCAGATCCAGTCTTGTCGAGTCATGTCAACCAAGTTGACGAGCCAACTCAACGAGTCAGTGAGTTTCTCAGTGACTTGACTTGAGATCTTGTTGAGTCGAGTTGACTTAGGCAAGTTTCAAGTCACCAGGTCTTAGAACTACTGTAAAGAACCTGAATATCAATGCTTTGAAAAGAAAAAAAAAAAAAACTACAAATTGGTAATTTCATTTCATTACACCAATGATTGCAATACATTTCAACAATTCTTCCAAATACACATCCTAAATGATACTTTATAACATTTTTCATTACACCAATGAAGTAAAGTTGTTTCTACCATTGACTGGATCAGAAGTAGAAGCTGGGTTATAAGGCTCACCCCCAAAAGTTTTAAGGCAAGACCGACATTGGCTTTTCCCCTGTTTCTTCTACCTGCTCATTTGGACCCACAAAATCTCCACTTGGGTTGCATCGAGATCTCTTGCAAACATGACACCTCAGTGCTGTAGTTGAAGGAATGTGGGGCCGGACATGCTTGGACCGTAATTTCAGCCTGCAGCTTATAACCAACTCTATCTGAAGGCAAGAATACAAACTGCTTGCCAGTTTCAGCATCTTCCTGTTGGAGTAAACACCAAATGCAGGCAAAGTAATAAAGAAATGAAATTACAAGCAATTTTTAACTTTCGGAAATGCAAAATATACAGCAGACGATGTCATTTTAAATCTGCCTTTTTTTTATTATTATCGTTTTTGTTTTTCAAAGGGCTACCATAGGACTTATTAGCGCATGGCATGGCAGTCATGTAAAAATGCCAATCCTTCATTTGAGTCTGGCCCAAGTTGCAGCGAGAATTCACTGATTTCAACCAAAATACACAATCTGAAACAAGGAATATGTTGACAACTGAAGAAAGCACAGAATCTGGAGTCTGCTCGACTCCACTGCTTCAACATCTACAATAAAGCATAGACACAATTGCCGCTTGATGAAAATGAGCCTCTTCAGGGGCTATGCAAATGAGGCAAGTTTCGATTCATTCAATGGCTGCCGAGACCAGTTATACACCTCCAGTTGCCAAACTGACTCCCCCACACCTGCTGATGTAGGGATGAACGTGATGAGGTCGAGCACCATCTTCCTCAAGAGGATAACTGTTCCGAATCCATGGAACTCCTCTGGACTCCAAACAGAGGCCTCTCGAATCCACGAGAAAGAAAGCAAGCAAAATAGAAAATAAATTCTATAAAATTCAAAATTGATTAATGAATCAAATAAACGAGTTCACAACCCTTTAAATAGGGATACAAAGCAATGGGAGAGAAATCAGAAGCAAACTACAACTAAAACTCCTAGAATTCGCAACTTACTATAAGTATATTATTTATAGACAGTTGTGATGTCTACTAGGGCACAAGGTTTTCGGCCAAAAATAGTGTCCTAGTTGGCTTCACCAAGTTGTTCTCCTAATTATTCTAAGCTCTTTTCGCGTTGGGCACAACTCCTAAAGCCCAATGGATGCAGAGTTATAATCAAACTAAAACTTACTATTTATAGTAAAAACGGAATTAAAATAGGGAAACGACCGTCGGTCCAGGGGTATTTCGCAAATCCGGCTTGCGCAACCCAGCGTGGCTGGGTTGGGTGGCTAAAGTAGCTCGTTCTACCCCAAAATCATATATTTTATGCCCAATAACTCATTCCGGATTGTGAGAACCGCCCGATCTAGGGTCCGATGGTTTGGATCACTTCTGTCGTCAACCGGGCCTTTTCTAATCCATCTTGGCCATGAAACTGTCCGCGACCTGCTCTACATCACCTGCCATGCTTGCACACATCTGAGATCCGGGCCATTGAAGGAAGTCTCCAACGTGAATGTGCCTTAGCTGAGAAAACAGACTGGCTTAATCATCAAGTCGGCTACATGTGTATGAAGTTGGACAGTTAGGAAAGCATAACTGACAATCCACATCTGACATGCATTGCCGTTCATCTGATGAGTGATTCAGCCTGATTTTCGGGCCTGGCACATGAATTGTGGGACCCACCTGATGAACAGCCCGGATGTCTCAAATGAATGCCTCATTCTCACAAATGAGGCAACAAGAAGTGGTGACTTCATATGCACAAAGGAGTACAGCATAACTATTAACATTAAAAGGTTCTTATGCTATCAAACTAGTCATGACTACAATTTTTAGTTTCAAAGATAGCAGAGGTATGGTGTTATAATCAAGAGGCAGGCTATGTGGTACCAGTACCCCAATAACTTAATCCGGTACCAAGCAAATGTGGGGCCCATGTGATACATGCAGGCCATCCAACCAATCCATCAGACATCAACTCATATTACCCCAGGTGTAAAAAATAGCCCCATAGAACACTCGGGTGGGCCACAACACAGGCAACAATGTGAGAGAGGACGCCTACCCTTGATTTGCACAGGGGCCCATCTGAAATGCAAAAAAGAGTGAGTTTTGTCTTGACCCTTCATCCAGGCTAGACATATGGTTGTAACAGCCTAGATTCCATATAAACAACACTGTGGGCCCTCTGCACAAAGCAAGGGTGGTTGTTCTTTCTAACTTGCACCCTGTTGCATTGCCCATTAGATACATGGATCAGCCTAATTTTTGGCATCTGAGATGAACATGCTTGACGCATCTGATGGATGGGTGGGATTTCATTAATGCATCACGTGGGCCAAACATCTGATTGGTACGGCTATAGCTTATGGTGGCACTGGTACCGGTGGAGCACAGCCCTATTATTAAATGGAAAGTGACTGTTTAATAGTAATACAAAAGAATAATAAAATAGACATGAAAGAAGTCGGCCTCATGAAAAGATTCACCTTGTGCCTCCTGGGAAGACTGAGAAATACCTACTGGCTTGAGCAACGTCCAGAAAGTATTTTCTTGAAATTTAGGAGAACCATGTTGACTGCTGCACGCAGCTGGAGGACTTTCCAGAGATTGGTCATTCAGAAGTTCAAAGATTAGCTTCTGAATCACAGAACGCTTGTGAGAAGCCTCAAAAGGTGGAAACCAGTCCACATTGAGCTGTAAAGAAAAACCCATGGCATATATATAAGCTGAATTGGCATGTATCTTTTAGTTTGAAAAGAAGTATGCTTGAATATTGAATCTTTTCTATGCTGCCACTGGACGCCTCAAACAAGTAAAACTCGAGATGCGGAATTTTATTTTATTTTATTGAGAAGATTACTAATTCATTACACCCAACAAAAAGAAAGAAAAGAGAACTCGAGAAGCAGGAGAGTTGACCATCTCGTTACCCTTCCCTGAACAAGCACCCCAAAAAAGGGTGCAGAAGTCCCCAAAAGTAATAATAAAAAAAAGGAAAAAAAAAAAAAAAAAGGAACGAAAAAGCCAGGGCTCCTTTGGCTGCATGGATTTGAACTGCTGTGGACTCGAGTGGATTTTAGTTCGTTCAGAATCGAGTGGGTTTGGAAGTAGAGCTTTGAGGTGGGAGTTCAAAAAGAGCTCTTTTTGAGGATTTGGACTCCTCTCAAATCCAAATCCCTACAATTCCTAGCTAACGAATGCCCTAAAAACAGCAATTCCCCACAAACCCCTCTGATTCCATGCTGCCAAACAAACCCCAAGGGAAAAGCATGTCTGCCCAAGATAGAGCTAGCTAAATACAATAGAATCCCAATCCCCAAGCATCACCTTGAAAGACCACCATGGGGATTACAGTAACACCATAGCCCAATCGAGAACCATGGAAGTAATACCCCATTTGATGGAGAGGGGAGACTTTGCCTTCAAAGATGTTGGCATTCCTCCCTCCATATGCCCCACAAAATAGCACAAGGGACCATCTTCCAGGTCATTTTTCTGCACCTCGACAAAGACCCAGCCCCCCAGTCCTCAATAACCTTTTACATTGAGGTGTTTGACACTAGTGTTTTAAGTATCAACGATATCGACCGATATATCTTGTATCCCACCTATGCGATATGAAATGCACAAGTAGTGGAATATATCCCACATGTTCAATCCGGTGCGTGTTTTCAATTTTTGATCCCTTTTTTTTTTTGTAAATCATGTTAAATCAATGTCAAATTATTACAAATCCATGATTTTTCATATTTTGCATGAAAAATCATGGATTGGGAGCTTCGATTTCGATATTTGGAGGAGATGGGCCAAGTTGTGGAAATTTGAAAAAAAATCAAAATTTTTCAGTTTCCCGCAAATCTTTGTGTCCAAACATAAAATCAAAGATATATGTAACCTAATCTAGTGTTTCTTCTTTTGATTTTGAATGAATTGCTTGTGTTTCCACACGTCTTCTTACATTTATGAATTGTATGAATAGACTTTGAATACACTTGGTCTTTACTCTTGCTCGGGTGGTAGACTCTTAAGAGTTTCAACACCCGGTCAAGGGTTCAAGTACCCATAGGTGGTGAAATTCCACTAGGTGTGAGTGTGTGTGCATGTGTTTTTTTTTAAAAAAAAAAAAATTTAATTATTTTTAAAGACTTTGAATATACTTGTATCAATTCAGTTAGACAAAGCATAAATTAGGACCCCATATAAAGAAAACCTATTATGTGCAATTGTTTTTTGTAATGTTCTGATTTATAAGTGTTACACTGAAGTTTCTCCATGTTTCCAACAACAACGATGCATTTTGTGATACAACTGATATATCCCATGCAATAATCGATATGTATTTGTATCCCAAGGGTGCGATACGTAACACGAAACTGATATTTTGAACACTGCTTTGACACCAAATTGACTCTAAAAATTTGAAAAAGTGAGCCCAAACCTCTCGAGCAGCCTAGTAATGAAGGACGAGATGGTTCACAAACTCCTCATCTCTCCTACACGAGGCACATGTTTAGCATTGATTATATTTCTTTTCTTTAGATTATCGACCATATGAATTCTTCTCTTTACCATCATCCAAACAAACACTCGTGTACTAGGAGGAATAGGGAGCTTCCACACATAAGAACCCTTGTATGATAATTGCCAACATCACCCAATTTCGAGAGGAGGGATTTGGATGCGAAGTAACCATTTGCCGACCACTTCCAAACCTTCCTATCACCATCAGCCTCATTTATGCTCACCTTCTTGAGAGCATACAATAGGGATGTCACAATGGGGCCCACACACAATCTAGAAAGTTTCTAATGGTGACCGCACAATCCTAACTGTTCACTGCTCAAGTGACAACCCACCCGATGATTAATCACACCGTAGGAAATTAAGCATTTAGAGATGCACATGATGGACGGTTTGGATGTACCGTAAACAAGACGGATGTAGTGTAAATAACACGATGGGACTCAAACAACATGTGTGTATCAACTACCGTGTTTTACTATGCAGTAATATCTTTTCAGGTTTATGATAGAATAACTGTAACCTAAAATATAGGTTTTTATTGAAAAAAAAGGTATTATATAAATTAAAAGAGTTTACTTATAAACATTTTACAGGATTTCCCATCCAAACACCTACCTGTAAAGCCGTGTGAACCCTTCACAAATCACAACTGACACTTATACAGTTGTTTAGATGCCCCACAAAACGAGTGGCCCCAAACATCACTAACTCTCTTTTGCTTCTGTTCAACCAAGGGCATTCTAAGGGAGATAAGACAGTTATGATCCACCATCTTCCCAAGCGGACAGTGAAGAATAGAGCTCAATCATCTATGCTCACCTTCTTGAGAGCATACAATAGGGATACACGCTTACTTCGTTGTCATTAAGGTTCTTTTTTAGTGCAATATTCCACACTATAGAACCTCTCAAAAACCGGTGGCACTCTACCACCCTTTCCTTCTTGTTCACAGCAAGAGAAAACAAAGAGGGAAAAGATCTTGCCAAAGGGGCATTCCCAATCCAAATATACCTCCAAACAATATTTTCAATAGCTTACACTATGTAGTATAGCTTAACCTTATCGTTACGTAGCTCATGAAAATAGCTTAAGTCACATGTAATGTACACCATACATTATGGAGCTTACACTACAAGTTATTTTTCACTAAAACAAAAAATCAATTAACATTTTCAATGATTTGTTATATTTTTCTACTTTTCAATAAAAATTAGTCAATCTTTTTACCGATTTTAGTAGAATAATATAAGTAACAGTATTAAAATAGTTCTCTTGCTCTTTCTTTGTTGTTAATTTTTGCCTATTTGTCCTATTATTTTAGGTCGTGTTTGGTGTCATGAAATTCATTATTATTTAGTTTAATTTGGTGCAAAATATCATAAAATTTCGTGATATGTGGTTCAACCAAGGGCAACTGTAATTAAAAATCTAGACGTAGCATCTACCTTGTATCTCACGCTTCAGAGTGAACGATATGCTACACTACACTGCACACACAATACGCTCCCTTGTACCACCCCCCCCCCCCCCCCCCCCCCCCCTCTCTCTCTCTCTCCTCCACTGCTTCATCTCCCTTCTCTTTTCTCCATTGCCATTGCTGACTGATAGGCCCCTACTTAGCCTAAGCGTGCGGCGCCCACTGGCTACATTGTTGACCCACCGTTGATCATCATCGGATCAAAGGTTGGCATCGTTTAACACTCTCTAACAAGATTGACCATAAGACCGTGAGCAATGCAAGCCACCACTTGGGCCTTTCTTTGGCACGAGGAACTCCTTCATGCCAAGAGGCAGCTCTTCTACATAGGGCTGGACACCAGGTCGAACCGAGTCGAGTTTGCCTAGCTCAGCTCGGTTCAGTCATCAGCCACCCCTAGCTCGAGTTTGGCTTAGCTCGGTAACCGAGCGTGATTGTCCAATTTGACTCGGCTCAGTCAGCAGCTCGGGCCAGATCAAGCCGAGTTTGAGTTCAAGTTTTTGAGTTGAGTTCGAGTTCAAGGTCGAGCTTTCGAGTTAAGGTTACACTTGTACTTAACATTCAATCGATAACACAATAAAACTGAAAATAAAAAACAACTTACAAACTTAAAAGTAAAAATATTACAATTACAAGCTTACAACAACATTAGATGCATTTCTTTTCTGTCGTTATTTACTATAGGAAATGAGATTCGTTTGCCGAGCTTAAGCTGCTATCCAATTCTTCATATATGTACTCATTCACCTCTCTTGAATCAGAAGATGGAGAGATTTTTTTATCGTGTTCTTGTATAGTTTGAATTAGATTGTTCAAACTTTCTTTATGAGCAAACTTATATTAGTTCCCAACACCCTATAAAATGCACCAAGAATGGAGAGAAACTTGGATGGTTGTTACTCTTCTACTTTTTATTCGTACAACTTAATCCTACTTTGGCATCATGTTGTCTTGAAGGATATCGTTGATGTCTAGTAGCCTCTTCCATACTACGTTTCAAGGCGAGTTGAAATTGTTCTTCTAATGCTAATAATCTGGATTCCTCCTCTTGCTTGGAAAGTTTGGATGGGGATTGGAAGGTTTTTTTTTTCGAATTAATAAGGGCCTGAAAAAGAAATTGGGCCTCTTTTGGAGCTTTAAGACATGGTTTTGCATCTTTATCCCGACATGATAAGTGTAACCTGAGCCAATTAGTTTTGTTAACAAACTTCGCCCCACACAACTAACACAAAATCTTCAATTTCTGAACTTTTGAGAGTGGAATAAGGAACCATAGTTCCAAAAGTTGGTTAATGGTTCAGTTAACGACATATGTACACTTTCCGTTGAAGAAATTAGTATTTTGACAATAATAAAATATGAAAAACAAAAGGAAAAAAAAAAAAAGAAATATGATAAATAAAAGAAATAATGAAATATGAATTATAACATAAACAAAAGCATAATATGAAAATGAAATAAAGGTTATTGTTGCATTGTACTTATAACATCCATCAACATTACATCCAAGTACACAACACATTACATCAATTTCAAATTTTAACAAATTAACAATAATTTTTAACCTAACCTCCTTCATGTTGTTGTTGTTGCATGTGCAGTCTCATCATGAGACTAGTTCTCCTCCTTATCCTCATCCTCAATATCAAAACTATTACCTCCCCAAATCGAATGCAACCAATCTTCTGTACAAATTAATGCTTCAACTATTTTTTTTGTGAAAGAGAGCTTTGATACTTTCTCACAACCTTACTCCCCATGCTAAAAGTATATTCTGATGCCATTATTGAAATTGGAATTGACAATATGTCCCGCGTCATCGCTAATAGTGTGAAGTATTTTGCTTCACTAACTCTCATCTGCCACCACTCCAAAATATCAAAGTCTGAATCCTTGCGCCTTATGATTGGCTCTTTGAGATGCAAGTCTAGCCATGATTCCTCGTCTCATTTTCTGTATCTTCTTGTGCTAAGAAAGACATATATTCATCGTCAAGTATATTGTCATTGCTTATATAAATACCATGAGTTCTACCTTCTTTATCACCTAATGTGATTGTGTACGAAGTGTATGATTATGTCATGAACCTTGGATGTTTCAGTTATCACCGTTTGATTAGAGTAAATCTTCATAAAAATGAACTTAACATATCTCATCTTACACAAAGTATCAAGAACAACTGTTAAAGCCTTTAACAAATGACATTTGTCTCAGTACTTATCGAACTTCATTTACATACCAAGTGTTATTAGTTGTAAAAAAAAAAATTGGACCCTCAATACCACTTTTTCTTAGGGTTTTCTTGATTTTCCAAACAGACGGAAGAACCATATTTGCTATGGGATACTTATTTCCATAAAATATCTTCATGCAGTCATAAAAAACCTTGAGAAACTTGTGAACTTGTTTTGCTTTGCTCCAATCATCTTCAGTAGGCAACCAAAAATACGTTCTACCATGTGCTGCATATTCGAAAAATACAAGTTCCAATTCCAAGGCCCAATCCAACATTTCAAAAGTCAAATTTTAACGCGTGCATACATCTAACTTCGACGTTTTTTGAGCATTCACATTCAAACGTTGGATTATATCACTCCACATACTCAATCTTGAAGGTAACCCCCTTATGTATTTTATACTCTCGTACATTCTCTATATTAGAGTCAATTGTTTTTAGCCTACCTTGTACAATTAGGTTTAGTATGTTAGCACAATACCTAAAATTGAATATTTTTTCCTCAAAAAATAAATTGCCGGTTGCCTTGAATTGGTTACATAAGAATGAAATTACACTGTCATTTGTTGAAGCATTATCTAAAGTTATTGAAAAAAAATTACTTTCAATGCCCCAATCTCGTAGACAGTTATAAATGCAATCTGAAATAATCAAACTAGTATGAGGAGGAAGGTGGCGGAAGTTCAAAATTCTCTTACAAAGTTTTCAATCTTCATTAACATAGTGCGTGGTCAATGAAATGTATCGATTTCTTTGATTAGACACCGTCCACGAATTAGAAGTCAAACTTATTCTTAAGACAGATGCCAAAACTTCTTTCATTTGTATTTTCTCGCCTGTGTACATCTTCATGCACTACCTCTTCATAGTAGCGCTGGAGGCCTTCTCAACCTGAGGATTAAGAAATTTATTGCATCCCATGAAAGCTTTGCTCTCTATTATTCTAAATAGGGGTGTACATCGAGTCGAACCGACCACTAGCTGACCTTAGCTCGAACTCGACTTGGCTCGGTCCTCGAGCCTGACTAGGTAGCTCAGCTCTGTTTGGTCAACAGCTTGGGCCAGTTCGAGCCGAGTTCGCCATTGCAGCATTTTCACAAACACTCGAACTGCACCTTCAAAATCTCACCGTATTTGGTACAACAACAATGGTTTTACAGGTATTTTATCAAACACCTTCTAAGCAACATAAAAATCAAGAAAAAAAAGGGTGTTGGTTTCATATACATACCTTCCTTGCCACCAGCCACACTTCTTTGAGTCATTTCATCAAACACTTGGTGAGCAACATTAATATCAAAGTAACTGAGTCATCGAATTGGTTCGATCCGAGTTCAATTTGAGCTAGGTTCGCTTCGAGTCGAGTCGTGTTGGGGCCAGCTTGAACTCGACTCTAACTCATTTTTGAGCTCAAAAAATCAGCTCGACTCGGCTCGAACTCAACTTCAAACCGAGTTGAATCAAGCTTTTTCGAGTCGAATCGAGTGAGCTAACCGAGCTAGCTCGGTTCATGTACACCTCTAATTCTAAATGATTTTTCTTCAACAATTACAATTCTTGCATACCACTCTTTTAACTTCTCTTTTTCTAACTTATGAGTGAGAAGTTTACCTTGAGACTCATCCCCTTCAAACTTCCTAAATGAAAGCAACTGTTGGCCTGAAATTGAGAGTTTTGGTCTCTTTGAACAACTTTGCCTATGTCTGTTTAAATGAGTAGTTGACCCCCCAAGATTTTTACAATATAATGATTTACAGCGTATACTTCTAATCTTCACTACATTAACTAAAACTTCTTCAAAGCCATCCCACACATCTAATCTTTTCTTTCCTTTGGTTACAGCTGAAGACCCTTCTCCCTCCACAATAAGAGTTGTGGTCGAGGCACTGGCATCAGAGGTAGTTGGGACTTCCTCAGTAGCCATCTATAAATATAAAAATAGGAAACTAACTTTTAGCCACTTTTCAACACAAAGTGGTGTTTACTTAAATGCCCCTCTAAATTTTCTATAATTGCTTAAGTATTTAAATCAGACACCCATTCAAGTTTGAATATATTGTAATGCTTTCATTTTTCAATTTAAATGTCATGCCAAAATTTCAGCAGCATCTCCTATTATCTCTCCAGATATATTAATCCTATAATTGATTCCCGCGTCAATTATCCACACAAAGTGTGGATATTTAATGACAGAAACAAATGCAATAAATATATCTAAAGAGAAGATGAGAGATGAACCAGAACAGTCATATGCATTTAAATTAAAATAAATGAAAGAATTCTTATCTATCCAACCTTGAACTGTTCAAAAATGAGACAATTTGATAATTTTTGTCTCCAAAAACACACTGAATATATGCCTGGAAACATAGAAATCCTCAAATGAGTAATTGATTATCCTATTCTACAACAATAAAACAGAAGAAAATAAAAAAAATAAAAAAAAATAAATCTAAGTAGCTGAAAATTAACAAATTAACAATAACAATAACATTGATTTAACATTAACATTAACAATATCAATAATAAAAAATTAACATTAACAATCTAAATTCTAACATTAATATATATATAAACTAACATTTACACTCACATCACTAACATTAATATAATATGGGTTTAGTGTTTAGTGTTTATTGTTTAGGCTCTTTAGGCTCTTTAATATAATATATATTTATATTAAAATATATTATATTTATATATATAATATATATTTAAATATTAATGGATAATAGTCACAGCACCCGGCCAGGCTGCTCGCTGCCATGGACAGTGCCCGACCGAGCTGCAACTGCAAGGGTTTAAATTGTAATATTTTTTTAATTTATAATTTTATATAATCTATATATTTTAAATATATATATATATAATATTATCTATAATATATATATATATATATATATATACATATTATTATATTAATTAATAATATATTAATTTTTCTTGACAATTGACACCTGGCCAAGGGCCTAAGCAAATACAGAGGCTA
Source organism: Magnolia kwangsiensis (assembly GCA_037074715.1). NCBI lineage: Eukaryota > Viridiplantae > Streptophyta > Magnoliopsida > Magnoliales > Magnoliaceae > Magnolia > Magnolia kwangsiensis. Next base: position 156,719,326 of record CM073571.1, read on the forward strand.
AAGAGAGAGTGTTACCATAGAGAGGCAGGGACAGTAGGTGCACAGCGGCAGGGAAACGGGCTGAGCTCTCGAAGACAGGGACAGTCGGACGCTTGAGGTCCACGGACGTAGGGACGGTCGGACGTGCTCGGATAGTAAGAGAAAGGGGAAGGGAAAAGGGGGCTCGAGCTCAAGCACTCGGACAGTGAGAGAGGGGAGGGGGTTAGGGCTTGGGCGTTCGAGCAACTCGGACGAATAGAAAAATAAGTTTGGGGGGGGAGCATACTAATAGAGTTGAGTCGGTCTGAGTCGGGTTCGAGTCGAGCTTGGGCTAGCTCAAACTCAGCTCAAAATTTTTTTGAGATACCAAATCAGCTCGACTCGGCCCGAACCCAGTTTCAAGTCGAGTTTTTTCAAGTTGAACCGAGCGAGTTAGCTCATTTCTTGTCCAACTATACTTCTATAGGCTCAGGCATAACCCAAGGAACATTGAAGGCAGGGAGAACATTGTACCAGACCCCCTTCGCAAAAGGGCAGTGAATAAAATGATGCTCTATTGATTCTTCATTCTTCAAACAAAAAAGGCAAGCATTTGATAACACCATCACCCTTTCATGTAAGTTGTCAACTGCTTAAAAACTACAATGAGTCAATGAAATTTCCTGAATAACATGAATCTTGAAAAGAGCATCAGCATTTACAATTAAGCACATGACACAGACGAGGTTGTCTCAAGAATGGATATATGCATAGATATAATTAGCCCACTGTGTTTATAGAACACTGAGGAATAGTAATTGAGATAAGGCCGAAATGACGATGATGTTTATAGAACATTGAGGAATAGTAACTGCACTCACACCAAGCCTCTCACAAGTGTGAAAAATTCAATCTGCTGATCATATTGGCCCACTGACTAGATGCCTTATCTGGCAAATATACCAATCTGATCATCAAGTAGGGAACAGGTGTACCCTGAATGTGGACCAATGATCAATCTCTTAATCACCCATTTCCTTTGGACACATGCAGCCATCCTAATGATCAGCTTGGCCAGAGTACAGTATGGGACTTGCTTGGTGAACAACTTGGATCTTTCTTGAGAGGTGAGTGCCAAATAATTACACTAGCTTGAGCCTAGCATTATTCAAACTAAATAAATAACGAGAAAATTAACTTCACTTCAAGAAGGAAAAAAAAAAAAACAGATGTTTGAATACCATGGTCATCAGGTTCTACATATGGGAGATAGTAAAACTAAAACATCACAAATTTTGCAGGATGAGAAAGGAAAGGATCACTTACAAATTTCGAGAACTTTATCTTAAAGGGGCTTAAGTTAAATGGGGCTTCCTTCAAAAACAGTTCCACATAGTGGAGCAGAAAGAGACCACAATCAAATGGATTTTCTTGTTGTGGCAGCTGAAACACATGGGAAAATGACAAGGTGTGAACATTCCACGCATTTTCAATGAACAAAAGAAAGAACTGATTTAGCTAGAATAAAGTAAAATTAGTTATAAAGAAGTTTGAAAAAGAAAGCGAATAAGAACATTGTGCTCCATCCCCCACATTATGAACAAAAGGGTGTGCTTTAAATATCTAACATATTGGCCAATAGATCATTTCTCTAATAGATGTGATACAATCTACAATTGGAATACATATTCTACAACATAACAATGATAATATTGTTTCAACTGGAGCAATATAAATAAGCACAAAATAGAAAAAATAAATAAATAAATAAAATCCAAAACAGAAAAAAGCTTCTTGCCCATTTTTTTTGGGGATTCCATTTGTAGTTGTGTTTTAACAACTCCACTCGGGACGATTTGCATCAAAACACAGATTTGGTGGAGAAAGAGACTGGAGAGGGATTTCGGGCCAAAACCCCAAAGGTGAGAAATTCATGTTTTTAAATTCATTCTTTCTTCTAACAAACTAGCAACAAAATGTCTTGAAATCTATGCATATGCTAACTTTGATGCTTTGAAATGGATTTCAAGGAAGCAAATTGGATTTTCGAGGTGAAAACAGAAGAATTGGGGAAATCCGAGTTTCTTCAGTTTTTACCTTTAAATGGTTATCTAAGAAGTAAAACAAAGTACAGATTGACCAGAGTCTTCCTTTTGTTTTCTTTTTCTTTTTTCTTTTTTCCTTTGGAATGCTTCGAGTTCAAGTGTGTAATCATGTCTCTTTAAACATCTGAAATTTCACCAAAAAATTCCCCCATTTTCCTAAAGTTACCCTCACACCACGAAACTTTATAGGATATTTCCCTATGTATCCCACAATATTTTCAATTCTTGACAATAACAATATTAAGAACATTGACAAAAGGGCATTGCAGGGTCAAAGAGTTCCACGAATGTTTTTGAAAGAAAACAGTTTTATTTATTAAAAAAAGAATAGGAAACTTCAATGGGGAGAAGCTAGACCTACAAGGAGAAGATCCAAGGACTCCGTAGTTAGGGAATCATCTTCTCCTTTAAGCATGCTTGGGAGTCTGCTTTTGAATTCCCTTCTCCATGAATATGAGGAAACTACTATATTAAAATAAAAATAAATAAATAAATAAATAAAAAGAAAAAGGAAAGAAAAGAAACAATCTCCCAAATTTCCTCGAACCAATCAGCCAATCTCAGGATAAGTCAACAAGAAAGCCCACCCATTGGGTAACATCCGATGAATCAACCATGGAAATCAATAATCGCGGGACTCATATGGAAATTGTTGAGCTCACCCATCTCATAAAAAACAAGGCACCTACAGCAGAAAGTCCCACTTTCCCTTGAGCACCATCAAAATTAAGTTTGAGCATATCCTTAGGGGGAGGATTCCATTGGATTTGCATGCAAGTGTTGTGATTCACATGCACAGCAAATTCTAACCAACATCTCATTAGATCTCCACATCTGATACCTGCCGATACCTACAAATTCATCACATCTCAACCCATGAAGGTTCCCTGGTTCAAATTCACTCCGCTGAAGGTCACTTCTTTCTACTTTGTGCTTGAATGCACATTTGCAATCTTTCTAAAGGACCAAAGAGTGGCTACTAGGAAAAGATCCCAAAGAATATGACCCCTGGGGGATGGAAACCCCAATCTCCATGCTTCCAACATTTCAACAATCAAAGTTGGAAGGACCTAATCTACACCAAACCAGCCCATGATCTTTCTTTCTTTTCTTTTTTTCTCTTTATGGGCAAACCAGCACATGATCTTTGACCAAAGCAAGACTGAAATTTCGGTGAATAAATACATGATTGATTGTCTCTACATCACTCGGATAAAGATAGCTACCATAGACAATAAAGTTATTTTTGTGATGAAGATGATTAAAGGTTAGGATCGTGTCAAGGCTTGCAATAAAATGGAAACCAGACACCGAGAAGGCTCCATAATCTTCCAGATTCTTGTTGTATGACTCACATTGGAGCATGTACCCTTGAGGAGAGCATAGAAAGATCTCAACAAGCTTCATGTCTCTAAGGCCAATCTACATATGTCGAAGTCATCCCTAGGTATGAAAAAACTTTCAACTAAGGCAAGTAGGGCGTAAAATCCCCGATCTCTTCCTCCCTAAGGTTTCTTCTCAAGCCATCATTCCAAACTGTTCGACCTCCCACTCTAGTGATATGTCATTGCACCAATGTCCCCTTATATACTGCCAATCTATAAAGAACTCAATACCTTCAATGAACTTGGATATCACTACTCTATTGACTCGAGAATTTGGATTTCCTGACTCCTTCGAATCTTACTACTAGCTCTCAAGACCAGTGTTTTAAATAGTGAATAGCGTGGAGCGTAGTGTTCCCCCCTGTGAAGCATGAGACTTGAGCTACATGATGTGTAGCATAAGTTATATGCTACTTCTAGATTTTTTATTAAGATCATGCTTGGTTGTGCCAAATATCATGCAATTTTATGGTGTTTAGCACCAAATAATAAAATTCAATGTGTGAAAAAAACACAACCTAAATAATAGGAAAAATAGACAAAGATTAAGTATAAAGGTAAAGGAGTAACCTAACTTATTTAAATTTATTGCTTAATGCTTATATTGTTTCACTAAAATCATTGAAAGGATTAACTAATTTTTATTTTTAAAAATGAAAAATGTAACAAATTATTGAAAACATTAATTGATTTTAATGTTTTAGTGAAGAAATAACTTCTAGCATGTAAGTTGGTATAAGAGCTAGGGCCCACATTCCCACTTTCCCCTTATATTATTTTATAAATGGATGAAATTACAAAAGTGCCTTTAAGTAAATAAAATAAAAAATACCCCTTACACAAAAACTATGTTCCCAACACATCCCAAGACAAAGTGGGCCATACGCCCATAGCCACTATCATTAACACTCCCCCTCAAGCTGGAGCATAGATGTCTTGCATGTCCAGCTTGGAAACTAGTTTGTCAAACTGAGATTTTCCAAGAGCCTTGGTGAATAAACCTGCAACTTGATCGTGGGAAGAAATACAAGGTGTGTAAATCTCTCCTTGAGATATCTTGTCCTGATTGAAATGACAATCAACCTCTACATGCTTCGTTCTCTCATGAAACACTGGATTATTGGCAATATGCATCACAGCTTGATTGTCACAATGTAAAGACATTGGAACCTGAACTCCAAATCCAATTCTTCGAGAAGAGACTCTAACCATTTAAGTTCACAAGTTGTGTGTGCCATTGCCCTATATTCAGATTCAACACTTGATCTGGCAAATACATTCAGTTTCTTACTTTTCCAAGTAACCACATTACCACCTGGGAAGATGCAGTAACCCATAATTGACCTTCTATTGCATCTAAATAACTAGCTACTTGGAGATGGCCATGAGCTCCATATAAAATACCCTTCCCAGGTGAACATTTCAAATACCTGAGAATTCTCATAATTGCTGCAAGATGTGATGTCCTCGGATTTTGCATGAACTAGCTTACCACATTTGACAGGGAATGTGATATCCAATGTTTTAAATATCGACGATATTAGCCGATATATCCCACGATATATCTTGTATCCCACCTATGTGATACGAAACACTCAAGTAATGAGATATATCCCACATGTTCGATCTGGTGAGCATTTTTTATTTTCAATCCTTTTTTCTGTAAATCATGTTAAATCGGTGTCAAACTGTAACAAATTGTTGATTTTTCATGTCTTGCATGAAAAATCATGGATTAGGAGCTTCAATTTCGAGATTTGGAGGAGAACTACGTTGCAGAAAATTGAAAAAAAAAAATCTAAAAAAAATCAAAATTTTCCCAATTTCTCGCAAATCAGTTGTAATCTGTCCAAACATAAAATCAAATGTAACCTAATCTAGTTATTCTTTTGCTTTTGAATGTATTGCTTGTGTTTTAGTACGTCTTCTTACATTTATAAATTATATTAATATACGTGCATCAATTTTGTTAGACATTTCATAGATTAGGACCCCGTACAAAGAAAACCTATTCTGTGCACATGTTTTTTGTAATGTTTTGATTTGTAAGTGTGCATTGATGTCTTTTGTAACAATCAATGAAATTTCATTGAAAAATTCAACCAATTTCCAATGTTTCCAACAACAACGATACATTACGCGATACAACCGATGTATCCCATGCAATAACCGATATGTATCTATATCCCAAGGGTGTGATACGTAACACGATACTGATATTTTGATATTAGGCCTGGTGATGGTCAAATAAATGAGCTCGCCAACAAGTCTCATGTACATACTAGGGTCTTCTAACACTTCTTCAAGTTCAAGCTAGAGATAAGGGTCCATTGGTGTATCAACTGGCTAGGCACACAACATACCTCTCTTCCAACAAGTCACGAACATATTTTCTTTAACATAGATCTATGCCGACTCTCGATATTGCTACTTCAATGCTCAAAAAATATCAAAGAAGACCAAGATCTTTGATCTGAAACCGAGTTTGAAGATACGACTTCAACTTTTCAATGCCCTTCAAGTAATCATCAAACACTATTATATTATCCACATATACAACAAATATTATGTGGCCGAATGTAGAATGTCTAAAGAAAACTAAATGATCCACCTTACTTCTTTTTAATACAAACAACACAACCACACTATTGAACTTCTCAAATTAGGCCCATGGTGATTGTTTCAATCCATATATAAATTTGTTTAACCTACATACTTTAGATGACTCCCCCTGAGCAACATACCCAAGAGGTTGCTTTATGTAAACTTCCTCATGTAAATCTCCAGGTAGGAATGCGTTCTTCATATCTAATTGAAAAGTGACCAATAATGATTTGCTGATAGATGAACTTGAACCGAATTAAGTTTAACCATTAGTGAAAACGTATCAAGATAATCTCCTCCATAAATTTGTGCATACCCCGTAGTGACCAATCTGGCTATGTAACGATTGATTGATCCATCCGGCAGAAACTTGTAATGATTTAAATATCGACAATATCAACCTATATATTCCACGATATATCTTGTATCCCAGTTGTGATACAAAATGCACAAGTAATGTTGATAGGGGTATACACGAACCGAGCTAGCTCAGTTAGCTCACTCGACTCGACTCGAAAAAGCTCGATTCAACTCGGTTCTAAGCTAAGTTCAAGCTAATTTTTTTAGCTCAAAAAAATTTCAAACCGAGCTCGACTCGACTCGGATCGAACCCAACTTGAATTGAACTCGGATTGAACCAGTTTGGTGACTTGGTTAGTTTGATATTGATGTAGCTCACCAAGTGTTTGATGAAATGACTCAACGAAGTGTGGCTGGTGGCAAGGAAGGTATGTATATGAAACAAATACTCTTTTTTTCTTGATTTTTATGTTGCTTAGAAGGTGTTTGATGAAATACCTATAAAACCATTGTTGTTGTTTTACATACAGTGAGATTTTAAAGGTGCAGTCCATGTGTTCGTGAAAATGCTGCACAGGCGAACTCGACTCCAACTGGCCCAAGCTACTGACCAAACCGAGCCAAGCTGGCCAGTTAGGCTCGAGGACCAAGCCAAGCCGAGTTCGAGCTGGGGTCAGCTAGTGGCCGAGCCAAGTCGAGCTGAGGCTAGCTCGACTCGGTGTACACCCCTAAATGCCAATATATTCCACACGTTCAATCTGATGAGCATTTTTCAATTTTTGATCCCCTTTCTTCATTGAAATCATGTTAAATTAGTGTGAAATTGTAACAAATCCATTGGTTCTTCATGTTTTGCATGAAAAATCATGGAGTTGGAGCTTCGATTTCGATATCCATTGGTTCTTCATTTTCTCCATTTTTATTTTTTTTGAAATTTTCCTTCAACCACTTGTCAATTGAGACTAATTTCTAAGTGTATTTAGGAGTATTTGATTAAATAATCATCATATACACTCTAATTTTAAATTTTAAGTGTAGGTGGTCCGATTTGGGGAATAGTGGGAAAAATGCAAAATTTTCCCCAATTTCTCCCAAATTGCTTACAATTTTGCACTCCAAACATGAAATTAAGCATGTATGAGTGTTGATCTACTGATTTGTTAAGTCCCTGTCAAATTTTGGAAAATAAAACTCATTTTTTAATTAAAAATTATTAAAATATTAATTTTTTTCAAAATTTTCCTTTAACCAATTGTTAATTGAGACTAATTTCGAAGTATATAGGAGTGTTTAACGAAATGATCATCACGTACACTCTAAATGTTATGCATTTAATTTGAATATAGTTGCATTAGTTCAGTCAAACAACTCGTAGCTTAGGACCCTATACAAAGGAAACCTATTACATGCACTTCTTTTTTGAGGTGTTATGATTTAAAAGTGTGTATTAAGTTCTTTTTTTAACAATCCTTGAAGTTTCATTGAAAAATTCAATCATTTTCCCAATGTTTCCCCATGTTTCCCAAAATGTGCAATAACATACCCAATACAAACAATACATCCTGTGTGATAACTGATACGTATCTGTATCCCAAGGATGCAATATGTGATGCAATACTGATATTTCGAACACTGATTGTGTATATACCCATCTACACTTTACTAGAGTCTTACCTAATAAAAGATCAATTAGCGTCCAGGTATATTGGAATACATGGCTTCAATCTCTTCATCCATAGCTCTTTTCCAATTTTCATCCAATAATGCCTCATGGATTGACTTGGGAATAGATACAGCGAACAAGGTAAGGGAAAACTTAAGATAATTTGTAGACAAATGAGAAAAGGTAAAAATATTGGAGATGGGATGAGTAACAAAAGAACACATTTTCGGACGGCGACGGAAAGATCATTAGTAACTTCATGAGACTCAGACAAACCAAGATCCCCAATAGGCGCAGTAGTTGATTATATGGACGGAAGAGGAATAGTCTGTACTGCCTTATCTTTTCTCCTTTTCCTGTAGTAAGTCTGCATAAATCCTTCTGAGTTGGTGGTGGCATCTTAACATCAAAATTTGAAGGAAAAACATTTGGCAAGGGATTTTCCACGAATATGACTTCAACAGGACGCTCATCCTTAACATAAAATGGAACATTTTCAAAGAAGGTGACATCAACAGTCACAAAATGTTTCTTAAGTGTAGGAGAATAACATCGATAACCTTTTTTGGTACAATAATATCCCAAAAAAAATACACTTAGTGGAACAAGACAAAAGTTTATCTTGATCTGACCCAAATATATGAAAAGAGCAGCTGTAACCAAACACTTTGGGAAGAACAGAAAAACTGGTTGATTAGGAAATAACAAGGAGAACAGAGTTTTACCATCTAAAATTGATGAAAGCATCATATTGATCAAATGGCACGCATTAGAACCGCATCACCCCAATAAAACTACGGAACATTCATTTCTAACAATAGAGCTCGAGTAACTTCCATCATGTCTATTCTTGTGCTTAGCCATTCCATTTTGTTGTGGTGTGTAAGCACAATAAATCTAATGAATGATGCCTTGACTTTGCAAGTATGTTTGAAAATCTCGAGAAACGAACTCCAAGGCATTATCAGACCTTAATATGCACTTTCACGAAAAATTGATTCTTTATTTCATTATAAAAATTCAAAATACATAAAAGACTTTGAACCTATTCTTTAGTAGCTACAACCGTGTCCTTCTAAAATAATCATCGATAAAGGTAACAAAATACCTAAACCTAATAAACTAGGAACTCGAGCTAGTCCCCATACATCACTATGGACTAATTTAAAAGGAACATCAAATTTTGACTCAATTTTAGAAGGGAAGTGGACTCTATGATGTTTACTCAGCTCACATGCTTCGCACCCCAACTTGGACACTTTATGAAGGAAAGAGAGTTTGTAGATTCTTAAGAGAAGAATGTCCCAATTGACAATTCCATTGAATTGCCAAATTTGCAGGAAGTATTGCCGCACTTACTAGTTCCAAGTGGTACAGACCATTCCTCTCACGACCTCCACCAATCGTCATGCCCGTCTTGAAACACACAATAAGAAGGAAACACATAACAGTTCAAAGACCTTCTAAACTTAGTTACAAATAAAAGACTAAAAGGAAAATCGGGTGCATACAAAACAGACGACAGGGGTACCGATGCGTTAGGCTGACCAGTACTAACACCAATGACATTAGACGACGTACAATCAGCTAAAGTATCTGTCATATTTGATGAAGCACATATAAGGAAGAAAAGAGACGGCGATTACCAAAGATATGTTCGAACGCCCCAGAGTCAATGATCTAAGATGAGAAGGAAGATGATAAAAGGCATACTTTGCCTGACTGAGCGAATGTGATTGTAGAGGTGGATGCAGCATTGTTGGATGTAGAGCCACTAGAAGAAGAAAGAAAACGTGCATATTCCTCTTGTGATAGTGAAACACTGATATGATCACCACCAACATTAGACGAAGTAAGAGAAGTAGATCCACCATCTGAAGAAGCGTCCTTAACCATAAGAACTTGGTTAGTCCTTGAGGGTTTTCCATGAAGATCCTAGCAAAAGTCCACCGTATGATTTGGTAGGCCACAATGAGTACACGTATACTCTCCTCTACCACCACGACCACCTCTACCTCCTCCTGGGAATCTACCACCTCTGCCAACATAGGGAGGATCACGCCCAATGCGACCACCACGGCTTCCACGAAAGCTAGAATAACCAGATGAAGAGGCCGAAGTCGTTTTACCATATGCATTAACTTGAAATTTGTCAAATTCATTTGCTAGGGAGACTCTTTGAAGTCTTGCATATACATCTACCACTAAAGGAATGGAAACTCCTCCCAAAATCTAATCCTTTGTTGATTGATATTCCTTGGGCAATCCAGACAAAAGTTTTACTACCTTCATATCTTCCCACCACTTCTTCATAAGGGTGACATCTGAGGTAATAGGATGATATATGGCCAACTATTCCCACATTCTAGTAAGCTTTGTGAAATATTCAACAAGGAAATTGTCCCCTTTTGAAATGAAAAGATTTCATCATACAACTGATACGCACGGGAAACATTTTGTTCTAAGGAATACATCTTCCTTACCGTATGCCAAATGTCCTTTGTTGTGCTTAAGAAAACCAAATTAGAACTCACCTTAGAATACATACTATTCCATAACCATGGGTGAAATTGGGCATCCTCACGCATCCATTGCCTATATTTTGGATCAGATTTTTCCGGCTTAGGATCAGTGAATTGATCCTTTTCGTGGGCTAATAGAAACACCTCAATAGATTTGGCCCACAGAAGACGATTCTTTCCATTCAACTTTATAGAGTTATTGATGCATTGGAGGGTCCAGACATTTCCCAGAGAAAAGGAACCAACGACTGTATTTTTAGGCTCTATAGATATTTCACAATCAATTTTTTTTATTTTTTATTTTTTTTTGTGGGAACAGGTTTTTTTTTTTTTCATTGAAGAAGCAGGAAATTACAGAGCCGAAATTCAGGCCTCCCCAAGGAAAAAAGGACCTTGGGAGACCTATCATGTGAGAAGAAAACAAAAAGAGACGAGACGGAGCGGACCCCAGGCCCCACCGAGCTAAGAACCTCTAATCGACCCCAGGCCCACCTTGTCTAGGAAAAGGAGACCACGAATCCTGGGCGGGAGATCACTGGAGCGGACATACGAGACGGAGGATTGACTCTCGCTACCGTGGCGGGCCAGAGCATCCGCCGGCCCGTTCCCTTCCCTAAAAATGTGAGCAAACTCAATTCGACCTCTATTTTTCAATAATAAAATCCGCCCCAGCCAGTAATTTCATTTCCAACTCACCTGGCAGAACCCATTTAGCATCTTCACCATCTGTAAGGAATCGGATTCGAGGATGATATGACGGAATCCCAACGACAGGGCGAGGAGCAAACCGTCGTACACCGCACGCAACTCAGCATAGGAGTTAGAAGCAGAGCCATAGCCCGAAGAGAAAGCACAGATGAATTGTCCTTTATCTCCCCTGCAAATGCCTCCTCCGCCAGCCAAACCCGGGTTGCCTCTAGAGGAGCCGTCCACATTCATTTTAACCCAGTTAAAACACGGCCTAATCCACTTGATGACCACAACGAACCTCGAGAAGCGTGTCGCACGAGGGAAGGAAGAGCCGAGCAGATGGATCGGATGGGCGCAGCCAGAAGCAAGGCCATCCTTGCGCGCGCTGATTAGCGAGTCCTGTAATGTAGACGCCCACCAAAAAACTCTTCCCATCAACGATTTGAAAGAAGCAGTCTTCCCCTCAAAACGGGCACCGTTTCTCACTCCAAAGCTCCCATAATAGACATCCTGGAATGAGTTTACTAACCAGCGAGGAGCTCCTTGAACCTGACAATGCGGCCCACCATTGAGCCAATCTTACTTCAAAGCCAAAAGAGAAACATTGACCTGAGAGGAGATTCACACACAACTATACTTCCACAATAAAATAACGAGAAGATCGTTGGCCCATTATCACTCTTATGAGAAATCAGCAAGCCTTCATAATTCGACAAGGTGTGTACGCTCAATTTCGTGAGCATTTCCTTCTACTCAAGGAACAACGCAGAAAACAATATGTTTTCACACAAATGAATGATGAAATGTGCTCCCCTTTGCTGTCCGATCAGCCCCCAACGTGTTGAAAGGCCCTCAATAAAAAACATCCAGCAAAATGGGCACCGTTTCTCACTCTCCAAAGCTCCCATAACAGACATCCTGGAATGAGTTTACCAACCAGCGAGGAGCTCCTCGAACCTGACAAGGTGGCCCACCATTGAGCCAATCTTACTTCAAAGCCCAAACAGAAACGTTGACCTGAGAGGAGATTCACACACAACTATACTTCCACAATAAAATAACGAGAAGATCGTTGGCCCATTATCACTCTTATGAGAAATCAGCAAGCCTTCATAATTCGACAAGGTGTGTACGCTCAATTTCGTGAGCATTTCCTTCTACTCAAGGAACAACGCAGAAAACAATATGTTTTCACACAAATGAATGATGAAATGTGCTCCCCTTTGCTGTCCGATCAGCCCCCAACGTGTTGAAAGGCCCTCAATAAAAAACATCCAGCAAAATGGGCACCGTTTCTCACTCTCCAAAGCTCCCATAACAGACATCCTGGAATGAGTTTACCAACCAGCGAGGAGCTCCTCGAACCTGACAAGGCGGCCCACCATTGAGCCAATCTTACTTCAAAGCCAAAAGAGAAACGTTGACCTGAGAGGAGATTCACACACAACTATACTTCCACAATAAAATAACGAGAAGATCGTTGGCCCATTATCACTCTTATGAGAAATCAGCAAGCCTTCATAATTCGACAAGGTGTGTACGCTCAATTTCGTGAGCATTTCCTTCTACTCAAGGAACAATGCAGAAAACAATATGTTTTCACACAAATGAATGATGAAATGTGCTCCCCTTTGCTGTCCGATCAGCCCCCAACGTGTTGAAAGGCCCTCAATAAAAAACATCCAGCAACTTGGGTTAGATCAGGAGGAATTATGGCATCCAAACCACTTCTAACATATCTTTGATACCGTGCAAGTCAGTATAGAAAAGAGAAGTAGAAGAAAAGATGAAGAGGAGAAAAAGGAGAAGAAACTTGAGAAAAGGGAATTAAGAGCTAGGGGTCACGTTCCCACTTTCCTCTTATATTATTTTATAAATGAATGAATAAAAGTGCCCTTAAGTAAATAAAAGCGAAAATACCGAAAATACCCCTTACACAAAAACTATTTTCCCAACACATCCCAAGACTAAGTGGGCCATACGCCCATAGCCACTACCGTTAACATAGTGTAAGCTAGGTACAGAGGATATGTAGCGTGTAACATGGGCAACATATGACTTAAAGATTTTTTTCATGAGCTAAATGGCACTAAAGCTAAGCTTCGCTATGTAGCATAAGCTACATGCTACATAGCGAAGCTATTTAAAACACTCCTCAAGACATCAATGCCCAATCTTCAAGAAGCTAATTGAGACCCTCCATATTTTCTTGATATAACATTTGTCATGGATCTTTTACATGTTCACCATTTGCCAAGCAAGGCCCAATTCTTTCCAATACTCTCCCAATGCCAATGTCACCTTCCTTTTTTTTTAATTACTGGACATCAGGCCAATTGTGAAGCTAAGATTTATGGCTTCCCCCTCCTTCCAAATGGAGGTTTCTTTTGTAGTTACTCAATTTTTCCAGCCATGGCCATTAGCATTTGGAAGAGAGAGGTAGTATACCAAAAGATTCGTTAGAGTTGCCTTGATTAAAGCTATTCTACCCCCCAAGAATAGGTTAATTTCTTTTCCAAGTAGCCAATTTATTTGGATTCATGATGAAAGATATGGCAAAAGTACGATGTCGGCTGCAAACCTGACAGAACCCTCCTTTATGCAGGCTTAGACCAATAGGGACAGTGCAAAACTCCCGCAGGCTCTATGTCAAAGACCATTACATAGGATGATTACAAAGAAGCACTATCTAATAGTCTATTACATAGGTTCATTACAATCAACAAGTGGAAGGAACAGGATTCATTTAGCCGACCCCAATTAGCTGGGATAAGGTTTAGTTGATGAAGTAGCCAACTTTTTCTCAATCCATTAAAGACAGAAATCCAAAATTTCCCAATGTTGACTTTCCAAAACCAACAAGTTGTCCCAATATTTAATCATCTTGCTCTGTGATGGACTTTGATAACCCTCAAGGAGTTCTCTCACCATAAAACCGAATCTACTTCTATATTGGTTTACATGCCAACATTTTAAAATGCATTTATAGATTATTTGTGCTTTGTCAACCCTACCCATGGGCTGCTATAGAAATAAAAATGATATTGGCCCTCATGGATCTTCTCAACAAGATAAAGAGAAATCTTGTCTATAGCCTAATGGGTCTAAAAATGCAAGGACGAGATAACCACAATTTTGATATCACAAATTACTAATATTTCAATGTCAGGATTCACATGAACGCCCATGGAAGATGGTAGACTCTAGATACCGCACACCCTACCTTGATAAATCTGATTGTTTTTCAAATTACCACCATGATGACAGAATGAGCTGCCACTAGATTGGAATTCAGAGGAATGTTGTGTTCTAGTATTATAGCAGAGTGGAAGTCTCAGACTCCAGATCTAAGTAGATCTGAAAAAACAAGGGTTGCATGAAACCTGATGCCGCAGACACAACTAAAGCTGAACATGGTGGTTGTCTTTGATAGTCATGGTCCAGCTTGGGTTGGAGAGGTGAGAAATGATAAGGGTTTAGCACTGGCCTTGTCAGGCCCCGGTGGTGCAGTGGATTCAATATCTGCAAACATACAAGTTCTTAGAGATCCTAACATTTTTTTCTCTGGGAATCTTATTGTGGAGGGAGATTATCAAGTAATATTTCAGTGGGTACGGGTGTCTTGGCAAGGCCCTTGATGCCTAGCTCCTAGTATAGCTGAATTGAAGATCTTGTTGGACAAATTTGGAAATAAGTGCTCTATTGCTTCGAAAGAAGTGAATGGCATGCCCAGGCCAAATTTGGAGAAACAAGAACTTCACTCAATATTGGCCAATCCCTGCATTTGTAATATATTTTCAACCGTCTTTCATTCCTTACAAAAAGAGTGAAGAAAAAGGAAAAGAAAATACCTACAATCAACTCATATGGCAATTCTCCATGATCAACAAATATAATTATAAGAAGTTAAGACACTAACAGAAAAAAGAGAGACAAACCTCTGGAGAGACAAATCGCAAATTTGAGAATTTCAAAGAAACATCTTTAGATGACTCCCCACTACGATGATTCCACTCCTCCCACAGATAACTATCCTCCAAAGATAAAGAAGTGAAAGTTAACTGTAATTCTTAGAACCTTCAAACACAACAAAAGATACAACTAATAAACCAAGATTTATTTATCAAACAAAAATGGTGATCATCAATCACGCAAATGAGGACCTATACAAAACTATCCTCTGAAGATAAAGAAGTGAAAGTCAACCATAGTTCTTAGAAACTTTAAACATGACAAAATATAGAATTTATAAACAAGAGTTATCTATATAACAAAAATGGCGATCGCAAATCATGAAAAAGAGGATCCATGTCATATAACCGACGATACAAATACTTCAAAATGGTTAACATATTCATATAATATTGTGTCCAACACTTCAACTTTGTGTAAAATCCATACTCATGACCTTCCATATGGGGGTACTGTAGCATACAGAAAAATCAGAAAGGTTGACTCCTGAAAATCGCTAAAGAAATGAAAGTTGATTTGAAAATGGGACCAATCTAGCTTGAAAACCCAAATTGGATGGAAATGCTGATGATCATTAAGTCAACAATGTGAAACTAGAAACTACAAGTAAAAAATGACAAACAACATGAAGATCTATTTCCAATCCAGAATAAAAATTCCTGACCAGATGGAAATTGAATTTTCTGGCATTAGCTAAAATGATATCAACCAAATGAATCATGTGACAGAGAAAAAGAATCACTATTGCACGTAACATTAAACTGCCTACGAGAGAAAACTCACAAATGAGAAAAGCTTTAACCAAGGAGAACCTCCATTGCATAAAGAAATCATCAACTAACAAACTGTTTTGGAAATGGCCTTCTAAGCATTAATGCTAGAATCAAGACATGGATAAGAAACCATGGGGAGAAAAAGTACATTCTGGAAAGTTTCGTATGAATTACTTCCTAAAACTTTCTTTGTACAAGGAAAACACATACTGCATTTTTTATGTGGAAATTTGTGTGTTTCTACACAAACTTTTTAGGAATCTATCATTAAGATCAGACTTTTTTTTTAATTGCCAACAGTAATATAGTTAGGATAAGGCTGTGATAGTGATGGAGATGGCGATCAATAGAAGTAATTTTATTAGAACAAGTTAAAAGATTACAAGTATCCATATAGACAATAGAGTGAAAAAGCCATCATTAAATAAAAGGATAAGAAAACCTACATAAACTAGGACAGAGATTGAAGGAGATCATTCACCTTCGAATAAGATTCTCTAAACCTTTGTGCGTTCCTTTCCTAGAATCCATGTGCAATATGCATGGTACTTTAGGTGCCTTTTCAATTTCTTCATCTGAAAGACAAAAGTATAGCATGAGTGAAAGAGAGACATTCATACATGAGAAAGAAATAGAGATTCTGCAAATACCAGAAGCTTACCTTTAAAATAAGCTACCTCTCCAGGATGACAAATAACTATCAAACTCCAATGATAACTGTTGTCCAATATACACCAATGCACAAATTTGGAATATCAGAGTTAACTTATTCATAAGCATTAAATATGCATCAAGAAAACTTATTCTTACTTGAAATTTACAGGTATGAAGATGTAATCCTTTTCAAATACATTTACATTCCTTGTCCATTTACAAACATTTAGGAAAGCTGCGCTCCCTTCTCTTGCACTTCCTGGATCCTTGTCTAGATCAGCTAGCTTGCAGAAGAAAAAACTGTTGAAAAAATGGAACCTATGCTTGTCCTCAACTCGGATTTTATTCTTTAAGTATCTGTCATTCAAGTAAATTATTATAAGCAACATATCTGGAAACTTGAATTGATGCCTTCATGTAATAATTTTTAAAAAAAAAAAAAAGTAAATAAAAGCAACAGTATGCATACACAGAAAACTGGGTCTGATTAGAAAACTTCAAGAAATGAAAGAAAGACCAGATCGAACGAGGAATGTAGTCAAAATTTCTGTAATTTATGATCCTTTTTCTCCTTCCATCAAAATAAGCCCAAATTACTCGCATATAGTCATCCAATAGTTACACAAAGCATGAAGCAACATGGCAACAAGGGTAAAATATCAGGCTTGAAAGAGAAACACACAAATATAAGTGAGTTCATCTGTCCGATAATGGTAGAACTGTAGAATAAACTGTCCGAATAGTGATTAAATGGAATGAGCAAGCATGATGTATAAAAATAATGAAATTTCATATGCAAACCATTGTCACCTAGCAAAGAACGATTTTTGCTCCATAGTAATAAGAAATAACTTTAAAAAGGAATAGCGGATGTGGAAAGCAAGTGTTTTTGTACCCAACTAGAAGACCCATGGAAGTTTCTGCATTTCAACTTACTTAAGATAAAAGTCAATGATAGTGTCATTGATGAATGTCTCCTGTTGCAATAGCTCAACGTCTCTCTTACTAATTGAAACAGCATCAGGATCTCCTTTTGGATAGATAACATCTTCAAAAGGCTCATCAATACTGAAATTTTAAAATTAGTCAGTGTATCAGAAAATAGATTGAATACAAAAAGAATATAGGGCAAACCAGAAGTTTCTATCAAACTTTGAAATATAAAGCCATTATTAGCCTTTAAAATGGGAAATAATTAGTGAAAATGAAACTAACATTGAATCATGACGCTCACAAAGCTGGTTAAATACCTAGATATTTTCTCATCCATGAATGGGTAAAGATGCCAAAGACCAAAAAAAAAAAACTAATGAAAAGTAACGTGCCATTAAATATGCATTTTCATCATAGTGGAAAATGAGTCTATGGAGAATTAAGAGAATATAAAATATTTTTTATGGATGATTAAAATTCATTAAAAGAAAAGATCAGAAAGGATCAGAACAAAGACAGCAAAACACAATGACCAAGGACATAAAAGACCAAAACAATATAACGCCTTGAGGACAACACACTGCTAAGACTAAAGGGGATCCAAAGAGCCACCAAAAAGGATCAACAATATCCCAAGCCCGAAGCAAGAAGATGTATCAACATACTGAAAAAAGCCACTACTATCACTTTGACAGAATCTCCGCAGTCAAAATACTAGTGAACTCCTTGCAAACATGGGCCCAACGGCAATATAGCCCCCTAATGTTCTACGACAAACCTTCCAGAGACTTCACTTTGTCTTTAAAGAAATGGCCATATAGCCCCCTAATGTTCTCCACCAAACTCTTGACCACGAACCCACAACCATTCCTTCTGTATGTCGCAATGGCAAACCACCAACAAGCATCAACACAAAATCAATGATCGTCTGCTAGTGTGCCTGTACAAATCCCTTATCGCAGCTCTGCGTTGGCTGCTTTGTACCAAAGACGATGAGAAAATCAGGTATGCACTGAGAAACCAAGATAATGTTTCCTACATCCTGAAGCCAATTCCTAACATTGTGAAAGCAACCATCCAATAGGAAGAACAACACCAATCCACACCCACAAAACCTGATGATTTTATCTTCGACATGGTGCTATTCAGAAGCTCAGACCTTGATACGCAGATCAGGATGATTGGCGACGCCATTATCCGGCAATGCACTAACCTTCTACCTCTGGAAATTTCAACTAAACTTGGCGATGCAGCAAGAGAAAAGCTTGTTGCTCCTAACCCTCCTGTCAGGAACAATGGCAGAACCATGGTTGCTACAAGTAACAGTGGTGGTAACCAAACTTCTACTGCCGAAAACAATGGTGGATCTGCTGCTGCAAGAGATTTAGATTATGGGATTGCTGGAAACAATGGCAACCACCCTGCAGCTGCCTCTGCTGGATAATATCTCCTACGGCCAGATGACGCCAGCATTCTTCCCTCCCCTCCCCTCACCAAAAATCAAGCCCGAATCCGACCAGCAATCGGCATCTACAACGCCGCAATTCTCCCTCCGTCACTTAGAGATCAGAATCTTTCCACCACTGCTTACTGCTCCGCCGCTGGCTTCACTGCCTGTAGAGTGTGCATTGTCGTTGTCTGCCTCGCCAAAATCATGCTCGGAAATAGAATCGATGACAGCACCTCCTTTCACAGGTAACTCAGGAGACCTTGTTCCTACAACAGTCGAATTTTCAACCATTGCGGGAAACAAGGCTCCCGCAATGGCTCTCTCCTGATGCTGACCAAGGTTGGTTGACTGGTTCAAGGCTTGTCCGTCGCAGGCCTGCTGCAAGTGGATCTTCTGGTGGGCCCCCTTGCGACCGCTAGGGCCCACATGGCTTGTTGCTCCCAAGCAATCTCAACCGTCCAAAGCTTAGCTGGTGGGCCTGTTGCTCCCCAACCGGATAGCAGGCCTGGTAACTGGGCCCATTTTGTGAATCCAATTCTAGGCCCTTCCTAGTGTGATAATGCCCCCCTTCCCACATTAAACCAACAATGCCCCCCTTCCCACATTAAACCAACAATGCCCTCTATTCCCCCCCTCCGCCCCAAAGGCACAAAATCATAGTTATGATAAGCAATCCTATAAGACAAACGGATGTTGGGCCAACCTGTTTCGGTCAGACCCAAACCCTTCTCTAAACCTAAATTTTATTGCCCCTGACCCTCAGGATCGCTTTACCATTCCTATTCAGGACGAGGAAGTGAGTGATGGAGAGAAACTATGGAACAACACACTCGCAGGATACTTCATCAGGAAAGGCCCTATTTCCCATTAGTGAAAGATGCATTAGAACAGGCATAGAAAGTAAAAAAAGCGGCCTTGAAATAACAACTCTCAAAAATAGCTTCTACATGTTCAAATTCTAAAGTTATGACGAGAGTTAGGCAATCCTTAAAAAAGGACCCTGGTTTGTGACTGGCCATCCACATATGCTAAGGAGGTGGTCTTCCATAGTTTCGCTCCAAAAACATGACCTCGACTCCATCCCCCAATGATCAAAATCAAATTTCCTAACTTCAACTTCATTTATAGAATGCCACAAATCCTTGGTAAAGTGGCAAGGTCAATAAGTACCCCATTATTTATGGACAAACTCACGGCCTCAAGTATGCGATCTTTCACTCGGGTTTTTGTTGAGATTGGGGTTCACTCCATCTTACCGAACTCAGTGAATATAAAATGCAAGGGCAAAACTATTGTTCATATGGTTGAGTATGTATGGAAGCCCTCCGCTTGGAAGGAATGTAAAACTTTTAACCATTCGGAGAAAGCTTGCCCTTAGTTGAACTCCATAAAGGAGGCCATTAAAGAAACTACTCTTCCCTCAAAACCATCTAGATCAAATGGGAATACATTAAAGTAAGTTTGGGTCCACAAGAGTACCATTGACCCTCCTAACCAAAAATGCAGTAAATCCCAGGGAAAACTTGGAGGTGCAGAGTGACTCAGGAGGGGCCCTCCTCACCACATATCCGAGCTTTTGATGGTAGGATGGAGAAACATTGCTCCCCTTGAATCTGAACCGCAGCAAGATCGCTTAGCCCGTAGTCGTCTGGGAATGTCACTCACAACAACTTTAGTTTCCAGTCAGACTTAGACGATAGTCTGACGATAAAATAGAATTAGATACTTCATAACTAGCTGAAATCACTAGTCGTGTGGTGGCGGCTTCTAGGAGTGTTCCTCCTCGCCTCAATCCATGCAAACCAACACCACTACCCAATGAAGATCCTAACCTGGAATGTAAGGGGCCTTAACCACCCCTCAATGCAAAAGGAAGTTAGGGACAACATTCACACTCTTCACCTCTCTATGATATGTATCGTAGATACCCACATTAGAAAGCCCAATCTTTATGTTGCTTGTAATACTTTTCTTCCTAGCTCATGAAATTCTGATTCAAATGTAGACCTATGTTCGAACTGTAGAATCATTGTCGCTTGGAATCCTTCTATTCAACTCTCAGTTCTCCAAAAGACTAACCAACTCATGCATTACCTTGTTAAATCTAAGGATACTTCTAGTCAAATATTCTTTTCAGGAATTTATGCCTCTAATTCAACAATTCCAATATAGCTCTTATGGTCGAGCATCTCCCATATTGGTGCAAGATTGCGGGACCCGTGGCTCCTAGCAAGTGATTTCAACTGCATCAAATTTATCCAAGAAAAACGCAGAGGACCGTATCCAAACATTAAGCATATCGAAGAATTCAATGATTGCCTTGCTCGTCTCTGCCTGGATGACCTAGTTATCTCGAGTAATATCTTCTCTTGATTCAACTCTAGTGTTGCACCCCAAAGGACGGAATGTAGGCTTGATAGGCTCCTTGCTAATCCTACCTTCATTTCGTCCTTTGGTGCATATAAAGCCTCCTATTTAGGCTCGGGTCTCTCAGACCATGCCCCCATGATTGTAGACATTTCTCCTTCATCCTAGGGTTACAAATCGCCTTTTGGTTTCTTTAATTAATGGTGTAAGTTGGATGGGTTTTTCTAGGTGATAGCCAAAACTTGGGAAACTCACGTTTACAGGTCTCCCATGTTTGTTGTTGCCACTAAAAGCTCAAACTTCTAAACTTGGCCATTAAAAATTGGCTTGCTAACAAGCCCAAATTGGGTGACCAACTCCAAAAAGCCGAAGATGAGCTTGAAACCATTCAATTGTCCATTCAATCCAATCGCTCCACCACCAATATTGAAGCCAAGCATGCAACTAAAGATAAACTCAAAAATCTTCAATCTTTGGAGTTGTTTATGCTGAGGCAAAAGGCAAGAGAGACCAAACTAAACCTTAGTGATGCTAATTCAAAATTCTTCTATGCCTTTTTAAGAAAAAGCAAGCCTTGTCCAAAATCTGGAAAATTAAGGATAAAGATGGTGTCTTCACTGAGAATCCAGATGAGATAAAGAGCATAATGGTCGATCACTTCAAAAGCATTCTCATTGGTAAGCAGGTTGATTGTTCTCGGGATGATATAGGGCTCATGGATAACATGACAAAGCTCACTCAAGCTCAATGTGAACTCATTAAACCTATATCAATTTAGGAAATAGAGAATGCCATAAAAATGGCTAATCCCAGTAAGGCCCCTAGACCAGATGGTTTCAATGCTCACTTTTACAAAGTTTGTTGGCCCATTATTGGGAAAGGTATTTGTGTTGTTGTTATGAGTTTTTTTTTATCTTCAAAAACTCTTAAGTAGCTGAACAACACTTTCATCACCCTGGTTCATAAATCAAAAAACTATTGAGTCCCCAAATGATCTAAGACCAATCTCCCTCACCAATGAAATTTATAAAATCATCTCTAGGATTTTGGTCACTAGAATGAAGGTGGTTATGCCATTGATTGTCAACCATGCCCAATCTACCTTCATTTCTGGCCGTAACATCCCTAATAACGTCTTGCTTAGTCACATCTTGATTAGAGGAATCCATTTAGACGGAGAGGCTCCTAGAATGTGTGTTAAGGTTGATCTAAAAAAGGCATTCGATTTTGTAAATCGGAATTTTCTCACGTAAGCTCTCCATATCCTTCATTTTCCAAACATCTGGATCAGCTAGGTCTATGCCCGCATCACCTCTCCCTCCTTAATAGAAGTCAATGGGGAAGTGTGTGGTTTTTTTAAAAGCAACAGGGGTCTCAGACAAGGAGACCCTCTCTCCTTTTCCTTTCACCACTATTAAGGAGATGTTTTCTGCTCTCCTTAACAAATGTTGTAGTAATGGGATGATTGGAATGCCTTTCATTATTGGATCTTTGTCCATCTCCCATCTCCTCTTTGCAGATGATCTTATGATATTTGCAAGTGCAAACCCCATAGCAATGCATAATCTTAGGAATTTCTTTATCAATTTTTCAAAAAACTCAGGACTATAGATAAACCTCTACAAGAGTGTCTTATTAATCTCCTAGTCTTGTCAATGCAAAGACTCCATTAAAGGCATTCTCAATATGGGAGAAGACGAGCTTCTTATTAGGTATCTTGGAGTTCCTCTTTTCTCTTCCAGGCTTCATATTAGGGAGCGTCAGCCTCTCTTGGACAACCTTAATAAAAAGCTTAGCAGGTGGAAAGCCTCCCTCCTATCTTTTGCTGGCAGGCTAGAGTTAATTAGATATACCCTCTTAAGCCTCAATATTATTATTTTTTTGTCCTATGCCGTCCTCCTACCCAAAATTTGCTATGACATCATCGAAGGCACATTAGGAATTTTTTATGGGCTTCTCTGCCATTCACTTTATAAATTGGGATCATATTTGTAATCCAAAAGACGAAGGTGGCTTGGTATTACTCCTTTGGAGATTTCTGTCAAAGCTTGTCTTCTTAAGCAACTATGGAAAATTATGCTAAATACATTGGCTCAAACTCTATTTAGTGCATCCAAATTCCCATGCATGCTTCTTGGGCTTGGAAAAGTATTCTTAGTATGAATGACATTGCGAAAAACCACGCCAGATATCTTGAGGGAAAATGTCTCTCTATTTAGTTTTGGAATGATCCATGGCTAGGTGATTTTAGCCTAATTGACCATTTTTGGAACCAACCAATTCGAGATCTTGAGCTAGGTGCAAACTTCATTGTTAGCAGGCTAATTCAAGACTGAATGGCAATTCCCTCACCCAAACACTCCTCTCCTAGCATGGATATTTCAAGAAATTCGAATGTGCCAAATTATACCTGTTGATGATGAAATTATCTAGATCCTACGCCCCAAAGGATCTCTCTCCTTTACCTTTGCCCTCAAAGCTTGTAGAATTATTGACCCTAAGCCCCACTGGATCACGCTAGTTTTGTTCAAAGGGTTCATCCCTAGGCACTCCATAACAGCTTGGATGATTTTCCTGGGGCATCTTAAAACAAAAGACTTTTTGATGAGCTTAACATTATTGATGATACTACATGTGTCTTTTATATGAATGGAGTCGAATCTATTAACCATTTGGTTTTTTTTTTTTTCCTTATAGATTTACTCGTTGGATATGGAGAAGCCTGCATGTCAAGCTCCTCATCCCTTTCACTTCTCATCCAACTATTTTACAATCAATCAATCATATAGTCGATAACTCTACTAATGAAATATCTAAATGTCTCAGCAGGCTCACCTCCCCCGCCCTTGCATAGCATGTCTAGAGAGAAAGGAACAATCGTGTCTTCCATGCGAAAACAACCCACAAGGAAGCTATCTTTAGACATGCAATAGTTGACCTAAGAGCCAAGATCATTTGCCTGTTTGGCCCAACTATAGCTTTTATGGCTACTAGTGCCCTCTCAGCGGCCTGGGACCTTCCCACTTCCTACTCTATTGAGCATCCTCCAGCTTCAAGGACACCCAACCGGAGTAGGGTAGTGTCAACTTGGACTCTGGCATGTGCAAAAATTACGAATTCTAGAGTGGGGCACCTTTCTTTATTCCCCACATCTTACCCTGTTTGGGGAATCATCATTGACGATGGCATGTGAGGGCCAGCAGATAAATGCCTTCAAATCATGTTTCAAGGTATTTCTAAGGTTTTATTTACCAATCGTGTAGGTACTAGCATTCAAATTCATAATGGTGAACGCCTCACTAGTCTTTTGGATCCCTCCTCTTCTTCTTAGGAGATGGGCTCTACGTGCATGGTAGTCACGCCTATACTATTGATTCTAGCAGCAGTGCCAATGTTACCCAGCCCCACTTCAGGAGGATGATATTGAAGCTAGCTGCAGCTACTCTAATCTCTCTCTATCGCCTCATTTCAAGGATTGAGATTGTTTCTTTATTTTAATGCCTGGCTTGCGTTGTGGGCCTCTTTTTCCCTTTTCCTTTCTCCTCTCCTTTTCTTTTTTCTTTTTTTTTCTTTTTTTTTGTTGTTATTTTTCCTTTCTCCCCTTGGAGCTCAAGGTGTGAGGTCCTTTCTCTCTCTTTTCCTTTTTCTTTAGGGGTATGTCCCTTTTCCTAGTATTTTTCTAGGCTTTCGCCCTAGGTTAGTAATAAGAGAGTCTTGCTCGCTTGCTTTTCCCCCAAAAAAAAAATAGAAGAAGAAGGCTTTCTATTATTCTCAAAAATCCCATAAGATTGCCGTGGGCAGCTTCATCTAGAGTATTCCCTGCTTTAACTAAATCTGTCGCTATACCTTGAAGAATCCAAGAGGGCCAATCTACAAAGCTGGGCGTTCAGTGTTGCTATGGAGGAACGAAGTCACTTGAACACCAGGAGAGGAACGAGAGTGTTGGGCCTTCAAAAAGGCGCGAGGGAGTGATGGGCAACCTTAGTTTATATGTTGCAAGAGTATTAACAAATATGTACCAGATTCGCAACAACAGGTTCACCAAAATTACATCTACAAGATTCACAAGTAAGAATCACAAGAAAAATTGATAATCATAGTGTTGTTAATGAATGTCTCTGGTTGCGATCAGTGTTTCGAATAGTGCCCATAGCGTGGCGGTAGCGTACTCTACGTAAAGTAGCGTAGCTGTAGCGCTACGTAGCATCGTAAATAGCATAAATCCCCTGTAGTGTACGCTACAGCTATGTAGCGTTAATGAATGTCTATGGTTGCCATTAGTGTTTCAAATAGCGCCCATAGCGTGGCAGTAGCGTACTCTACGTAGAGTAGCGTAGCTGTAGCGCTACGTAGCATCGTAAATAGCATAAACCCCCTGTAGCGTACGCTACAGCTATGTAGCGTGTAGTGTACGTAGAGTAAGTTACAATGTATTTTTTTACTATTTTATTTTTTATTACTTTTTTCATGTTTTCTTTGTATCTAATGTTGAGAAATGTGACACTTGTATTGTACTTGATACTTTTAACCTATGGGATTTTTATTTCTTTTCATAATTATAACTTGTGGTTTCAATTAGACATTATTAATTAAAGTGGTTTGCTTAGAAAGTTGTTGATGTGATAATTATTTGATTTGGCTCATATACGTGGATTGGCTTTTGATAAATGATAACTAATAAATCGTTTGAACATGCTTATAATTTATAAAATAAATCATCTTTTAGGCATTTTTATATTTTTTCCTTTTTTTTCACTATTATATTTGCCCTATTTTTAAATTAAAAAAAATAGAAGTATCGTGTAGCTTACACTACACGCGACGTATTTACGCTACACACTATAGAGGGCTGAGTGCTATGCATCACGCTATTGCTATTTAAAACATTGGTTGCGATAGCCCAAGCTTGAAGGACAATGAACTGCTAAACCTCAAGGGGATCTAGAAGCCATAAAAAAGAATCAACAATGCCGTGAGCCTCAAGTATGAAGATATATCCAGATCCTAAAAAGGCCACTGCCGCCACTTCGATATAATATCCATGATCGAAATATAAGTTGACTCCTTACAAACGAGTGTCCAATGGCTACATTGCCCCCCAATGTTCTCCACCAAAGTTTCAAGAGACTTCACTTTATTTTTTTCTCAAAGATACAGCTTCTTTTCTCTTCATAATCGCAAAAGACTGCCATGAGAAGCACATTCTAGATTGTCTTTCCATGTTTCTTAACTGGACCTGCTTTCCATCTTTTAATTATATTTGCCGCTATACCTTGAAGAACCTAGGAGAGCCCATCTTCCACATGAGGGGCCCTAGATATCATTAATTGATTACTAACCATCCAATTAATAAAAGAGACTCTGATTTTCTAGAAGAAGAAAAAAACACTAATAAATATCCTCTGAAGCAAAAGGAAATCCGCAAAATAGCCCTGTGTATGAGCTAACTTACATCACTTTGGACATTTCCTTGATTATGATTCATGTAGGGAGTCTTGGGACATCTATCACATAATTCACTAACTGATTCATGCTTCACGTGGTTTTGCCACACATTGCCAGTGGGCCCACACTTGGGCATTGAGATCTGATTGCATTAGATTTTTTTTTTCTTTGGAAAGATAACTCAAGAATCTGATTGCGTATGTGCATGTCTAATGCTGAATCAATCTATCATCCATTCACCAATTGTCCTTACGCCGAATCAATATCTGCCTCATGTGCATGTCTAAAACCGAATCAATCAATCATTATTCATCCATTGTCCTTTCGCAAGCAAGTGTGGTCCACTATCCTTAGTAGATTCAATTTAGCTTGGTTTATGCCTTTTGATTTCGGAGATCTTTTATTGGCTTGTCATGGCGTGGCTTTTCACAAGTAAAGATTCTATGGAGACTTTGCTTATTGGCTGGCTTATGGACAATTTAATGAGAAAGAAATGGAAGGTGCTTCCGAAGTGAAAGCAACCAGGAGGAGTGGGTCACTAGTAATGTTTCTTGTAATTGAATTGGTTGTGGGCCAGAGTTACTTTGAAAAGTTGTAATTTTAATTTTATTTTTCTCGGTTATGCATGTTTTTGATTGGCTTGTAGGTGGCGCCATCTCAGTGCTTCTTTTCTCTTCTGAATAGAAGTTTCTGTTACCTTGCCAAAAAAAAAAAAAACCAAAACAAAACAAAAATCTGATTGCATCAGTAACTCAAGCTCTAATGGGAAGAGGGAAATAAACGGAAGTGGACAACCACAATCTTTGGTGAGTTGGCTCTAATGTGGAATGCTAAATTATACCTCACAGCTAGGCATTTTGACAAACATGCCCAACCATATATATTGATGGCATGCATGTGGAAAGATACCACTAACCACTTCAAGAATCCCTTCCTGCCTAACTGATGCAAATATTAATTTAGGTATGCATCCCAAGACTTGAGCCAACTCAACAAAGAACCATTTCCAACTCCCTACGCTCTTCAAACAAATGCACATGAGGCTAGGAACCTGTTGTCTTCTGCATTGAAGGGCATGCCAAAGAACCATGCACCTAGGCATTTTCCTTCTATCTTTATTAAATCAAGCATCAAAAGTGGTTGGCATGCTTACTTGAAACCACAAATGGCAGCTTTATATGCAACAAAAAGTCTCAAGGAGTAGTTTAGTGACCTGCTAAGCTTTGCCATGCCTCCTGGATTTGTTGTTTGTATTTCTTCATGAGTCGTCGT
This sequence comes from Magnolia kwangsiensis, assembly GCA_037074715.1. Classification (NCBI taxonomy): domain Eukaryota; kingdom Viridiplantae; phylum Streptophyta; class Magnoliopsida; order Magnoliales; family Magnoliaceae; genus Magnolia; species Magnolia kwangsiensis. The sequence continues at coordinate 156,747,419 of CM073571.1, forward strand.
AAGGGTCTTAATGGATTGTTCATACTGCATCTCTTTTAGTGCCAATTCTTTACCCCTCCAAGCTTTATCATAACTTACTTTGATCCCATATTCTCGACTAATCTCATTGACAATATCTTTGGGTCTACAGCGCAAATTTTTCTGGAGTCGATCCTTAACCAAAGCAGCAATCCATTTCCTACTGGCTTGTCGATGTGTTGTTGTGTTTGGCATTGTTGACTCATTCGCCACATTACAAGTATGGTTTCCCTTCAAGGATTTTATCTTAAATGTAGGCTTGTCAGGAAGCTTATATGCATGTATGCGCCATGAGCAATTGCCTTTAATGCATTTTGCTTGATAATGGCCACCACCAAACCTGGTTCGCTTGTATTTGAAATTTGAATGTATGGCGTGCTCCCTTAAAGCCTTGTGGAAAGCATTTGCATCTACAAATTCTTGGCCTTCTTTTAAAACCAACATCATTTTCGGCATGTCACTGACACAACTATCCATCAACAAGCAGCCCGTTTCACGCAAGCCATTTGACGCATTTGGAACACCACTGTCATTGGCACTTGTATTATGTGAGGAAGGTGCAACTGTTTTATTACTTCCACGTAAATCTTGCAACGATTCTTGAACATTTCCAGTATCAGCATTCCGCATTAGGTTACTGAAGAAACAAAGACAGAAACAAGTGACAAATAATCAGTGAACTCCACAACTAAGAACACAAATAAATTTCTATTAAAGTACTACCTGGGAATGGGAATGGGGATTGAAAGGTTTTGGGCACCAAAAACATAGAGGTGAATAGGCTCGCTACTTTGAGGAAATGCTTCCATCATATTGGATAAGTCTTCATCATTCTCAATCGACACAAGTGAATCCAAATCTAGAGTGGGATATTTGTACTTGATGCTGCTAACATCGGTCAACTTGCAAACCCCGCGCACTTTAAATAAAAGAATGAGGTAATCAATCGCTCGATCGACATGAACAATGCGGTTCGTGCCTCCTCTATAATAAACCTTATTTGATTCCCAAATGAAGTTGCCCCCGAATCTACAAAGCACTGGCACCTTGTTCATAGACATCATTTGGGTGTGTTGTAATGAACTGAAAATTCATAACAAGAGAAATGTGGTCATAGTTAATAAATCAAGAACAACAATTTTTATGTGCATGTTTAGAAAGAAAAGACCCAGATTCTTCTCCACTTATTTGTTTACTTTTGATCTAACCTCAATTCCATTGTAATTATATATATATCAGTGTTATTGTGTACTCATTTGAACAAGTGAGTAGCATGATTTGGTTTTTGAGGACGAGGAACTCAAGGGATTCACAATGGATGAAACATGCCCTCAAATTTGCCCAGAATAGAAATCCTATCAATCCAACGTGTTTTCAAGGACAAGGAACTCATGGGATTTACGGTGGATGAAACATGCCCTAAAATTTGCCCAGAATAGAAAATCCTATCAATCCAACGTTTAGGTGTTTTCCTATAGAGTAGCGTGCTTGCTGCATTCTTTTTTAGTTACTATCTACTCACAAGCCACATATTGAAGAGTTAGAATCATCCCATCCTGAAGATATTTGTAGCATGGTCTAATCATAGCTGGGCAAAATCATGGCTCTTGATCACAAACCATGGTCCCTGTTGTACAATTAGAAAGCTCCAGGTTACCGCACATTCTCTCATCCCAAAACCCTGCAAATGCAAGTATCATATGATTCCCAATCAAGCAAAACATGCAGGTACAACCCACCTTTCACTAATATGGGGGGCCATCATGAGTAGGCTCTACTAGGACAATCACTTCAATTGAATGATTTAAATTGTTCAAACCAGTATACTCCAGATGCATAACTTTTCCAGCGGTCCACATTACGAAAAGGGTCAGCAATCTTATGAAGAAGATAATTCAATGGGAGTAGGATTGTCAAGGGGGTGGTTTAGGATCCTTATGGGACAATTTTGGGTTCATGTACCATCTTTTGATGACCCGGACCCGAATTTGATCAAGTTTTCAAGTGCCTATCGCATCTTAGGACCCTGGCTTAACCATCAAGATCACCAATCAGGGGTCATGGTCATCCAATTGAGACTTCATAGCAAGATACATCCATGAGGCCACTTGTACAAATTGAAGAACTAAGGATACAAACATACATGTCCTCAGAGCAAGTATATGCAATGCAACAAATCACATGATTCAGATCTAGCATGGGAGAAATCATATCTCAGATCCCGATCAGAATGGCTCGTATCTTGTTCCAATTTTCCAGAGAACCAACAGTAGATGCAAAACAGAAAAGATTAAAAAAACTGCTGGAGTCTCCCCAAACTGACAGTTCCATGAAATTAAATGGTGGGTGGGGTTTTGATCATCATTGTTGGGATGGCTTAAAATCACTAGTTATTTTTTACTTTTAAACCATAGGCCATCAAGGGATTCACCTGAATGCAAAAAGTTATTCACATGTTTATTTACCTTCTCATGGAGCCCACCATGTATGCCATCCAACCCATGCACTACGTGAGCCCACCATGATGATAAGATGCCCTAAAAATCTGCATATTGAATCATTAGGTGGGATACACCATAGAAAACAATGGACAACCACCTAAAATCCTCCAAAATCACGTGGTGGTCCATAACGGTTGGATCAACCCTATTTTGTGGCATCGAACTTAGATGTTGGGGTGACCTTACTGGACAGGTTGCATGCTGTACACACCATGGTGGGCCCCATGAGCAACCCCGGTAGAATTAACTTATCCACAAGATTGACCTTTAGGTAAAGTCCTAAATTTGTAAAGAGTTGGGCATGGGTAATTAGAGATGGAAAGTGACTCAATGATTATCGTGGATGGTCTCCAGACTAGATCAGAGGGGCCTTGGATCACTTGACATAGGCGGAGATTTATACAAGGCTTCATTGCAGAGTTGGATGCAAATGTACATCAAACCTTCAGGAAGAGCATTTTATAGCAGTCCTCCCTTTGTCCTGTATAGCTTTTCATTTGAGGTGTGTTATATAGGCAAATCATGTTCCCATGTACGGCTTCACAGGCGGGTCAATTGTCCAGGCTGTTCCTTTTATAAAAAATTAAAAATTAAAAAGCAAGGTAAAGACCTCAATTGAGACAGTGGTAGTGATTCAAATATACCCTCTGCCAGGTATGATTGAGATGAGTAACTTTCAAATTATATTTATATCGCCTTTCTATCATAGCATTTAGTCCATGTCAGTAAGAAAATCATCCGGTGTTACCTAAAATGAAGAATTTAGCTGGAATAAAGTAGGAGAGAATGTGAAACAGTATGGAGGAAGAAGGAAGGGAAAGAGGAGAAAGGAGCATCCGTACCTTTGCCCGTGGAAATGGAATAATTGGGATCGAACAGAGACGGTAATTGAGAGGAAGAATCTTGAATATGGGTTATTGATTATGAGTTATCAGCCCCAGTAGGAAAGGAGCAATCCCCGAAAATCTCCGCATCGAAAAATAGTCAAGCAAGGGGTAGACGTAGACATGGGAGCGGAAGAAATACAGAGGTATAAAAGATGGACAGGTGCGTTTTCTTCTCCGCGCTTTGGACCGACAGCGCTTCTGTGGATCACCGCGGTGAATTTTTATTATATCCACGCCGTCCATCCATTTCTTGAGAGACCGCACAAATATCATCTTGATCCAAAACTTGTGGGAACAAGTTTTTAATGGTCAATCACTTCGTGTGGTGGGGTCACAGTGGATAAAATGATTTTAGCCTTGTTCCATGAAATGATTTGGCCAAACGGGTAGACCGCATGGATATTAGACATACGTCACAGTGGCCCCCCTGTCAGGGATCTACTGAAGCGGAGTCCCCTCTGGACGGACACGAATTGCGCAGTATAGCACACAGAACCAACGTCCGTACTGGGTGATAATGGAAAATCTCCATGGGCCTGCCATGTACGTGTTTTATCCACGCCGTCCATCCATTTTTCAGCTCATTTTAAGGCATGAGCCGAAAAAGAGGCATATCCAAATCACAGGTGAACCACACCATAAAAAAACAATGCTATTGAACGGCCGCTATTAAAAACTTCTTAGGCCCACTCTATTTTTTTTTGCCTTCCAACTGTTTGATTAGCTCGCACAGGCGCATCAACTGGATCCAAAACTTTTGTTGCCCTCGTGAAATTTTCAGCGTTGGGCGTTCAACTGACACTGTTTGGTGTAACGTCGTGCACGTGAAGTTCAGATGATATTTTTACTCTCCATTTTTTCCCACCTATTCTTTTAAATGCTTTCAAATTTTACTTTCCATATTAAATCATTACGTAGGGACAGTATTTGCGGATGAAAATATCATTATTATAGACATGGTTACAAATTATATCCGTAGCAACTCCGTTGTCATTGGTATCATAAACATTGCTCTATTAGATTAGTATCTATTATCTCTATAGCTACCGATATAATTCGTAGCCATTTCTTTTGTAGCGAAAAGTACATGCATCTATGAATAATTAAACGAGCCTAACATGAAGTTGAGCAAACCTAACATGAAATTGAGCAAGCTTCAAATGAAATTGAACGAACCTAACATGAAATTAAGCGAGCTTCAAATGAAATTGAACAAGCCTAGCATGAAACTGAACGAACCTAATATGAAATTGAGCACGCTTCAAATGAAATTGAACGAGCCTAACATGAAATTGAGCAAACTTCTCATGAAATTGAGTGCACTTCACATGAAATTGAATGAGCCTGACATAAGATTGAGCGAGTTTAACATGAAATTGAGTGAGCCTAACATAAAATTGCACGAGTTTCACATGAAATTCAACGAGCCTCAAATGAAATTGAGCAAGCTTCAAGTGAAATTCAACGAGCTTCACATGAAATTCAATGAGCCTCAAATGAAATTGAGCAAGCTTCATATTAAATTCAACGAGCTTCACATGAAATTCAACGAGCTTCAATTGAAATTGAACGAGCATCACATGAAATGAAACGAGCCTAACATGAAATTCAATAAGCCTCAAATGAAATTGACCAAGCTTCACATGAAATTCAACAAGCCTCAAATGAAATTGAGCGATGAAGCAATGGTTACGAATCTAATGAAGCAATGGTTCGCTCAATTTCATTTGAAGCTAGCTCAATTTCATGTTAGGCTCGTTCAATTTCAATTGAAGTTCGCTTAATTTCATACGATGCTCATTCAATTTCATATGAAGCTCGCTCAATTTCATATGAAGCTCGCTCAATTTCATGTTAGGCTCGCTCAATTTCATATGATGCTCGTTGAATATCATGTGATGCTTGTTGAATTTCATGTCAAGCTCACTTGATTTTATTTAAAGCTCATTAAATTTCAAGTTAAGATCATTGAATTTCATGTGATGCTCGTTGAATATCATTTGAGGCTCGTTGAATTTTATGTGAAGATCGCTCAATTTCATTTGAGGCTCGTTGAATTTCATTTTAAGCTTGCTCAATTTCATTTGAGACTCATTGAATTTCATGTGAAGTTCGTGCAATTTCATGTTAGGCTCGCTCAATTTCATGTTATGCACGTTCAATTTCATGTGAAGCTCGTTGAATTTCATGTGAAGCTCGCTCAATTTCATGTGATGCTCATTGAATATCATGTGATGCTCGTTAAATTTCATCGGAGGCTCGGTCAATTTTTCATGACATCGAACCTAAATGCAACATAGGACTACTTACCTTCTCTTTGGCATCTCTTACGTTTATGAGTATTATTCAATTGCTTTGGTATACATTGGATTCTCTCTTTCAACTCAAACTTGAAAACTTTGAACCTATTATCCTCATCCTCCTGCCCATGCATCGTGTGAATCGTTGCCTTTAGTTTCTTTATATCCACAAATGACCCAAAAGAGGAGATGATGCACGTATTTAGGAAATATAGGATCCCTGTCTCGAGCCTTTCCACAATATGCTCAAAGTGACAGTATACTCAAAGTCGACTCCACATCGCTGCACAACACACTCGTTGAGAGGGATTACCCCCATAAAAGCATTCATAATTATTTATTGGTCCCTCTTTGATGTGGTTCACAAATCCAACCCATCCATTGTGTGTGTCCCACTTAAATAAAGAGTCAAACCAAGTTTCAGCTGCATCCAAGACTCAGGTGGGCCCCACTTGAGTTCCGTATAAGGCTGACCGATATTGAGAAATAAAATACAAGTCATTCTCTTGTATTATGTTTTGGACGTAAAAGAAAGATCGGCCCGAAGCGTTCAGGGTTAAGGGAACAATAAATAAGGAATCATCAAATATTTTGTATTCAAAAGCTAATATTAACATCTTCTATGGTGATTAACTATATGGGTTTAGAGTTTTCAAGTTTGAGTTGAGAAGAATGTCGAGGCAACCTAATGGAACTAAAACTTAATATTTATAGTAATAACGAAAACAAAATGGACTTTTAACAATATATCTAATGGAATCTCATAAATCTATTGGGTTGGTTGGCTAAATCAGCTTCTCCAACCCCAAAATCATATATGATATGTGGAAAAACTCATTTTAGTTTGCAGCATATGACTGTTTTTAAGGTTCTGATTGTCCTGATCAATTCCACCTTCAACCGGTCCTTTTTTGGTCCATCTTTGCCATGAACCCATCTCTGATCGACCCCATGTTGTTGGAAAAGAATGAAAAGGGAGCCTTAGTCGACCCCAAGTTGCTAAAAAGGGGTACCCAGTCAACCCCATCATGACCCAGTCGACCCCAGGTCGTTAAAAAAGGGGACCCGATCAACTCCGAACTGCTGGTTAGCAACAGTTATTGTGGACAATTGTGGATAGATTCAGTATATAGACTTCAAAAATTCGTATCTATTTTTTTACCATTCTAGTTGAGGTGATTCAAAAGCCATATTAAACCTTGATGAGTCTAGTTTTATAGAAAAATAAATAAATAATAAAAATAAAATTCAAAATAGGTTAATTTTAGGACAATTTAGAAACTGTATAAAAAACTATTAGTTTCAGGCAACTAGTAGTTGTAGAATTTTAATAAATTTTTTTAATTCTAAATGAAATGAAATTTCATGTGGCTAAATTACACATGATGATGAATTATAAAAATAAATTAGTGACTGAAAATGCCAAAATATTACCAGTAATACACCTGCCTATGAAATAGAACAACATGGGACTACTTACCTTCCCTTTGTCATCTCTTGCGTTTACAAGTATTATTAAATTGCTCTAGTATACAAACCTTCCTATCATTGAGCTATACTATTGAGCTCAAGTTATAACCAATACATAGACCATTGAATGCAATTAACTTCATTTTTTTCTTTCAGCATGTCCATGTAATCAAAATACCACTCTACCTTGGCTAGCCAATCGAGGAAGTCTTCAAAACACAATAAGCCATTAAAATTGAAAAGTTCAACCTTATCTTGATAGTCTCTTTTAACACAATCTAGTCATTCATGTCCATGGTCGACCGTCAGACAATGACACCACCAATGTCCTTGTCTCTGAAACTTGACTCATTTGGGAGCTTTAAATGAAATTGAGCGATCCTAACATGAAATTGAGCGAGTTTCAAATGAAATTGAGCGAGCCTAACATGTAATTGAACAAGCCTAACATGAAATTGAGCGAGGTTCATATGAAATTTAGTGAGCATCACATGAAATTGAGTGAGCATAAGTTGAAATTTAACAAGCCTCAAATGAAATTGAGCAAGCTTCACACGAAATTCAACGAGCATCACATGATATTTAATGAGCCTAAAATGAAATTCAATGAGCCTCAAATGAAATTGAGCGAGCTTTACATGAAATTCAACGAGCCTAATATGAAATTCAACGAGCATTAAATGAAATTTAGTGAGCTTCACATGAAATTCAACGAGCCTCAAATGAAATTGAGCTAGCTTCACATGAAATTCAACGAGCTTCACATGAAATTCAACAAGCCTAACATGAAATTCAACGAGCCTTAAATGAAATGGAACAAGCTTCACATGAAATTCAACGAGTCTCAAATGAAATTGAGCGAGCTTCCCATGAAATTTAACGAGCATCACATGAAATTCAATGAGCTTAACATAAAATTCAACGAGCCTCGAATGAAATTGAGTAAGCTTCATATGAAATTCAACGAGCTTCACACAAAATTCAACAAACATCATATGAAATTCAATGAGCCTAATATGAAATTCAACGAGCCTCAAATGAAATTGAGCAAGCTTCACATGAAATTCAACAAGCCTCAAATGAAATTAAGCGAGGTTCACATGAAATTCAACAAGCCTAATATGAAATTCAATTAGCCTCAAATTAAATTGAGCGAGCTTCACATGAAATTCAACGAGTATCACATGAAATTGAGCGAACTTCAAATGAAATTGAATGAGCCTAACATGAAATTGAGTGAGCTTCAAATGAAATTGAACGAGCCTAACATGAAATTGAACGACCTTCAAATGAAATTGAGAGAGGTTAACATGAAATTGAGCGAGCTTCAAATGAAATTAAATGAGCCTAACAAGAAATTAAGCGAGCTTCAAGTAAAATTAAACGAGCTTAACATGAAATTGAACAAGCTTCAAATGAAATTAAATGAGCTTAACATAAAATTGAACGAGCCTCAAATGAAATGAGCAAGCCTAACATGAAATTGAGCGAGCCTAACATGAAATTGAACGAGGCTAACATTGAGCGAGCTTCAAATGAAATTGAACGAGCCAAATGTGAAATTGAGCGAGTTTTAAATGAAATTGAACAAACCTAACTTGAAATTTAGCAAGGCTAATATGAAATTGAGTGAGCTTCAAATGAAATTGAATGAACCTAACATGAAATTGAGCGAGCTTCAAATGAAATTGAACGAGCCTAACATGAAATTGAACAAGGGCAACATGAAATTGAGAGAGCTTCAAATGAAATTGAATGAGCCTAACATGAAATTGAGCAAGGCTAATATGAAATTGAGCGAGCTTCAAATGAAATTGAACGAGTGTAACATGAAATTGAGTGAGGCTAACGTGAAATTGAGAGATCTTGAAATAAAATTGAATGAGCCTAACATGAACTTGAGCGAGCTTCAAATGAAGTTGAACGAGCCTAACGTGAAATTATGTGAGGCTAACATGAAATTGAGCAAGCTTCAAATGAAATTGAACAAGCCTAACATAAAATTGAGTGAGCTTCAAATGAATGTATGTGGTCTATCCACGTCGTACATTCGTTTTTCCTTCTAATTCAAGGGTTTAAGCCTAAGATCGAAGTAAATCCAAAGATCCAATGGATCATACCATAGAAAATAATGGAAATAATTAATTCCACCATTGAAACCTTGTTAGGCCCCATAGCAATGTTTTATTTGTCATCCATCCTATTCATAGGATAATGTAGACATGGATGAACAGAAAACACAAATACAATTTTGATTTTTCAATTTAGGATTTAGGAAAATTTGTTCAAATATACCTGTAGTGCATTCTTTTTTCGATGGAGACACCATTTTCATCCTTTCTTGAAAAATAAAATGAAGACAAAATGGAAGGGTATTCTTATATGAAGAGTGAGAAGATTTCAGAAAATGGGTTTTAGGTAGATAAGTATAGCTATGTGAAGAAGATAGAACCATAAGGCAAGCCGATTACTTCATTTTCCCAATGTTTGATTGCATCAAAACCTCTCTCTAACTCTCAGAACATTCTAAAAGTGCTAAACAACTGAAGGTCAATATCCATTTACTGGATGCCATTAAACAAATTTCTTCATATGCCAAATTCTTGAAAGATCTATACACTACCAAAAGACGACAAAACATACAAAAGAAGATCTTTTTGACAGAAAAAGTGAGTGTCATCCTAAAGCAAGATGTGCGACAAAAATACAAGGATCTTGGTAGCCCAACCATCACTTGCATAATTGGGAACTACCGGATTGAGCATGCACTTCTTAATTTAGGAGCGAACATAAATCTGATTCCTTACTCAGTTTACAAACAACTGGGTTTATATGAATTAAAACCTACCAAGACCACCTTATAACTTGTCAATCACTCAGTTCGTGTACTGAGAGGGATAATAGAAGATGTATTGATCCAGGTTGACAAATTCTACTATCCAGTATATTTTATCGTCCTAGACACTCAACCCATGATGAATGTGAGCACTCAAATCTCTGTCATATTGGGTCGTCCATTCCTTGCTACGTCAAATACAATTATTAATTGTAAGAATGGGGTTATGAGCTTATCTTTTGAGAATATGACATTAGAACTGAATATATTTTTCAATATGGGCAAACAGTCAGAGGATGATGATGATTCCTACGATATTAACATGATCGATTCTTTCGTGAAAAATAGCGAACTCCTGACTTTATACTCTAACCCTCTAGAGACGTGCTTGGCCCACTCCCCTGATTTAGATGATGATACGATTAGGGAGATGAATGTCATGCTTGATACTGTGTCGGTACTTAAAGTTAACCAGTGGAGGCCACAATTTGAAGAATTGCCCCAAACTAATGTAGTGCATCTATCGTCTAACTTCAAGGTGCCGAAGCTTGACCTAAAATCTTTATCCTCTGATCTTAAATATGTCTACTTAGGTCAAGATGAAACATATCAGGTGGTGATTTCTTCCCACATTGAGCAAGAACATGAGAGTATGCTTATTTCTACTCTCATTGAGCACAAAGGAGCCCTTGAATGGTCGATTGCGGACATCAAGGGAATTAACCCATTAATTTGTACTCATAGCATTCATTTGGAGGATAATGCGAAGACCTCCCGGCAACCACAACGTAGATTAAATCCAAACATGAAGGAAGTTGTTAAGGCCAAGGTTCTTAAGCTATTGAATGTGGGTATCATATACCCTATATCAGATAGTCAATGGGTGAGTCCAACTCAGGTGGTTCCTAAGAAGTCTGGAATCACCATTGTAGCCGATGTTGAGAATGAACTCGTGCTAACTAGAGTTACTATCGGTTGGAAAATGTGCATCGACTACAGGAAATTGAATATCGTCACGAGGAAGGACCACTTTCCTTTGCCCTTCATTGATCAAATTTTGGAAAGGATAGATCGTCACTCCTGCTACCGTTTCCTTGACAAGTATTCACGTGACAATCAGATAGAGATAGCCCTTGAAGATCAAGAAAAAATCACTTTCACATGTCCCTTAGACACTTTTACTTATTGAAGGATGTCATTCGGATTGTGTAATGCCCCCTCCACTTTTCAGTGATGCATGTTCAGTATTTTCTCTAACATTGTGGGATAATATTTAGAGGTCTTCATGGATGACTTCTCTATTTTTGGTCCATCCTTCAGCGAATGTTTGGATAATTTGAAAAATGTGCTGAAGCGATGTGAAGAAAAAGAATTTGGTTTAAATTGAAAAAAGTGCTACTTCATGGTTTGTAAGGGAATTGTTCTTAGACATATCATCTCGTCCAAGGGAATTGAGGTGGACAAGGAAAAAATTAATCTTATCTCCCCCCCTAAAGAGCATATGAGACGTACGATCCTTCTTAGGACATGTCAAATTTTACTAAAGGACTTTAGTTATCTCTCTCCTCCTTTATGTAATCTACTCTAAAAGGATGTACCATATGAGTAGACTGATCAATGTCAAGAAGGTTTCTCTAATCTCAAAGGCATGCTAACTACCGCGCCTATCATGTAGCCACTTGATTGGAACGTTCCTTTCGAAATTATGTGTGATGCGTCCGACTATGCCATTGGGGCGATGTTAGGCCAGAGAAAAGAAAAGAAGTTTTACGTTATTCATTATGCAAGTAGAACTCTAAATCCTACCCAAGATTCTACTATGGAAAAGGAACTCTTAGCCGTAGTATTTGCTTTGGACAAATTTAGGTCCTACTTGATTGGATCTAAGATCATCATTTATACTGATCATATGACACTCAAGTATCTTCTCTCTAAAATGATGCTAAGCTCTGCTTGAAAAGATGGATCCTTCTACTCCAAGAATTTAACTTGGAAATAAAAGATAAAAAAAGAGTAGTAGAATATGCCTTGAGACGACACCTTGAGACGACACCTATAAATGACTTGATTTGCCTGATTCCCTTGAGACGACACCTATAAATGACATGTTCTCTGATGAACAAGTGTTTAAAGTCTCCCACTCACCTTGGTTTGCTGATATTGCTAATTATCTTGCCACATGTTTCACGCTCATACATTGGACTGCGCAAGATAAGAAAAAAAAATCTTTGTCGAGGTGCGCAAATCTTTCTGAGATGATTTGTATTTGTTTAAATATTGCTTAGACCAAATTCTAAGGAGATGTGTACCAGAAAATGAATACCAAAGTGTCATCTCCTTCTGTCATTCTCAGGCCTATAGTGGTCACTTTTTTGCCAAAAAGACCACGGCCAAAATTCTACAGTGCGGCTTTTACTGGCCCACTATGTTCAAGGACACTCACGAGTTTTACAAAGCTTGTGTGCGTTGTCAAAAATTAGGTGCATTGTCCCGTCGAAATATGATGCCTTTAAACCTAATTCTTATCATTGAAGCATTTGATTGTAGGGGCATCGATTTCATGGGATCATTCCCTCAATCCTTTAAAAATTTATGTATTTTTCTAGTAGTAGAATATGTCACTAAATGGGTCGAATCGATCCCGTGCCGGAATAATGACCATCAAACGGTCATTAAATTCTTAAAAGAAAACATTCTTTCCTGGTTGGGAATACCTCAGGCTATCATTAGTGATGAAGGCTCACATTTCTGTAATAGGCCATTCAGAAATTTAATATGACATCTCTAACAAGGTGAGCACTCCATACCACCCATAAACAAATGGGCAAGCTGAGATTTCCAATAGGGAAATTAAACACATTCTGGAGAAAACGGTTAACCCTTACCGTAAAGATTGGTCAATTCGATTGACCGATGCTTTGTGGGCTTACTGTATAACCTTTAAGACCCCCATTGGAATGTCTTCATTTAGACTTATCCATGGGAAAGCTTGCCGCTTGCCTGTGGAGTTGGAACATAGAGCCTACTAGGCTGTTAAGAACCTAAACTTTAACCTGGAAAATGTTGGCTCACTACATAAACTTTAATTAAATGAGCTCGAGGAGATCTGAGATGATACATACGAGATCTAGAGAATTTATAATGATATGATGAAGGTGTTCCATGATAGGAACATCCTTGGAAAATTATTTTTGACTAGTCAAAAAGTCATTTTTTACAATTCTCGATTACATCTTTTTTCGGGTAAACTCCGATCTCGTTAGATCAGTCCTTTTGCTGTTACTAATGTTTATCCTCATGGGGTTGTCAAGATCAAGAATCCAACAAATGGTAATACTTTCAAAGTAAACGGACATCAATAGGTTAAAGTCATTTATTAAGAAATTTAATTTAGAGGACATGTCCATGCCTTTGACTAATCCTATTTACCAAGATTGACCTCCTAGTCTAATGGAGGTGTAGTTAGGTTTAGTGATTTTATAGGATTTAGGACTAGTGTAGTTTGCTTCCAATCTATTTAGTTTTTTTTTTTTTTTTTTTTTTTTTTTTTTTTTTTTTTTTTTTTTGTGCTAACCCATTTCATGCTGAAATTCGTGGAGAAGATTTAAATTTCCTTCCTCCAGGTACTATCTTTCCATCATTACTCCCTTTCATTTCGTTGCCTCATGTGCATTACATACTTACTTCTTTTACATTGAGGACAATGTAGATTTTAGGTTGGGGGTGTGGATTAGGTAAACTAATCCGTATTTTCTTTGTTTTGAGAAAAAATATAGAAATTTTTTTTTTTTTTTTTCAAAATAAAAACCTATTTGGAAAGCAATAGTTGTGCGCTTAAGGATGATTTGAGTATAATGATGGAACAAAGATTGAATTTTGAATTGTTGGAGTTTGACCAACTAAGTAATCTATCTCCTAAGTTCTTACACTGAATGGATTAAGAGGAAGTTTGGATATCATGTTGATTCAAATCACGAAGACATGTTAAAATTGTTTTCTCAAGATATGCTAGAATTTCTAATTGTTAGTATGTGAATCATTGATAGATGTTGATAATTGAGTCTGGAGAATGTTATCCACCTTAAAAGATGAAAAACTAGTTAAAAACAGGAGATCAACAAAAAGGTCATGAATGATGAAAAAGAATGAAAAAAGTCTTTAAAGAGAATGAAAATGTCTTTAAAAAGAATGTAAAAGTTTGAAAAAGAATGAATAAGAGTGACCGTCGATATAAAATCAAAAACTGAAAAAAGAAAAAAAATGAGATATGTTCGGAATCAACACTTGAGTTCTTGATTAATCTTGATATGATGAGCATAGCTAACATTATGAACCGATAGTATGCTCATAGGAAGTAAGTTGATAGTCACCAAGCACATTGGAAAAAAGTTGATGTATGAACTTATGATTTAATGATTGATAAATAACCTATTTGATTGATTGCATATGTGATTCAACTCTAGGTTTTCAAAATCTTACTTTCTCGTCTTGACTCTACTCATTCATACTTGATTATACAAAAGATTATTTTTTGAAAAAAATGTTTTGAACTTTGAAGATGGAAGATTACATCATGCATGTTTTGCTTGGGACTAGTAAAATGCTGGTTGGGGAGTGTGTTGAGTGTCAAATATTACATATTTTACCCCATTTATATCTTGGTTTTGTGAACAGGATAAAGCTTAATGGTATATTTTATACATATTTACGTTGCAAGGTGATTTTAAGAGCTTGGATAAAAAAGAATGCTAAAAGCATGGATTTGATGCTCAAAGAACACCAAGGCAAAGAACGGATCTTTGGAGACCAAGATTGAAGATTTTAAGACCCCAAGATCTAAGAAAACTAAGTGGAGAAGGAAGTCGAAAGAAAAAAGTGTTAAAATTCACTTCATTATCTATGTCATTAACTACTGTTTGATGACATCAAAGCCAAAATTCGATGACATTGAACATAGCTCGATGACATCGACTTTTTACATGAAAATCAAGTTGGTTGCTGGACATATTGGATACAATTCTCGATAAATCAAAGTCCTGTTCAATGACATTGAAGAATTGCTCGATGACATCAAAGTCTGTTTGATGACATCGAATTTATTGAAGAATTTTGAAGCAACTTGTTGGACTATTTTGGACACCTTTTTGATTACTCGAAAACTGACCGATGACATTAAAGTCCTGTTCGATACATTGAAGGTGTGCTCAATGACAAGAAAATTTATACAGTATGGAAAACTTACGCAATACGTAAAGGTGCGACTTCTGGAATTCGACTTACGTTCGATGACATCGAAGGCTGTTAAATGTCATCAAATGCATTACGCAGAGTTAAGCAGACTGCGTAAATTGAGGCGATTTTGCAATCTTACGTGAACTAGGCTATAAATATAGGTTTCCTATGAACTTTTTGAGATATATAGGGTTTAAAGGGGCAGAGCAATGGGGTGTAGCCGTCATCCAAGAGTTTCTTCTTCCTTTCTTCCTAGTTTTTAATGCTTTCTTTTAGGGTTTTGATTCCAATCATGTATGTGGTTGGATAAACCTCTTAGCTAGGGCTAAGAGGTGAAGCTTGTAGTGCTTTAAGATGTTTTGCTTGTTTTGATTCTTGTTCTTGTTAAACTTATTTTATTCTAGTTTGATATTTAAGGAATACTTTTAGTTTTTAATGGTTTATTGTGACTCAAATTACAATAGATCTGTAATAGTATTGAGTATCTTCTTTGTTTATTTTGAGATTGTGGGATTGGTAAATCCTGTTGTTAGCCATTGTCTCTAGGGCATGGTTTGGTGATGGAATCCTGTTGAGATCTTGTCACATGGCAATCTCAAATCTCTACCATTTACCAGTGTGCACCCCTAGACTTCCCCAATTATTATAGAAAAACCAGCCTTGGACCCTATAAATACCCCATTCTTTATAATTTCCAAGCATCCCCTCGACCATCCAAAACCACTAAGTCCCTTAAGCCTCTTCCTTTAACCATCTTCATCCCTTCTCTAAAGAGAGGTGAGAGCAATAAGAAGGAGTTTAGACAAGGTCATCTTAGTCCAACCTAATCCTTAGCTTCTTAAGCCACCAAAACCCTAATCCTAGCCACTTAACCCAATCCTTGCTACACAATTGTCCATCCAGCCATCTAACTTTCAACTTCCTTCATTTATTCCATATTAGCATTGTGCAACACCTATTCCCTTCTCAACTCCCCTGCTTATCTCATCGCATTGTGTCACAAGCATTACGCACCTAATCGACTTGAGCGTATGATCTATGGCTTGTCGATATAATCAGATCCTACCCATCAGAAACTATGGTTAATTAGCTCATGCTTCAACAAGTGGAGAAGTCATGGCAGATTTATCCAGCCCAAACCAAAGATTGTTATAGGTATTGCATTCAACACTACATTGTGCACACAACATTACATACATAATATCATATCATTGCATCACATACATAGCACTCAACACCTAATCAGTACAAATGTATGCTTTGTGGCCTGCCAACATAGTCAGATCCTACCCATCAAAATTTTGGGCTGATTGGTTTATTGCTTCAGTAAGTGGAGAAATCAGGGTGGATTTATCCAGCCCAAACCAAAGTCTATCATAGGAGTTGCATTCGACATGGCATTACACAGAATGTTGCATCATCTATGCAAAAGAATTATCCTAAACTTCAAGAATTCATTTAATCTTGTGAAGTAGAAACCATATATTTGTACAGGCATAGTGGGTGCCTAACACCTCTCTCTGTAATCATCGTCCCTTAATCTGAATCTTTAGTCGCAAATCAAGGAGTCACTTTAGGATTGAGAATCCTCATATCCTCTCTCCCAGCGATTCTACAGGGTTTAGCGACTGTGAAGATGAAGTGATTGACTAGTGGCGATTCTAGTCAAATATAACACCCCTCTATGCACAATGCAAAGCTCTTGAAAACGGCAACCCGTGAAAAAAGTATGATCTGCCTGTGATCCAGCATCCACACTTGGATCATTGGATCTACTTATTTAAAGGGGTGCGAATTGGGTACTACACCCACTAGGACTTAGCTAGAGACGAATGGTCCTGTCAGGGGATTTGTGGGGCCTACCATGATTTATATGTCTTATCCATGACTTCCATCCATTTTGATAGATCATTTTAGACCATGAGTCTAACAAGGAGGCATATTTACGGCTCAAGTGGACCACATCACATGAAGTAGTGGGGATTGGTTCCTACCATTGAAAACTTCATAGGGCCTATCATGATGTTTATTTGCCATCTAACCTATTTATAAGGTCACATAGACCTCTATAAAGTGAAAACATAAATATCATCTTGATCCAAAACTTTCAACTCCCCCAAGAAGTTTTTAACTATCAACTTCCAATCCTCACTGCTTCTTATCGTGTGGTCCACTTAACATTGAATCTGACTTCCTTTTAGACTTAGATTGTAAAATGATCTATCAAAATGGATGAATAGTGTGGATATGACATATACATCATAGTAGGCCCCACAAATCATAAATCATGGTAGGCCCATCATCAATATCCTTTGGTTGTGTAGGTCTTTGAATAGGGGCGCAGATTGGCTACTATCCCCACTGACTGGCAAGGATTAGATACTACCCCCTCCGGACTAGCTAGTGATAGATGGTCCTATCAGGGGCTCTGTGGGACTCATCGTAATGTATATTTCTTATCCACATCTTCCACCCATTTTCACAAATCATTTTAGGGCATAACCCCAAAACGAAAGTATATTGAAGGCTCAAATGGACCACACCACAAAAGTAGTGGGATTAAATTCCTACTGTAGAAAACTTTTTAGGACCCATTGTATGAAGTAAAAACATAAATATCAGCTTGATCCAAAACTTTTGTGGCCCCCAAGAATTTTTCAATGGTAAGTTTTCAATCCACATTGCTTCCTGTGGTGTGGTCTACTTGAGCCTTCAATCTGACTCTTTTTGGGTTCATAACTTGAAATGGTCTTTCAAAATGGATGGACATAATAGATAAAATATATACATCACAGTGGGTCTAATAGAGCCCTGGAAAGACCTTCCGTCTCTAGTTAGGTCCTAATGGGAGTAGTATCTAATTTGTGTCCCACTAGGAAGTAGCTAATAAACAGTCCTCTTTGGGTATCCATGGGTCCCATCACGATGTATATGTTTTATGCATGCCATTCATCCATTTTGACAGATTGTTTTATGGCATAAGCCCAAAAAGTAGGTGGATTGAAGGTTAAAGTGGACCACAACATAAGAAGTAGTGGGGATTGAAAGATTACCATTGAAAACTTCTTGGATGGCACAAAAGTTTTAGATCAAGCTAATATTTATGTTTTCTCTTCATGCAGGTCTATGTGATATTATGAATAGGTTGGATGGCAGATAAAGATCATGGTGGGCCCTAAGAAGTTTGCAATGGTGGGATTTTAATCCCCACTGATTCTTGTCATGTGGTTCACTTGAGCATTCAATCTGCCTCCTTTTTCAACTCATTCCCTAAAATGATAAAATGATCCGTTAGAATGGATGGATAAAATATACATCATGGTGGCCCCGCAAAACCCTTAATAAGAACATCTTGGTGGGGGTAGCACCCAATCTGCATCCCTATGATGGTGAAATATTTCAATAATTAGGCCTTTCCTTGTATAATCAATATGGACCATCCATTTTCTTGTCATGGACCAAATTCTCTTAGATAAAGTCTTCTCTTTCATGATTGGTTGGTGACCAAAGGTAGCCCTATGTGAAAAGAACTATCCATCTGGTTGGACCATCCACTTTCTAAACTTTGATCAACTAGTTAAGATCATTTGATCAAGAGTTAATTACGAAAACCCATCTACCTTTTGGTTTATTTTTGAATACATGCCTCATTTAGAAATAGTTACGAATATACACCTACTATTTAAAAATACGGCGAAAAAATAACCTGTGTGACTTTGACTAACAGTTCCTGATAGAAAGGTGTTAGTGCACTAATTTATGCATCTTGTTTGTCAATCACATGAGTTCATGTGTCATGCAGTTGGTTGAGCCCTAGGAAGCTGAAGACTGAACACAAAAGTTGAGGTGGAGCATCAAGGAGCAAAGATATGTATATGAGGTGCCTTGGTGACCCTAACCCTTGACCCAAAACAACTTAAACCTCTATATGGTCTTAACCCTAATAAGTTAACCTTTTATTGATCATCCCTTAAGCTATAAGAGCCTTAATTGATCATTGTTAGATTGGTTTTAAAGGTCTTAAGTTGCTGAAAAATCTACAGAATTTCAGCAACCTTTGATCCCACCTGACTGAAATCGGTTAAAATAGGACATCATGTTGTGACAGAATTCCAGGTAATTCGATTGCAATTGAATGCCACATTTGGTCCCACCGAATACCATGTTCGGTGCGGCTGGAGCCCACATTCGATGCCACTGGAAGTGCCCGAGTCTATCCCGCGGCTTCTCTGTCTAATTCGATGCAATCAAATCCAAATTTGGTGTGACTGAAGACTAGCCATTTATGCCCATTTTATGACTATTAGAACTTGATTCTTTTATATAGAAGATTTGATCTTTGGGCATTATTGAGGGTCTTTAGTCAAATAGAAGCTGAGATGAATCCCCAATCATATCCCACACTCTAAGTCTCATATTTCATGAGATTTGATTCATCTTCTTGAACTATACTACTCTAATGAGGATTCCAATCTCAATGTTAAAGATGAAATCAATCTCCATCATTTTCTAGACATTAAACCCAACCTTATCAGAATATCATTTGCTTAAACTCTCTGGGAGACCCTTCTAGTGGAATCCCTAACCATTACAACTTTCCATTAGTTATATGAGATTCTACCCACTTCCCATCACCTTGGTCACCTCAAAGGAGCACTTTATGCAAAGTGTTTGATCTTTGAGCTGAAGCCTTGATAAAACATTAACATCATGATTGAGGGAGTAAAGAGAAGCTAATTGAAACACGGGAGGACATCAATCAAGTGACCCAAGAAGGTGCATCAACAAGGCTCAATCTGATAAGTGAGTTATCATTTAGTGAGTCCATGTATACTCCTTCCTTATAAAGGATTGCGTGTAAGAGTTTGAATTGCCTAATTCGACTATGTTCTTGTGTTAAACCTTAGTTCTTGTATAGAACGTAAATCAAAGTCCTTATGTAGGCCATCAGACACGGGTGTGTATGTAATAGTCTTAAAGGGAGCCTCCGTAAGAATAAATATAGGTCCCTGGATTAGGACTGAGGTTGTTGGTTAGTTGATAGAAAACCAACTCAACAGAGGGAGTGTACGCTAGGGTCCTGTGTAGGGTTATAAAGGTTAAAGGTTAACTTAATTTAAAACCTCTATTAGTGAAATCCAGTACACTCATGGGTTGAGTGCATCTGTTGGGAGTGGACTAGAAAAATCGAACCACTATACATGCTTGTGTTTGAGATTGTTATTTGATCACTTGTTTAATTATTATGTAATTGTTTAGATCAATTATATGTATGCATGATTAGATAAATGCTACGTGTTGATAGATAATACATCCCACATACACATGTGCACTATCATATTTATAGACTAGTTGCTTAGTTGCCACATCTTTTGTATTTTATGTGATTGGACCTCTATTGGCTTGGAAGCCTTAGAGTTAATTTCTTTGCTTATCTTTAATTGAAAATGAGTCAAGTAGGCAGTAGGCAATTGTGCTTAATTGGTCATAAACTTTATTTGGTATCTGGTCCTAATCACCCCCCAAGATGTAACCTTCATTCTGTATCTCCACCAAGCTTCTGCACGCATAGCCCTTGGTATCCTACATCATGTGAAATTTCAAAAGGTGACATTAAGGTATCCGAAAGACCATTTTGCTCTCGCTTCTAGTTATATTCATAGTTGGACCCCAAAATTTTGTACTTGCTTTTGTAAGAGAGTTTGGGGCTCACCTTTAACATACAAAGTGATCCATGTTGTCCATTTGTTTTGCAAGGCCATCTCACGGACCGATCGCCTATGTCCTAAGAAGGTTTCAACAGTGTTCATCATCTGAAATTGATTTTATTGTTGTAGGCCACATCTGGATCAGATCTGACTGATTTTTTTATGTGAGGCCATAATATATATGAGTTGCCAAAGTAGATGGATGGGGTGGATCACACACATACATAAAGGTGAGGCCCACCAAAAGGGCAAGGGCTTTTCGAATATAGTTTTGCTGTTGTGGGACATGTCTGGCTCCACTATGGCTGATTTCTACATGAGGGCTTGATATGAGATGTAAAAATAGATGGCCTACTACAATCATGTATATACATAATGATGGGTTTACATCCAAAAGTAGTTGTCGTGAAGGTAATTAATAATAATAAAAAAAAGCACAACTTATTTTTCTTCAAATTACATAATGTACACCAGTAGAAAATAGAAGAAAAATTGGCAATCACTCCGCTCTTACATCATGCTCATCCCTCGGCTCGTACTTACAACTGTCATAGAAAAGAACAAAAATTGCTTGTAACTAGAAACATGAAATGAGCAACCAAACAAATATAAAACTAAACCTGTAATGATCAAGCTAAACTTGTAAGATGTTACAAACTGAAACTTGAAATGAGCAGGTAAAATGAATAACCATCATCCGAGCTTAAACTTGTAAGATGTTACAAACCGTAACTTGAAATGAGTAGCCCAAATTAAAAATTTAACATACTTATGTAAACGTGAAACTTGTAATGAACAACCAAAACAATCATTTCAAAATTATATGATGATATGAACCAAAACTTGAAATTTGATTTAACATCCAAACTTGAAACCATTAGTCATATAAATCTAAAATTGAACCTGAATCATGAAATGAGCAACCAAACAATCTAAATTTGAACATACATATGTAAACCTCAAACCTATAAGATGTTACAAACTGAAATGAGCATCTAAATGAATCATGAACATCCAAACAATTGTTTCAAACCCAAAATGAGCAGCCATACAAATCTAGAATCAACACCTAATCCTAAAATGAGCATGTAAACAATTGTAAAAATGAATACTCCAAACCTGAAATTAATAGCCGTAAAAAAAATTGAACCTGAATCCTAAAATCAACACCCAAAACTGCATCCAATCAAATAGTCCAAACTATATAGAATCAAAGTTATCCAAAACTGTATGGAATGAAACATCCAAAACTATACAAAATCAAACATATCCAAAATTGTATTCAACCAAACAGTTCAAACAAAAGAATGTACATTATATCAACTGATTCTACAAAGCCATTCTTTAAAGCCACATAAAAGTAAACAAATATAACAGTCAACTAAAATCCATCCACAATATTACTTAGTGAAAAGTATCATTAGAATACTAGAGTGAAAGAAATGAAGATGGATATCATCACAAAAAAAACATCATAAAAATTACGCAACACCCACATGCGACATATACCATCCAACGCATGTTATCTTCCATAGTTGGGTGGATATTGATTGATTTTACTTCATTCGACATTTGTATAACAGCATTACGAAACATCCTCTTTGAAAGTCCTCTAGATGTAGTTATGATGGAAGAGAAACCTACAATGAAGAGAAAAGGGGGGTAACAATCTATGGTTCAATTGTTCAATCAACCCATACAAAATCACCCTCATGTTTCTGTCATTAATATTAGAACATAAGAGAAAATAAAGAGATAAAACTATTATTAATTGAAATGAGTAGGGAGGAGGGTAGCATCACTCACCAACCCAGTCTTACATTTATAGAAGTATCTTCCATAATTGGTAGGTGTCTTTGCCATTAAGATTTTCATTAGCCCTACGCCGCATATGCAAAATCATTTCTGGATATCTTTGTTCATCTAAAAAATGTAGTGCTTATAAAAAGTGTTAATAATCTGACAAATAAATTGTTGAAATAACAAACTGTGAGGTTACACAACAAACTATTGTTGAACCTAAATCATAAAATGAGTAGCCAAACAAATTTCAAACTAAACCTAAATCATAAAATGAGCAGCTAAATAAATAAAAATCTAAACTTGAATCATAAAATTAGCAGCCAAACAAATTTATAGCTGAACCTGAATCACAAAATCTATAGCCAAGCAAATCTATAGCTGAACCTGAATCATAAAATCAATAGCCAAACAAATCTATAGCTGAACCTGAATTATAAAATCAACAACCAAACAAATTTATAACTGAACTTGAATCATAAAATCAATAGCCAAATAAATTTCAAACTGAACTTGAATCATGAAATCAATAGTCAAACAAATCTATAGCTAAGTTTGTATCATAAAATCACCAGCAAAATATATTTATAGCCAAACCTGAATCATAAAATCAACAGTAAACAAATTTCAAACTTAACTTGAATCATAAAATCAGTAGGCAAACAAATCTATAGCTAAACCTGAATTATAAAATTAGTAGCCAAACAAATTTCAAGTCGAACCTGAATCATGAAATGAGTAGCTAAGTTGAACCTGAATCATAAAATCAATAGCCAAATAAATCTATAATTGAACCTGAATAATAAAATCAATAACCAAAAAAAATTTAAACTATACCTAAATCATCAAATGAGTAGCTAAACAAATAAAAAATCAATACCGAATCCTAAGATGAGAAGTCATACAAGTCAAAACAATCAAACAATCCAAACGAAAGAGTGCAAATAGTATTAATTGAGTGTACAAATCCAGTCTATAAAGCCCAAGAGCGACGTGTGTATAACAACAAAAGGTCATCTTTGTAAAGTTTATTTGTGATCTAACTTATCTTTCCCAAAAATTATTTTAACAGTTTCCTCTATTGTCATCCCAAAATATATAAGCAAAATAATAATAATAATAATAATAATACTAATAATAATAATAATAAGATTCAAATTCCACCAGCACGAGATCCTCTTCCATATGGATCTACATCAACATTGCACGTATACATGTATAAACTGATATAAACAAGTATCAATGATTTCTGAGTTAAATGAAAATCCATTCAATGTAAAGTAACAAGTACCTATTGTTAATTGATAGGCTTTTGCATGTTCACCTATTATGTCCGAGATCCTTATAATGACCGCATTTCATGGTTTGCGACGACGTTGGGCGGGTCTCATTAGAAGAGGCAGATATGGATTGTATATTGGGTATTAGTTGCAAGAACCAGATATGAATTGCATACTAGGAATTAGTTATAAGAGGTAGATATAGACTGCATACCACGTATCAGTTACAAGATGTAAATATGGACTGCATACCAAGTATGCATTAAAAGAGGCACATATGGCATGTCTATACTAGTTATCAATTACAAAAAGGTAAATATGAACTACATATAGATACAAGAAACCACTAGAGTATATACACCTAAAATTATACATATTTTAGGAGTGAATCATCAAACCCCCAAATTCGATTTGGGATTAGGGGACCAAAATCCCCAAATTAAAAAACTCCTAAATTCAAAACCCCCAAATTCAATTTGGAATTAGAGTACAAAAATCCTCAAGTTCAAAAACTTCCAAATTTGAGATGGGATCAGGGTATAAAAATCCTCAAATTCAAATTGGAATTAATGTACCATAAACCCCAAATTGGAATAGGGTTTTCTTTTATAAAATCCCCTCTTCATTTTGTTTGTGTACTCAAGTCATCAATGTCCCATGCACTTGATGAAACTTAAATACTGCATATTTATTCCCTCTTATGCATTAGTTCTCCTAGCATATATGTGTTAAATCAATCTGATTATATATTTTCAACATGTACGATGATTTTGAAGCCTGAGTCAATTATGAGCTTAAAGTAATGATTTAAAGTCCAAAAAGAAATTAAAGGAAGAATTAAAAAATTGATGATGAAATATAAGAATTGAAGTACCAAATATCTACGGAAAAGAAGTACTAAAGTGAATACAATGACTGAAGATCAAAGTGCATTAAAAATGAAGAATACATCGGAGTTTGATTGATCGAGCACAAGGTTTAATTGATTGAGGAATCCTCGAGCTATCTTGATCGATCGACAAAAGAGATTGAAGAAAATTAAATTTTCTCTGGAACTCACTTGACACTTTTTGACAAGCTCGATCAAATAATTGATAGACAATTAACGGATTTTTAAATTTTGGTCGCTAGACATTTTTGGAGGAGTTCAATCGATTGATTGACCTGATTGATTGATGGTTCGCACAATTGCATAAAATCAGAGTATGCTCGGAATTTCTTACATAAGAAAGCACTTTTAGGATTTCAAAAATACGAAGTAGGTTTTGGGGGAGACACCAAGTTAAGGCGAAGCTCTTTTGGCGCCGTTCTTCCTTCTGAATCCTTTTTTCCTAGTTTGCTTTTTAGTATTTTTTTTTAAAGATGTTAGCCATTCTAGGCTAATCTCTTTGCTAAGACTAAGGGATGGACCTATTGATGAATTCTTTTATTTAATTCATTTTTAATTATAGTATTATTGGTTTTTAATGTTGAATTGTGATTTTGTTGATTGAATTCATAGATTGGAGAAGGAATTAATCTATAAAATTGATTGATCTATTGTTAACTACGGGTACAATAGATGCTTTTAATTCCCTGCCATTGATTGCATATATTTTCATGAGAGATCAATCTATCTCGATTTATATATCTTGTTGGAGGTCTGTGATTGAATTTACAAAGTTATTTTTCTAATTAAAATTGATTGAAATCCAGTTCTAGTTAAGTTTTATACTTGAAGAAGATGAATTGGTTTGAGAATTTGTTAACTGGGGATTCTTGGATCTTTAGTTCATTTTAATTATTGTTTAAACCCTTTTTAAATTTTCTAAACTAAAAACTTAGGCAATCCGTTTAGTTCTTTTTGCGTTTTTAATCACAAATCCATGTTGAACGATCTCGGTCTCATCGAGTTATTCATGCTTCGTAGTCCTACATTTGGGATTGTCAATCAACACTTGACACATTACGATGTAAAGAAATAAAATAGTCCAAAGGGCCCTGTAGAAATAGTAAAAAATTACAAATCTTAAAGGTGATAGATGCTCAAAAGTGCATAAGCAGTACAGGCGCACATCAACTCTATAAATATTGTCACATTATGCTATTACAGCTATATGGGTTAGGGTTTTTACCTGTCATCATGAGAGGGGGATTTGAGGTATGTCAACTATTTGGAGCTCCAATTGAGATTTCAACCTCTGAGGAGACAGATCGAGAGAGTTGGGATGAGAGAATGTGAGCAGGATCTCCAATCAAAATTCTGAGCTATGCGGAAAAATGTTCTAGGAAGATAGATTGCGAGAGAGATAAAGCCAAGATGAGAGATCATGACAAAGGGACAACTAGGATAAAAAATTGTGAGAGAGGGAAAGTTGAGATCAGAGAGAGAGAGAGAGAGTTGTTATAGTTCAGAGGCAGCGGATCCTTTGGGAGGTGTTCATAACCCCAAGTGCATAACCCCAAGTGCAGGGTCGCGATATAGTAATAATCTCGGTAATACCGAGGTCGAATCCATAGGGACTGAATCTTGTACGTATTCTGAAAGTAACTTGAACTAGAACTAGACTAAGATGTAATCTAAATTAGGAAAATTTAAGAGAATAATGATGAAATCTTAAACTAAAAACTATAAATTTAAAGGTGGTAACTAGGGTGCCAAGGATCCACTTTTAGAGATCAGGGAGATCTATGCTTAATTCATAAATACAACTAGGATCAGAGTCCTATCTTCATCCAGTTGGGAGATATAACATTAAAATTCAAATTTGAACTTTCTTTGATCCAATTTTTAAGAGATGAGAGGTATGAGAATTAGAATTGATTCCATCACAAAACCATGCCCATGAGATAAAGCAAATAACAGAATTTAACCAATCCACATCCAATCTAAGGGAGTTATGAATGTTAGGAAGGATTTCATCATCCAACCATACTCAGGAGACGATGGTAAACAACAAGGCTTCCTAACTTCATAAACACAGTAATGAAAAGAACATGCTTAGAGTTATTGCATATCTATTGTAATTTAAGTCACAATAAACCATTAAAAACTAAAAACATTCCATATAATCAAACTATAATCAAGATCAGTTCAGTTTAAACAAGAATAAAAAGGCATAAAAAAAATCTATTATCTCACTACAAGCTTTATGTCTTAGCCCTAGCTAAGAGGTTTAGCCTGACATAGTCATGATCAAGCTAAAACTTAGAAAAATATCAAAGAAAACAAGGAAAACTAAAGAAGGGGAAGAAGAAAACTCAGCTGGCCCGTGCTCCATGCTCTCTCTCTTTCCTCCTTGCGTCTTCACGTCCTAAGATGCCCTCTCCACGTCATCTCTCTCTCTCTCTCTCTCTCTCTCTCTCTCTTTCTCTCCTTTTATATGTGTTTAGGTCAGATGGAGTGGAGAACCGACTCCACTTTCGTAACAAGAGGCGGTGACCCAGCAAAAGTACGGAAGAAGTTGCGTTTGGATGTAACGCCCTGAAATTCAGGGGTCGAGCAGGAGCCCAACTCCCGAGTACCAACACATCACTTATGCCACATAGATAGTGATGATTAAATGTTGTCTGTATTAGTACCTTAAACATGGGTGGGATTATACCAAAATAACATATCATACTCCAGAGATAGTTAAATTTCACAAGCGAAAGACTGTGATAGATATATAAAGTATATAAACTGATGTAGGTTTCCAAAGTGTGAACATGTTACCAGGTTAAGTATATACATATATACTCCAAAAATAAATAAAATAAATATACATGGGTGTTTCAAAAGTACAAAAATAATAAGTGTAATGGGGTCTAATCAGCATCCCTGTAACCCCGTCGATCAGAGCACGGTCTATATAGACTCGCCTGATAGCTGCATGTAGGAGAATTTTTCCTCATCATTGTAGAAGTCTAGCTCTACCTCAAAAACATCGTCATCATCTGCAACTAAACCAGAGTCTGGTTGGTGTTTAAAACACTATCTCAAAATATGGGAGTGAGTGATCAACTCAGTGGAGCTATGAAGCAAAGGTTAACATTTATCAATTCAGTCAAATAGTAATGATAAAATAATACAACAATCAGGTCCTAAGTACTATTATTAATGCAAGGATGGTATGTGATAATGATGCATGCCCTCACCTACAGTCCCTCTGTGACATCATCTTATGTTCGCGGCATGTACCCCTTCCTCTGTGCACTTCCTCGCTAAAGCACTGTGCAATGCGATATATGGTCGTATTAGCCAAGTTCTTAATTAGACATATTCATATAGCAGGATTGGGAAGCTAAGGCACCTCCCTTTATATTATATACCCAAACATTGATCCATCTAGGGTCGTCAATCCTAGTAATCACATACGATAGACAATTTTCAAGTCATTATGGAGAGGCTCGTCACCTCAGCGCAGGCCTGGTTTATACTCTAGTTTACTACGGAAAGGCTCATCACCTTAACGTAGACCTAGTGTATACTCGAGGTCACTACAAGCTCATCACCTGATCGTAGGCCGACAGCTCGAATACAGTGTCCCATACCATCGTATTCGGCTCACGAGTCTGGGTTTCTCACTCGACACTACGGGGAGGTTCGTCACCCCAGCGTAGGCTGACAACACAACCACGGTGTCCCATACCACTATGCCTAACTCATGAGTCTTAGCGGATCGAGGTACCAAGGTTAAACGGGCTTTGCACTGGTAAGTTGGTACCTTATATTCAAACAATAGCATCCATATATAGTGAACATACATTAGGCCAATTAGGTTGCTTGACAAGCTCGACTGGTATGAGCGTATGTCGAGTTGATCGACATGGACTGCGTAAGCACTCCACATGGCCTAACCACTATCGACTAATGACACACGACTCAGATTCCTTGAACCTATTTAGTGTGGTGAAACGACCTCGGCCATTAGCTTAGAAATCATTACCTATTGCCTGGATTACGTCGTAGCCCCAAACACACTCCAAGCAATTGTATACACATGTAGTAGCTAAAGACAGTATGTGAAAACTAAAATCAAATATAAATCTTACTTGAGCAATTTGACAAAACACATACTACACATGTTACCGTACATAGGCATTTCATCCTTAAACTCACATAGTAGCAAGATAGGTTATATAAAGGATACTATAACTATAGTTAATGGAATTGAGAATCCTATCTTAACACCCTCATTACATGCATTTAAATAAGTATTTTCACATTCAAGCATTTTATCAAACACTTAGGCTACACATATCCTATAAATGTAATAAAGTAGTTATAACAGGAATCATAGCAATTCCCTTTACAAAGGGTTCACCATACGAACAACAATCATGTATTCTCAGTCAATAAATATGGCAAGCATAAATCATAATTCCATACTCATTTAAACATTTCAACAAATACATGGAATGCATTAAAATTAGCATAGTCTACATAGGTATATAGTATATGGAAAACATCGTATCTACGTACATGTGGCAGCAATCAAGTCAGTCATAAATCATTACTGACATTGAAAGCCTTAAAAACCATAACCTAAACATTTATAGTCTGCAACTCATAACGAACTTAGTTTAAATCCTAAGTCTTTGTCTACAGCACAACGAAAACCTATAACATGAAATAGGTTAGCTATTTCACCATTTACTCTATTTGAATATCTAAAACAGATTAGGTTTAGGATTTTTTACCCAAGAACGGAATCGGAATCGCCGGGATAGCGATGCAGACAGACTGATTCGGCACATGGAGTGACAGGAAAAGATCCCAGGAATAATCTCCCACTTTCTCTCCCACTTTCTCTCTCTTTCCTTCTATCTTTGCTCTCTTCTCTCTCCTAGGGTTAAAAATTTGTATGTGAAGGGAGAGAGAGGGTTTAAGGACCTTATATAGGCCCAAGACTGATGTAAATGGCCCTAGGGCCATGGTATATTTAGGTTATAGCCAAAGAGTGGCTGTTTTGGTCCAACGGAGCACATCCAGAGGCCTCTTTTCTTCATGCGGTCAGACTTAAACTTCTTGACATTAGATCTAGGTCAGGTTAAAATCTCAGTCCAATCGGATCAGTGAATCGGCTGCAGGGAACTAGTTTCAATTCAACAGTCACCGATACTCGATCAGGGCCACAAGTGCACTAACATGTGTTGAAAATTTTTCCTGATCTGAAGGTGTAATTAGGTCAAATTCTGATGGTCTGAATCCTTAGATTTGACTTGTAAGTGAATGACTCAATTCACTTAAGTTTCAGTTCATTTCCTAAAGATATTCGCGTTTCTCACACACTTCCCTCTGGGCTCAAGTTGTGTGTTTCTGGATATCTTTAGGACTTGATTTCTGAGGTGGTTGTCAAGTCTAGCAATGTGGTCATACCCGTATAGTTTCGGGGTAATCGGACTTTTGAAGCGCTGTCCAGATTCGATACGAAGTTTCATGATGCTCCTGAGAGCAACTGGGTTTTGAGATGGATTATAGGTTTTTAGGTAACATAGCGTTAATGGTTTTACCCAGTTTGAGTCTTACAGATCGTATTTAAAGTGATTAGTGCTAATTTTACAGATAATCTAGTTTAACACTTAGTTAATTCACGTCTAATTTCTAAAGGATTTGGTCCTTAGTGATTTCTACTTGAGGTGGTACTTGGGTCTTTGTACGGATTTTTTTGAAACGTTATACTTTACCCCCCTTAAAGAAAAATTTCATCCTCAAAATTAGTACCTTTACATACTCCTCGAGAATCTGAGGATAGTTCTTTCGGACCTCAACTTCTGTTTCCCAAGTAGCTTCTTCCTCAGTGTGATGCGTTCACAATACTTTCACAAGTGGGATTACCTTACTACGCAACACCTGCTCCTTCCTATCCAGAATATGCGTCGGTTGTAGTACATAAGTAGCATCTTCACTCAACTGTACCTGCTCCCATTTGATAATGTGGGAAGCATCAGGAACATATTTTTTCAGCATCGATATATGAAATACGTTATGCATGCCGGCAAGTGATGTGGGCAAAGCAAGGCAGTAGGCTACAACACCTACTCCGTCAAGTATCTGGAATGAGTCGATAAATCTCAACGTGAGCTTCCCCTTCTTGCCAAACCCAAGAACTCCCTTTATTGGAAAAACCTTAAGGAATACATGGTCCCCAATCTCGAACTCTAATTGTCATCGCCTTGTATCGGCGTAGCTCTTCTGTCTACTCTATGCTACTAGAAGTCGATGCCTGATGATTGCGATCTTCTCTGAAGTCGCCTCAACTAATTCTGGGCCAATCAAGCTCTTCTCACTAACCTCCGCCTATCAGTGCGGTGCTCGATAGGGATGCCCATACAAGGCCTCATAGGGAGTCATGCCAATACTCGCTTGAAAACTGTTATTATAAGCGAACTCTGCATAAGGAAGATAATTATCCCAACTATCCTTGAAATCAAGCATACAAGCTCGTAGCATGTCCTCTAACACCTGATTCACCTGCTCCATCTGCCCATCAGTCCGTGGATGGAACGCCGTACTGAACTTCAGTTTCACACTCATTGTTTCCTGGATACGAGTCTAGAAGATAGATGTGAATCGAGTGTCTCTATCTGATACGATCTCCATAAGAACCTCATACAGACATATAATCTCCTTGATGTATAACCTGGCCAAATCATCTGCTGAGTTTGAGACTCTAATCGGGAGAAAATGGGCCGATTTCGTCAATCGGTCCATGATCACCCAGATGGAGTCGTGTCCCTTCCTCGTCTTCAGCAGCCCTGAGATGAAATCCATAGAAATGAAATCTCACTTCCATTCAGCTATGGGCATGGGCTGAAGCAGTCTAAGAGGTCGGCGATGCTCTACCTTGACCTACTGACAGGTCAGACAACGAGACACATAATCTACTAAGTAGGCCTTCATGTTATCCCACTAGTACGAGCGCTTCATCTCTTGGTACATCTTCGTACTCCTAGGATGCATTGTCATCCTTGAATTGTGAGTAGCTTCGAGAACTTCCTTCCTCAGGTCATGAAGATTTAGGACGCATAGGCGACCACGATAACGTAAACCCCCATCCGTTCCAACACTCCATTCTGAGTCTTCACTATCACCAACCTGTTCTATCATCTTCGTCAATAGCTCATCCTCTCTCTAAGCCATGATAATCCTATCATAAACAAGTGGTTGCACCCGAATATGTGTGATGCTCTCGAACGGCTCCTCTATTGTAAGCTTCTGCTCAAAGTCCTGCACAAACTCTACTATATTCCATTCATCTATCATCAGCGGAGCTGCAAATGCTATAGTCTTCTTGCAGCTTAACGTGTCTGCCACGAGGTTAGCCTTACCAGGATGGTAGGAGACCTCGAACTTGAAGTTCTTTAATGTTTCCATCCAACGTCGCTACCTCATATTTAAGTCTCTCTGTGTGAATATGTATCTAAGGCTCTCGTGATCGCAAAAGAGCTCGAACTCCTCTCCATAGAGGTAATGTCTCCAGAGCTTTAATGCAAAGATGACGGCCGCTAACTCTAGGTCGTGCATAGGGTAATTTTCCTTATGTTTGCTCAACTATCGTGAGGCATAGGCAATAATCCGGTCCTTCTGCATCAGAACACAACCTAAACCAACATGAGATGCGTTAGTGTATATCTTATACTTGACCCCTTGGTCTGACAATACTAGTACAGGGGCGGACGTCAGCTTGTCCTTCAGCTCTTGAAAAGATGCTTCGGCATTCTTTGTCCAGACAAACTTGAGATCTTTCCGAGTCAGCTGAGACAACGGTTTGTCTATCTTGGAAAAATCTCTAATGAACCGACGGTAGTAGCCTGCCAGGCCAAGAAAACTGCTCACTTCAGTGACTAAACCGAGTTGTTCCCAGTCTTGCACTGTGGTCATCTTAACGAGGTCTATAACTATCCCTTCATTGGACACCATATGCCCTGGGAACTTGACTTCCTCTTTCTAGAAGTCGCACTTCTTGTACTGTGCAAACAATTAGTTCTTCCTGAGCGTATCAAAGACTGCTCGCAGGTGCTCCTCGTGCTCCTTCCGACTCTCAGAGTATATCAGGATGTCATTTATAAATACGATGATGAATCAGAATAGATACGGTTGAAACACCCGGTTTATTAAGTCCATGAACACGGCTAGTGCGTTTGTGAGTCCAAATGACATCACAAGGAACTCGTAGTGCCCAAAATTGGTCCTAAAAGCTGTCTTCTGCACGTCCTCATCCCTGACGTGCAATTGGTGATATCCTGACTATAAGTCGATCTTCGTGAAATACTGCGCCTCCTTCAACTGATCAAACAGATCATCTATCCTGGGCAAAGGATACTTGTTCTTCATCGTCACTTGGTTCAATCTGCGATAATCAATACACAATCGTAGAGATCCATCCTTCTTCTTCACAAATAACACAGGTGCTCCTCACGGGGATACACTAGGCCGTATGAATCTGGCCTCCAACTGATCATCGATCTGTTTCCTCAATTCCTCCATCTCACATGAAGGCATGCGATAAGTTAGTAGTGAAATGGGTGACACACCATGCACAAGATCAATAGTAAAATTGATCTCGCGCTGAGGAGGCAACCCAGGTATCTTTCTGAACACATCCTCAAAATCTTAAATGACTAATATGGTTTTAAGTGTTAGGCCATCAACATTCTTTAACAACAAATCATAATAACGCAGGCGACAGGGCAAACTGACCTGAACTGTAAAAGCAAAGGTCGTGCCCTCAGGTGCATGGGTTGTCATCACTCTAGTATCATAATCGATCTCATCCTTCATCTTGGTGAGCCAATCCATACCGAGGATAACATCAGAATGCCATAGTGGGGCAATGATCAGGTCAATGAGTACTGTCCTAATTCCTAAGTCTATCGAGCAATCCGTACACATCTTAGTAATGTCTGAAAAGGTCCCTATGGCGGTAAGGATCCTTACTCCCTTCGTAGGACTCGTTTCCAACCCCAGTCGCTTGATTACTGCGCATGATACTATAGAGATAGTAGACCCGGTGTCCATCAATAAGAAGACCAGTATACCTTGCATATGTGCTGTGACTTCGAAAGCTAGTGGTGCTATAACTGCTGTCTTGGATGCCTCAGCTGAGAGTGAGTGCACACGAGCTTACTGTGAACGGTTCAGTTATGGTACCATGGGCTGTTGAGGTGGCCTAAATCGAGGTGCAGGTGGCTGAAATGATGGATGTGCTGGTGCTAACTATAGAGGTGGAGTTGCAATCATCTGAGGAAGCGGGCGCGCGGTTGATCCTCTAAGGCAGCGAGGAGTTGTTGTCCCTCATCTTGGTGAAACGGTAAGTATCTGCATGGCCCGACCTCTTGCAGTAAGTGCACCACAAGTCTAGTTGACTTACAGGGGCTGGTGGAGCCGCGAGCCTGGGAGGCGAGTCTGCAGGGGGCCTTTTGCGAGGAACGGCTTGCTTAGCAAATCCGGTCGCGACCTAGGAATAATAGGCATGTGTGTGCGGGACAATCTATCCCCATCCTGCTCCACTTGCAGAGACATGTCCACTAGCTCAACATAGGTAGATATGCTAGTGCGACACATCTTCGAGCGTATCTCAGGTCGCAGGCCCTTAGAAAACTACCACATCCGCATCGACTGATCAACTAATATCAATGAAGCATACCTAGTTAGCTCCTTGAATCTGTTCTCGTACTTAGCCACTATCATCCCTCCCTGATGGAGGCGAAGGAATTCACTCTCCTTCTCATGCCGATATGTGAGGGGAAAGTACTTCTAGTGGAAGCGGGTCTCGAAGGCCTCCCACGTCCATATGTATCCAACAACAATGGTCTGAAGGACACTATCCCACCAGAGGCTAGCCTCCTTCTCGAACATATAGGTGACTACCTTCACCTACTCTGCCTCAGTATAGTGTAGCGACTTTAGCATCTTAGAGATGCGATCTAGCCAATACTTGGCCTCCCCAGGTCTGTGAGTACCCACAAAGGTAGGAGGTCGAAAGCGATGGAATCGTTCAAAGAGACAGCTAGCACTCATATTCCCAGTCGGCTGTACGAGTGGTGCAGGTAGAACCACACCCATGCTCTGGGCAAAGACCCCGCAATGGTGGTAAAAAACTGCTGCTGTTGCTATGCTACTGCTGTTGTTGTTGCTGCTTCAAGAGCATCATCTGCTCCAACCTATTAGTAGGAGGAGCCGACTGAGGCATGTTCGGTGTCAAAGTATATGCATGGTTCTGCTCTTGAACTAGTGGTGCAACAGGTGTCAGCCCATTAGTGGGGCCAGTGGTCGGCAGAAAATCTGACATAGTGTCATGAGTTGGGCCCAAACTGGGGTCGTCTAGCTATCGCTTAGGGGAGGTGCCCCGTTAATCGAATCACCAAGAGTGAGACGTGCCGTACTCCTTGTGGCCTTAGATGGCATTCCCTATGTAAGACCCGTATCTTGGTCCGTACCGTTCCATAGACTTTCGTGGTCTTACCGGTCGAATTCCGGTAACCTTCGACCCTTAACCGATATCGACGTGTGACCCTGATTCATATACCGACAATCCGAGTCGACTCAACCCGAGACCAATACCATAGCGACCGCGCCGTCGTTGTGGTTCCGATACCGCGACTTGCGCGCCAAGGCGATACCCTGGTCAAGAGATGTGGGCCAATGTTCGGTGCGAGAAAATGCCGCGGGTTGCGAAACCCAAGGGAATCTGTATGATGTGTCACATCAATCACATCAATCCCATCAATTAATCAATCCATCAAGCCATCACATGTCAAGTACACATCACTTTATTCCCTTTTTCCAAGCAACCATAAAAGTCTTCACCACCCATACCTCTCTTACACAAAAAGCCACAAAAGTCTTCACCACCCATACCTCTCTTACACAAAAGCCTCAAAAGTCAAGCTTTTCTTACACAACCATCACTCACCACATCCATCCATCACTCTCTCTCTCTCTCCCTTTACAACTCTCTCTCTTTCTCTCTTTCTCATTTCAAAATTTCCAAGCAACAAAAAAATTCCAAGACTCCATACGTATGGAATTCTCCCTCTCTTCCTAAACTCCAAATGTGGCCCACCTCTTCATCCCAAGATCTCCCATCTCAACCCTCCGTTCCTCATCTTAACCGTTGAAAACCAAGTTAAGGTGCCAAGGAACTCCTAGGAGTAAGAAGATCGGACGGTGGGTGCTAGATCATTCTAGTTTTTCTTATTTTTATGATGTGCCAAGTGAGGCCCACCGATCAATGGTGTGGATCTCACTTGGGACTCTAAAATGTGGCCGATGGCCCACTTGGATCATCATGATCGTTTCATGATGGGGCCATTCTCCATGGACCCCATCATGATGTTTATTTCATTTAGAAAGGTCATCTAGACCGTCCATATCGGTGGGGAATGGATCTCCATTGTTGATTTACATTTTCGATGGTCCCATGTATAAGGGATCCGTTTATTGTATGATTTTCTTTTAAGGGAGGGCCCATAATGTCGGGGTCCCTCCATCACAAGGCGTGTCCCACTCTCCATGTCTCTCTCTCTCTTTTATTTCTTTTATTTTATTTTATTTTATTTTATTTTATTTTTTATGCAATAGGGTTGTGTGGCCCACTTGAATGGACCTCACCTCGAGGTATTTATTTTGTGCAAGAGTCCTTCAAGTGGGGCCCACCTTGCATGTTGTACCCCCCCCCATCATCCATTAGTGGTGGCCCACTTCAAAAGGGCCACCACAATGCTTATTTCTTTTGAAGAGGCCCATCGTCCAGTGTCTGGGATGCTGGACGTCCATGTTCAAAAAAAAAAAAAGGGGAAAAAGTGAAGTTTTTGGGGTGGTCCCCTCGTGTAGGCCCCGCCTTGATGTAGATATTCGATCCAAGCCGTCCATCCTCTTACCCACAATATTTTAGCCGTTGGGTAGAAGTTTGGGGCTGATTGGAAGACCTGGTGGGCCATAGCATCAAAGAACGCATCATTACCATTCAAGGATCATTTTCTGATTTTATTTCATTGTCTGATCACAAAAAAATTCGAACTCTGGACTCATTTCGACTGTTGCGGGCCACTGAATGCAATGGCCGGAGCGGATTTCATTTTAGCGGGCCCCATGCGTGAAAAACCCCGGGAAAATGGTTTTTCCCCAAAATCAGAAATTCAAGAGGCAGAGCCTCTGCCTTTACTTGTCAGCGGCAGCAGAGCTGCACGCTGCTGTGTGCAGCCTTGAGTGACGGACGGACGCAGGGGCCCATGGCCCTGCGTGTGGGCCCCACCATAATATTTATTTATTATCCAACTTGCTCATGAGGTGGGCCACCCCAGTGGTGGGCCCCCCCTCCAAAAATGAGAACGATCCAAGACTCAGGTGGCCCACACCACATGAAACAGTGGGATTGAAATCTACCATTGAAATCTTTCTGGGGCCCACAGATGTGTTGGATCAAACTAAAATTTATGTTATCCCTTCATCCAAGTCCGAGCGACCTTATGAACGGGTCGGATGACATCTAAACATTACAGGGTGGGCCCCACACGGGACCCACAATGATGTATTTGTTAAGTCCATCGTCCAGCGACGGTGGCACCCACCACGGTGGCGCCCACCTTATGTACGTGCTGCCTCCACCGTCCAGCGGACGGTGGGGCCCTGTGTGATGCATGTGCTTTATCTGCACTATCCACTGGACAGTGGGACCCACCCTTGACGCGTGTGATGCATCCAAACCATCCACCCCTTTGATTTAGCTAAGGCCTATGGGTTAGGCCCATTTGAATTTCAAAAGGGCTATGGGCTAGGCCCACTTGGCTTATGAAATGCTTATGGGCTAGGCCCATTGGATTCATTTAAGGCCTAAGAACTTAGGCCCATTTGATGTGTTGCAAGTCCATGGGACTAGGCCCATTTGATGTACTTCAAGGCCCATGTAATTGGACCCTTTTGTTGAAATTTTAAAGCCCATGGAAGTAGGCCATTTGATATATGTAAGGCCTAGGGGTTTAGGCCCACTTTGATATGCATACAAGGCCTACGGGTTTAGGCCCATTTAATGTACCATAAGGTCTAGGGGTTTAGGCCCATTGAACTCATATAATGCCTATGGGTTGATGTCCATTTGATGTACATGTGGGACCCAATTGGTGTGGCCCATTGGTCACATATTAGAACATGAGACTAAGCCCATTTGATGCAATCCAAGGCCCACGGGTTTTGACCCATTGCAATGCATATAAGACCCATTTGTGTGGCCCATTTATGTGGCCCATCTGATGAATAAAAGGCCCATAGGATATGGCCCATTTGATATATATATATGAAAAGCCCAATGAGATGAACCTAAGGTCCATTGCAATGTGTAAATCCCAATACCGATTATGTAGCGATGTCTAAGAAGATCGTGCCTGGGAAGCAATGTTGGTTTGACGTCCACATTACGAGTGTAATGTTGGTTGGATGTCCACATTACGACTCTCCTTAGGGCCCATGGTTGGGCCGTACTTGCTGTGTATAGGCTGTCTAGGCCCATCTGCGTTGTAAGAATGGTTCATCACTCATATACATGTTTAGTATAGTTTCATGACTCATGATCATACGCATCATATGCATGCTTGATATGAGGATTGACTGATCATAGCATATGCCTTTGGGCAGGTTGTTTATGGGCTCTTGGTTAGGCAGTGTTGCCCTATATGAGCGCACGATATGCGCAGGATTTGTTGCATGACTGGATAATATGAATCATGCATTTCGCATTTGTGTGACATGAGTATTGTACGCCCTAGCGACATCAGGGCCGTAGCCTCCACTGACGCATCGTGGTTGGCAGGATTGGATACCAAAAATCTTGTTCTACATGGGGTACTATAGATATCCCTGGGTGAAAGTCCCTAAACCCTTATGGTACCAAGAGGTTGCTCGAACGTCTAGACTGAGTGGGTAGATGAGCGCTGAGTGCCGAATACCAGTTGGCTGTGCTCTCCACTGTGTCGTGGTCGGTTGGAAGGGGGTGCGGCCTTACCCGCCCGAGTGTAGGGGGCAATCCTAGGCTGAGTCTGACCAGCTCGAGGAATGGGTCCGCTATCGACGAGTCGCGCCCGATATTGGTAGACGGATAGTGAGGTCTCTTCCACTTAGCTTATTGCGCGCGATGTGGTGACAATCTGGTTTAGAGTGTACTAGACCCCGGTGATATCCCATATTTGAGCTGTATTGATGTGTGGACATAGATGAGGATCTGTATACTTGAGTTGCATTGCACATCGCATGGCCTTAGGATGGCCGATACCATTCATGTCTTGCATCGCATAAGCCTTGGTACGGCTCATGATATTAGATCCATCTGCATATTCCGCTTTACACCGACATTGCATGTTCATATTACTACCTTGCGCACACACTTTCACTACCCTCTAAGCTTTCTGTAAGCTTATGCACGACCATTGCGTGCAGGTGGCGTTGGATCGCAGCAGTGCTGAGGCAGGAGCACGTCGCAGATCGTTTTGGAGTTTTTGTTCTTTACCATTGTATTTCCCTTTATGCTCATTATACTTGTAAAGTTTTTGATAATAGTGGAAATGTAATGGATTTCTTGGTTGTTGTTTGTGGGTTATGCCTTTGGTTATGCTTATTACGAATCAACTGATATTTAAAATCCTCCTCGTAGCATCCCAGGATCGGAACCTAGCGAATGGGAGCTAGGAGTCGAGAATGGGGTTCTACGGAGGCTGTCGGCGCCGGATTCGGCGATCTGGAATTTTGTGAGCCCGGTTTTCGAGTTTGGGGCGTGACACCCTATATACAATATAGGGTGCAACCCAGATCAGATTCAGCATACTCACAAACTCAACTAAACAGCATTCACATACTGCTTAAAGAAACTTCATGCATTTCATTTACCAAAATTGTCACAATACATGAGATACAGTATTACATGGATCATGACAGAAGATGCATGTGAGCTAATATACGCAAGGTTTCAAACACTAAAATATACTAACCACTCTACCACACTACTATGCCTAACAAGGCTATACATAGCAATAAGAAGGGAACAAGCAACAAGACAAAGTAATAGATGACTACATATACGACTAGTCGTCAGAATCCGGCGACGGTGGAGGTGCACCCTTGTCCTGCAGACAACACAGGATAGATTTCAAGGTGCAAGATACTTTCTTGAATTTTTATTTCATAAAGGTTCGGGTCTTACTGACCTCCTGTCGCAGCGCGGCCTCACCCTCCTCAAGCTGAGCCAAGCGGGCTTCTATAATAGCCCGATCACTGTCATGCTCTTGCTTAGTAGAAGAGCCCTCATCAGTGTCTTAGGTCTCCTCTTCCTCTCCTTCTTGCCCTTCTTCTATCTCATCGCCACCTTCTTCATCACTCTATTCCTCTTCACTCTCTGTCTCATCTTCACTCTCGTCGAGTTGGGCTTGATGCTGACGTGGCCCAATCTCCATGTTGTTGAGAGTAGTGTCGTTGATGAAATGGATCGGCACAAGAATTTCTGTGCCAAGTCTATAGCTGAATTCACATGCAAGCTTGCATATGAGTCGGTCACATGGGAGTGGAATAGCCATCCTAGCAGAGCGTGCGGTCTGAACTATCTATAGTAGTACATACGTAGGCAGGCATAGTTTGTCTCCCTGCCCGGCTCGATACAGAAAGTCCACCATCAGACGCGTGCACTCGTTGCGATTGCTCCACGTGGGGTACACATTGTACGTGAAGATGTGGTGGAGCAAGCAGAAGTCGTTAGTCATTTTGGTCGCTAGGAGGCTATTGTTTGGATTCCAGTGGACCAGGTAGCCACAAAGGAATCGGGTGCGGCGGTCCCTTTCACGCGCACTCTCAAGAATCTTCTCACTAGCATGGACCTCGCTAAGCGGCATTCCCATGATTCGGACTATCAAGCCAACATCGACTGTGAGGTCTCGCCTTCCCACAAGAAATTTGAACTGTAAAGGCTCCAGTGTTGGCTCCTGTATATGTGCGTAGAAGGCTCGGACAATGTTCACATTTGCTCGAGTCTTGCCCTTAAAGATAGGACCCCACTTGGCATCCACTAGGCGGTCCATCACCAGATATTGTCCAAAGAGCCTTTCGTCCACATGTGCTTCAAAAAGGACCCTACGGCCCTCAAATCTTCCATGGGACAGACCCACTAGTAGAGCCCTTTCGAGGGAAACCTGGGGATTGAGATCCCACTTTGTCCTTATCTCCCGATTGATGCTTATACTTGCTGCGACGCCTATCTGCCTCCTTGATCGAACAGGGCGGCTAGGCCAAGATTCATCCATGGAAGCCCTCTTCTTCCCCATAAGAGAAAGA
The DNA here is from genome assembly GCA_037074715.1 of Magnolia kwangsiensis. Classification (NCBI taxonomy): domain Eukaryota; kingdom Viridiplantae; phylum Streptophyta; class Magnoliopsida; order Magnoliales; family Magnoliaceae; genus Magnolia; species Magnolia kwangsiensis. Next base: position 156,788,726 of record CM073571.1, read on the forward strand.
AGCGTGGAAAGTGAAAATATTGTTGCCACAAGCTTGAAAAGAGCCATCTGAGTGAGATAACAATGGGGAATAAGATGGGTTATTGGATTTGGAGATGTATGAGACACAACTATGGTCTTGTGTGCTCAAAAAGGGGAAGAATGAAAGAGATAGAAGATGAATTTTGATGAAGGTTGTGGAGGGATGTTTGTGATGAAGAAAAGAGAGGAAATATGAGAATAAAGGAGAGATTTGAGAGGGAAAAAAGAACTTTTAAGGAAGAAGGAAAGCTTGGAGGGGTGTATGAGGGAAGAGGGGAGAAAATGGGGAGGTTATAGGGGTCCCCACACGTTTTGGTGGGCCCTACAGCCTTGAACATGAGCTAGCCCGACTAGCCTTCTACAGCCCAACAGGGCCGGACTGAGCGGGCGGTGAGGCCTCGTTGGTCGCTAGACCTCCTGGCGAGCCCTCGCCCCATGGGCGATGACATCCCCCCCGGGGGTGCCGTATGTGTACTGGGTCCACTTTGGATCCCCTGATTTGCACCATTTGGGCCCCCTAGTCCGTTTGGGTGGTTTCGGGTTCAATCTCACGTATAGTCACGCTTTTTGGTTTGTTTAAGTGTGGAACTTGTCAATTTATCATCTAAACCCATCGATTGACGGCCTAGTAATGATCTGGGGTCACCACGCATGATCTCTGATGTGTACGAGCCCTGATTCTAAGGGTCAATTTAGGTCAATTCCATCGATTGGCAAAACTGGGCATCCTATGACTGTTTTTACATTTTATCGCTCCCCCTACGTCAAAGTACGTCAGTGTGCATCGTGTTACCATAACTCAGGTGTAGTTTAATCCAAATCATACTATGATACCAACTTATAACACCCTGAAATTTGAGGGTCGAGCAGGAGCCCAACTCCCGAGTTCCAACACATCACTTATGCAACATAAATAATGATGATTAAATTTTTTCTGTATTAGTGCCTTAAACAGGGTAGGATTATGCCAAAACAACATATCATACTCCAGAGACAGTTAAATTTTACAAGCGGAAGACTGTGATAGATATATAAAGTATATAAATTGATGTAGGTCTCTAGAGTGTGAGCATGTTACTAGGTTAAGTATATACATGTATACTCCAAAAATAAATAAAATAAATATGCATGGGTGTTCAAAAAGTGCAAAAATAACAAATGTAATGGAGTCTAATCAGCATCCCTGTAACCCCGTCGATCAGAGCATGGTCTACATAGACCCACCAGATAGATGCATGTAGGAGAATTCGTCCTTGTCATCGTAGAAGTCCGGTTCTGCCTCAAAAGCATCGCCATCATCTGCAACTAAACCAAAGTCTGGTTGGTGTTTAAAACACCATCTTAGAATATGGGAGTGAGTGATCAACTCAGTGGAGCTATGGAGCAAAGGTTAACATGTTATCAATTCAGTTAAGCAGGAATGATAAAACAATACAACAATCAGGTCCTAAGTACTCTTATTAATGTAAGGATGGTATGAGATAATGATGTATGCCCTCACCTACACTCCTTTTGCGACATCATCTTACGATTGTGGCATGCACCCCTTCCTCTATGCACTTCCTCACCAAAGCATCATGCAATGTGATGCATGGTCGTGTTAGCTAAGTTCTTAATTAGACATATTTATACAACAGGATTGAGAAGCTAAGACACTTCCCTTTATATCATATACCCAAACATTGATTCATATAGGGTCATCAATCCTAGTAATTATATACGATAGGCAGTTTCCAAGTTGCTACGGAGAGGCTTGTCACCTCAGTGTACGCCTGGTTTATACTCTAGTTTACTATGGAAAGGCTTATCACCTCAACATAGACCTAGTGTATACTCAAGGTCACCACGGGCTCGTCACCTGATCATACGCTGATGGCTCGAATATAGTGTCCCCTGCCACCGTATTCGGCTCACTAGTCTGGGTTGCTTACTGGACACTACGGGGAGGCTCATCACCCTAGCGTACGCCGACAGCATGACCACGGTGTCCCATACCACCATGTCCGGCTCATGAGTCTTAGCGGATCGAGGTACCAAGGTTAAATACGCTTTGCACTGGTAAGTTGGTATCTTAGATTTAAACAGTAGCATCCATACATAGTGAGCATACATTAGGCTAATCGGGTTGCTTGACAAGCTCGACTGGTATGAGCGTACATTGAGTTGATCGATATGGAGCACATAAGCACTCCGTGTGGCCTAACCACTATCGACTAGCAGCGTACGACTCGGATTCCTCGAACCTATCTGGTGTGGCGAAACGAACTCGGCCACTAACTCAAAAATCATTACCGATTGTCTGGACTACGTCGTAGCCCCAAACACGCTCCAAGCAATTGTATACACGTGTAGTAGCCAAAGAAAGCATGTGACAACTAAAATCAAATATAAATCTTACTTAAGTAATTTAACAAAACACATACTATACATGTTACCGTACATAGGCATTTCATCCTTAACTCACATAGTAGTAAGATTGGTTATATAAATGATACTATAACCATAGTTAAAGGAATTGAGAATCCTATCTCAACACTCTCATTACATGCATTTAAACAAGCGTTTTCATATTTAGGCATTTAATCAAACACTTAGGCTACACATATCATATACATGTAATAACGTAGTTATAACAAGTATCATAGAAAATCCCTTTACAAAGGGTTCACCATATGTACAACAATCATGTATTCTCAGTCAATAAACACGGTAAGTATAAATCATAATTCCATACTCATTCAAATATTTCAACAGACACGTGGAACGCATTAAAATCAACATAGTCTACATAGATATATAGTATATGGAAAACGTCATATCTATGCACATGTGGCAGCAATCAAGTCAGTTATAAATCATTACTGACATTGAAAGCCTTGAAAACCATAAGCTAAACATTTATAGTCCGTACCTTTCGCTGGTTGACTCGTAACGAACTCAATTTAAACCCTAAGTCTTTTCTACAACACGATGACAACCTATAACATGAAATAAGTTAGCTATTTCACCATTTACGCTATTTGAATATCTAAAACTGATTAGGTTTAGGATTTCTTACCCAAGAATAGACTCAGAATCACTGGGATAGTGACACAGACAGACTGATTTGGCACGTGGAGTGACAAGGAAAGATCCCAGGAACAGTTCCTACTTTCTCTCTTTTTCCTTCTCTCTTTGCTCTCTTCTCTCTCTTAGGGTTGCAAATTCGTATGTGAAGGGAGAGAGAGGGTTTAAGGCCCTTATATAGGCCTAGGACTGATGTAAATGGCCCTAGGGCCATGGTATACTTAGGTTATAGCCAAAGAGTGGCCGTTTCGATTTTCTCGAAGCACATCCAGAGGCCCTTTTTCTGCATGCGGTTGGACTTAAGCTTCCTGATATTGGATCTAGGTCAGGTTAAAATCTCGGTTCAATCGGATCAGTGGATCAGCCGCGGGGGACCGGTTTTAGTTCAATGGTCACCGGTACTCGATCAGGGCCACAAGTGCACTGACATGTGTTAGAAATTTCCCTTGATCCGAGAGTGTAATTGGATCAGATTCTGACGGTCTGAATCCCATGATTTGGCCTGTAAGTGAATGACTCAATTCACTTAAGTTTCAGTTCATTTCCTAAAGATATTTGTGTTTCTCACACACTTTGCTTTGGGCTCAAGTTGTGTGTTTCTGGATACCTTTAGGACTTGATTTCTGAGGTGGTTGTCAAGTCTAGCAATGCGGTCATACCCGTATAGTTTCGGGATAATCGGACTTTCGACGCGGTGTCAATATCCGATACGGGGTTTCATGATGCTCCCGAGAGTAACTAGGTTTTGAGATGGATTCTAGGTTTTTAGGTAACATAGCGTTAATGGTTCTACCTGGTTTGAGTCTTATAGATCGTATTTAAAGTGATTAGTACAAATTTTATAGATAATCTACTTTAACACTTAGTTAATTCAGGTCTAATTTCTAAAGGATTTGGTCTTTAGTGATTTCTGCCTGAGGTGGTACTCGGGTCTTTGTATGGATTTTTCGGAGACGTTACATTGGATGAGATTTTGGAAAGGTGATCGTTGCAAACGTGGATTCTGACTCCTTGGTGAGGTTTAAGACCCCCCTCTGAAGGTTCTGAGCGGTTTGGATCACCCATTCGACCACAAACAGTGGCCCACAACTTCCGGCAATGTTTAAGAAAACCGGACATGCATAAGGTGCGAAAGAACTTGCACTGACATGTTCGGTGGGCCACATAGTGATGTTTTCGGCGAAATCCACCCCGTTCATTGGATTTTTAGTGAAATTTCAGTCGGAAAGGAGTGGTTTTGGTCGAGTTTTGGTGCGGTCCACTATATCAAATTACCTCACCGTTCAACCTACATTTTTCGGCAATTCACATGTGTACGTGTGCATGGGACCAAAATGCCACCATGACCAGGGTTGTGGCCCCCCTCTGGATGGACGGTCTGAATCATCCATTTGGATGATGGGTGGGCCCCACTACTCAAAACCAATTGGACAGCGTCCACCCACTAGCGGACACTGTTTCTTTTGAAGAAGAATGTTGGTCAGCGTGCGCTGACCGACCATATGCATTCCGGTGCACAATCGGATCTCGTGTACATGGTGTGCACGCACTGCAATGTGGTGTCCATTGTGATGTTTGCACGAAATCTGCTTCGTCCATCCGTTTTACCACCTCATTTAAGGGGTTGAGACAGAAATTGAAGCATATTCAGATATTAGGTGGGCTCCAGATTAGTGTTTTATGGGCTGATCTGTCCGTTGGGCCACTTTTACAAGGATCCAATGGCTAAAATTTGACGTGTATGGTTAATTTATGGTCCTCAGGCCAGATATAAAGTTTTGAGCCAAATGGATGGTGGGAACCCTGTGATCTTACATTTTGGATGATTTTCAGGCCTCTTTAACGTAAATTGCTTGATTTTTTTAAATTTTTGGCGTGTAAATTCTTTGATCTCGGTCCCTTGGTATCCGTCCCTTACCTTAGTGATTTCTGAGCGTTAAATCCATGCTTTTAGTACCATTTTTCAATTCAGGCTCCTAAATTCACTTTGCATCACAAACACGATTAAAATATATCATTAAACAGTATTATGTTCGTAAAATCAAATAATAACTGGGGTCTAATATGCAATATTTGACCGTTAATAGGAGGTGGCGTCGTTGAGACAATCCAAGAGAGGGAGGAAGGATAGGATGGTAAAAACCTAATTTCCCCCCATATTCATGTGAGGGCAATTTGGTCTTTGAAAAATATGTTTCTCATACCATTCGAGTACTACATGGTTGTAGATGTCAGGCGGTAATATAATAATGACACAGGAAAGGTAAAATAGACCAAAAGGTAGATGGGTTTTCGTAATTAACCATTTGATAAAACTGCATCTTGAGAGAACAGACATTGAAAGGTGAGGAATTAAAATGATGGAAGGGCTAGCTCAGTAATGTCACATTTTCTAATATATAGTTGTGCTGGATCATTCAATTTCCTATCCATTGATGCAATGGTTCAGTTACCCGCCCAAAGTGATTTTTAAGTTTTGGGAAAAACAAGCTGGGGCCGCACATGATGCAGGTTCCAAATTGATGGCCATACCTTTTACATAATAATGGACATTAATTCTTGACCATCCATTTTCCTATGCATTGATCAAAAGGTTTAGATTATTTAATCATATTGTCTGCATGATGGATCATTTTGATCATCTTCCAAACTATTTCCAAAATCATCAAAGTGTTTATCCACTTTCTTGTCCATTGATCTGGTGGTTCAGATCAATTGATCAAAGAAGGCTTTTTTTTTTTTATTTTTTTATTTTTTTTTATTCACTGGCAATTTAAGATACTGCCTATAAGAGACATGAGAGACATGGTAAGATCTTTTTATGATATGATCAATATAGGTTGTTGATTTTCTTAGTCATTAATCGAATGCTTTAGATAATCTAACTATCAACGTTCTTGAGATTTACAATCAATGAAAAGTGGAGCACATGTGTTGGATGGTCCAAATTGATGATTGGCCCCTTTCAAATATAATCAGTCATGACTGTCCATTTTTCTTAGCTGTTGATAAGAAGGTTTGATCATCTAGATGAACTGATTTCTGAGATGCATGGGTAATTAATAAATGCTTTAATATAACTTGTGCCCAACAACATATATCAATGGGTGTAGGACCACTATACAGATTTGCCTAGAAAATGAACACAGAGTCAAAAGAAAGGCTATGAAAATAGAAATCCATATTGATAATAATGAAAAGGTTTAATCAGATCACTATGGTCTATCCGTCATCGGGGTCCACCCTCAAAGATATGCCTCTCAAATCAATTTGGTTGGATATCTTAACCATCAAATCAATGGCTTTAAAAATGGATGATCCATAATGATTATAGTAGAATGTTCTAATCATTTATATTTACGGTTCATCATGTGAGGCCCACCCTTGATGGCCCATCTAACTGAAACCATCTAAATGGATGCTATTGGCCAATCGATCAAAAGATTTAGAAATGGACAATACATGATGATTATACTACAAAAGAGCTAATCTTTGATATGGATTGTTCATCACGGGGCACCTACCTTCTATTGTCTAGCAATCTAAAATCACTCTCGTTAGATGATCCTCTGATCCGATCAGCGGTTGCAAAAATGGATGGCCCATACTAAGAAAAATAGGTCTAAGCCATGTACATACATCATGTGTCCTACCTTGCTGGCCCATGCCTCTTAAATCACTTTTATGAGATGATCTTAAAGTTTGAAAATGAATGATACATATTGAGTATACCAGAGAAGTCTAAGCATTGATTTATGATGGATATGAACCCCTAGGGCTGAACCACTAGTGGGTCACATGATTTTATCTTATTTTTCTCTTTATAGACTATTATTTCTCTTTTGAATTTTAAACTTCATTTTAAAAGAAGAAAGGATACAGGAGAGACAAAGTGAGATACGAATAAGCCTTACCTCATATAAACTCCTCTCGTATCTCCCAATTCTTTCCTTTATAAAACATGAAAGTATCCCTTATAAGGTTATCACAAACCAGAAGGATTCTAAAGACAAAATAAGGAATGAATTATAGTGGACTATTTTATTTATCTAGTTTGCCTTTACACAATCTAAATCAGGATTGTAATCTAGGGGCTATCTTTATTGAAATTGGGTGCTTTTAATCTATGCTGAAACTGGGGTCCTCGATCGATTGACTACCTAGGTCGATTGATCAAAATTTCCAAAATTTTCTAGTTTGCTTGTTGGAGAATTTTGGCCATGTTCGGTTGATCGAACATGGAGGCTGATTAAGGATTGCTCAATCGATGGTTAGATTGATGGCGCGCACAGTTTTGTGTAATTGTGTCACGCCCCAAACTCAGAAATCGTATTCATAGGAATTCCGATCGCCGAATCCGGTGCCGACAGCCTCCGTAGTACCCCATTCTCAGCTCTTAGCATTCATATGCCAGATTCCGATCCTGGGATCCTACAAGGAGAGTTTTTTTTTTAAAATGTACATTTAGCTAGTAATAAGCATAACCACAAGATTACCCAATTCACAACAGCAACATCGTCATCACATATCCACTAATATAATCATTTGAATACAATACTGAAAGGGAAATACATAAGTAGAGGATCAAGCTCCAGAAGACCACTGCACGCTCCAAGCTCAACACTGCTGCAACCTAACATCACCTGCACGCATCTATCGTGCATAAGCTTATAAAAAGCTTAGAGGGTGGTGCAAGTGTGTGCACAAGGTAAGTATCAAATGTTCAATACAATGCCATCATCATACAATACCGAAATTACGGGTCATCCATAAATCATACAATATCAGAATAAGCAGAAATACTGACAAGATCATGAATTATCAAAGTAAGCAGAAATACTAACAAGATCATAAATCATACGATGACAGAGTAAGCGGAAGTACGGATAAGTCCATAAGTAAATCAATAGCAGAATACGCAATATAGAACAGCTATGCAAGAAGGAGTCATGAAGAACCAAATATCAGATGCCGAGGATACAATGCAATATGCAAATCCTGCTAAGTCTGTCTAGGCCATATAAGTGCAGAAATATAGCAACCCAAAATGCCATATGCCTGCGGATGTAATACAATATGCGATGTGAATGAAATGACCATGCTGGAGTGTGAAGTCAGGTTGATAGTACGTAGTATCGCAGGCTACGGGGTCCACCACAAGGGACTTCTATCCAAACCAGTCCCATACCTAAATTTGGATAGTCAGACTCAACGTGGTAAACTCCTGATCTCAGGTTAGTCGCGCGCCTAACCGAAATCCTTGCCATAACGAAGGTACATAACGATTAGTTGCACACCACCAGCCCGAGTGGATAGTGAATGAATGAATGAACATGCAACTCCTACTCAATAAGTCCACATAATAGTACGGTTCCTCTCTGAGAATCACCGGGGTCTATTACACTCTAAACCAGATTGTCGCCCCATCGTGCGCAACAAGGTGAGTGGAAGAGACCTCATTATCCGCCTGCCAATATCGGGCCCGACTCGTCAATAGCGGACCCATTCCTCGAGCTGGTCAGACTCAACCTAGCATTGCCCCCTCCTCTCGGGCAGGTAAGGCCGCACCCCCTTCCAACCGATCATGACACAGTGGAGAGTGCAGCCATCTGGTAATCGGCACTCGGCGCTCATCTACCCACTCGGTCTAGACGTTGGAGCATCCTCTGAAACCAAGAGGGTTCTGGGACTTTTACCCAAGGATATCTATAGCACCCCATGTAGAACAGATTTTCGGTATCCCATCTGACCATCCACGATATATCTGTGGAGGCTACAGCCCTGATGTCGCTAGGGCGTACGGTGGTCATGTCACACAAATGCGAGATGCATGGGTCACACAGTGCAATCATGCATCAATCCTACGCATACCGTGCACACATGTGGGGTAGCTTCGCCTATCAGGGAGCCCCCCATGAATAACCTGCCCTATGGCATATGCAATGGTCAATCACATCTCATAACAAACATGCAGATGATGCGTATGTGTTATGATGCTATGCTGTCTCATACTCATAATCGGTGTCAATAACCGACATCAACAATCAACCTCAACAATGTGGACATTTAACCAACATTACCCTTAAGGAATGGCCCATATAGAGCCTAACATACAGGGGACTCATGGCCTCACACAAGGGCCAAATATACAACACCATGGGCCTCACTCAAGAGTTTAATATACGTCACGATGGGCCTAACATACATCATAATGGGCCTTACCCATAGGCCCCCAAATAGATCACTATGGGCCTCATCAGGTAGGCCTCATACACATCACATTGGGCCTTAGACACAGGTTGGGTACACATCACGACGGGCCTCATACAAGGTCTAATATACATCATCATAGGTCATAATTACATCACATCGGGCCTCACTCGTGGGCTGCATATATATCGCTATGGGCCTTGGCACAAGGGCCGTAAATACATCTCATTGGGCTACTTCCATGGTCCTTAAATACATAACAGGCGGGCCCTACACATGGGCCTATTATACGTAATAGGTGGGCTTTGCTCAAAACGAAGATGGGCCTAAACGGCCTGTAGACTACAAATATGGGCCTATCAGTGGTCCTTAAGGAGAGTGACAATGCGGACTTTGAACTAATATCATCCTTACAATGTGGACATCAAACCATCATTGCTCTCACGGCACGACTTACCTTGAATATCATAATATAAATCATGGCGGGATATCGCATAGGAATGGACCTCATATATGTTAAATGGGCCAATCCAGTGGACCAATCAGGTGGGCCAATTCAAATGGGTCAAGTCATATGGGTCTCATGTATATCAATCGAACCTAGTCAAATGGGCCAATCAATTGGGTCGAGTTATATGGGCCGACCAAATGGGCCGAGTCAGATTGGGCCTTACACATACCGTGGTGGGTCTTAATGGACGACTATCAATAAGTCAAGCTGGGCCTAATCACATGGACCATATGTACATTAAATGAGCTACAACAATGGGCCCCATGTATATAAATGGGCCACTAAACAACTAGATCTGCCTTATCTCTAGTTTCAATCTTCAAAATGATCTAAAAAAAAAAGAATGGTTGGACGGCTTTGGATGTAACCTATGCATCATGATGGGCCTAATGAAATGACGGTGTGGGGACTCCACCCGTCCAGGTGGTGAATGGACGGCGTGGATGCAACATACGTCAGTGGTGGGTCCCAAGCACGTGGTCCACCAAAATGCTTATTTTACATCCAATCTATTGATAAAGCCACATGTACATGGGGCCTACCATAATGTTTATCTGCCACCCAACTTATTGATAGGGTCACATGAGCAAGGGTCCAGAAAAATTCATTTTCCATCCACCATGTTGAAAGGTCACGTGGATAGAGCCACTGTAATGTTTATTTGCCAACCAAACTTTTGGTATGATTACATGGTCCTGGGGTCCACCGTGATGTAGTTCACAGATCCAACCCATTCATTGTGTGTGTCCCACCAATTTAAGGGTCCAAACTGAGTTTCAGGTGGATCTAAGCTGCATGTTGACCCCAGCATTTGATTCCATATGGTTTTGGCATACTATCGCATGAATGGTGATGGTGTGGGCCATCCGAGAACTATTTATGGCTGATTTTTGGAGCCAACGCATCATCAAAGGGGACCTATAAAATGAATGGCATGAATGTAGAACATATATCATGGTAGGGCCCACAACTGGAGCCCATGGGGCACACCCTTTTTTTTTTTTTTTTGGTGGACGTCCAGACTCTCTGGACGTAAAGGCAACAAATGCATGCAAAATATATATTTTATTTTTGTTCTCCCAGGTAGGACCCACATTAACTAGATCTACCCCGTCCATTGCATGTGTCCCACAAAATCAAGGGTCCAAAACAAGTTTCAGGTGGGTCCAAGCTTCTTGTGGACCCCAGCTATCATTTTTCCAAGTTTTAACGAAAAAATACTAGCATTCTTAATGCCATGGCCCGCCAGATAATTGGATCAGTCTCATTTTTTTGTTCAACACCTAAAATGATGTAAGGGTTTGGATGGACAACTTGGATCATGCATAAACATCAAGGTGGGGCCTTCTTGAACTCCCATTTTCAAACCCATTAAGGGTAGCTTGTTACCACATCCATGTTAGTTCACACCTAACGTTAGCTACTTGCAGCGTCCATCATATATGACACATATTACAAGTGGGTCTCACTCCCACACGTGCCACACGTGTGGGATGGGCCACGCCCGAACATATGGACGGTATAGATATAAACGTACATCATGGTGGGTTACCACTGTCCACGTGGACTGTAGGGATATACAATACATTATTAAGGTGGGCCCCACTGTCACACGTGCATCACGTGTGAAATGGGTCCCACGGTCCAATGAAGGTGAGAATGAAATACATGAGGTGGGTCCCACGTGATGGGTCACCCTTCCCAATATAAATAATACTATAATATTATGTATTATAATAATATTATATTTATATTCTACTTTCTTTTGTTGCAGGTGGCTAGTACACCCCTGACAGTTCACATTTCATTGCTGGCCACGCCCAGCGTCCAATGACATTGGGCGGACAGTGTGGATATGTAGGCATTAAGGTGGGTCCCACCGTCCTGCTGTGTGGACGGTGAGGATGAAACACATACACCTTGGGGTCCCACGTGGGGCCCACCTTAGTCTCTATATGCCAGTTAACAAGGTCACACGTGCCTGGAAGAACAAGAAAAACAAATTTCGTAATGGTCCAGTACTTCTGGATACTCAGAAAGGTTCCAATGGCAGACGTTCATCCCTACTGTTTCCTGTGATATGGGCCACCTGAGCTCCAAATCGGGATAATTTTTGGAGGGGCCCTACTTCAAGGAGGGACCCACAAAATCAACATTGTTGATCATGACACACATCACGGTAACATCACGGTGGGGCCCACGGCTGGAGTCGTGGTCCTACTGTGCGTCCGTCAACGTAGCAGCGCCTGCTGCTGACGCCAGCGGGAGCAGGTGCTACCTATATTATTATTATTTTTTTTTAAAAGATAGAGTTTCTGGGATTTTTTTGTATGTGGGGCCCATATCAGGCGAATCCACTCCACCCATTGGATTCCATGGCCCGAGATGGACCAAACAAGTCCAATATCCGATATATTTCACTATATAGAAACATCTGGGGGGTATTTCAATGATAATGACATTGTTTTCAACGCTATGGCCCACCAGATACTCGGATCAACCTTATTTTTCGGTTCAATGTTTAAAATGAAGTGGGGAAAGGAATGGATGGTGTGGATTAGTCCCATACATCAAAGTGGGTCCTGTAGGAGTGGCCCACCCAAATAAACTTTGAAATAAGCTAATATTTTGTGTTTCTATATCACGTCGTCCAGGGACGTCCCTAGACGCCTGACGGTCTAGGTAAAACACACAAACAAGGTGGGCCTTGTTCAGATGGGCCACCAAATGCAGGGATGGTGTGGATGAGACACTCACCAAGGTGGGGTCCATCCGAGCGGGCCACACATCACACAAAAATGAAAGAGAGAGAGAGAGAATCACCCACCTTAGATTTGGACTTCTTCCAACAATGTGATCTAGAACTCCAAGGGAACAAGATTCAATGGTTGAGATTGATTTTCGAGGGTTGGATTTGAGGGTGGAGGGTTTGTAAAGGGTTGGAAATGGAGAGCTCTCATGGACGTTGGAAGCTCTCTTGCTAGGAAAGAAAGAAAAAAAATAAGAAAGAAAGGAGGGAGAGAGAGATAAGAGAGAGAAAAGATGTAATAATGGCATGTCATAATGAAGGTAAGAGAGTTATTGATTGCTAGGGGGGCTAGGGGTCTATACTCGCTATAGGTGGCTAGGGGTCTAGGCTAGCTATAGGTGGCTAGGAAATTATGAAGATGATGATGTCATGCACGCATAGGGTGGCGTGCCGTGCCATAGGTGGGTCCCACAAATGCGATCAAGGTCCAATAAAGCGCGGCCTACATCTTTTGATATACAACTCGGATTGCCGCACGAAACGCGGCGTTGGAACTGCGGCGACAAGGCGGTCGCTATGGCACCAATTCAGGGTCGGTCCAGGTCAGGCATACATGATTGGACTTAAGCGTCATCGCACACGAAATCCGTAGGTCACGGGTCGCTAGAATTCGGCTGGAAAAACTGCAAGAGCCTATGGAATGGTACAGGCTAGGATACGGGTCTCACAAATTGCATAATTTATTTTCCATTCCAGGTGTAACATTATGTATATATATGTGTGTGTGTGTAATACGAGATTAGGGTAGAATAAGGAGAGACAAATCATTTCAAGAGTTTGGAAAGGAGGAAACTAGGGTTTTCACATACAAAAGTTGATTCCATTTCTTGTACTTTCATTTTCATAGTGGATTGCTTGTCATTTTGTGTTAGGCATGTGTCCTAATATCTCGCCATTCCAAATGATCCTGCAGTCTTCTCAGTCGAATTCTGGCAACCCAAGACCCGTATATTGTATTTATGCGTGACCCTAAGTCACATTCTATAAGCCTGAGTCTACTCAACCCGAGACCTGTGCCATTGCGACCACGTCATCGCCGCGGTTCCAATGCCGCGTCTTATTCATCGATCTGATATTTAGATAGAGAGATCTGGCCCTCGCATTACCCCAACCATTAATCATGCATTGTGGGACCCATGGTGTCCACGCCCGCTTCCCTAGGCAATCATGTGGTGATGTCACCCTAACTTGCTAGGATGACATCATCCTACCCCCTTAGCCTCATGCCTTCTTACAACAAATCATGACTGTAGCCATGTTTCTCTTACACCAAATCATTACTTACCTATGAGAGAGAGCCTAGCCACCCTACTAATCTACCCCACTAAGTCCCTCTCTCTCTCTCCTTCCCTCTCTCATTCTCCCATTTCCTCCATGGTTGTAAGTCCTTGGACGTCCCAAGCTTTGCCAAATTCTATCCCTTGCATACTCCTATACCCCCTCATCTAACCATCCAAAGATAATCCTAACCATTGAAATATCATCCTTGGCCCATGTACTAGGACTCCATTGGTGGAAGAAGGAGCTTGAGACTTGAAGGTGGGTGCTCTCTAGAGTTAGTTCTTGCTCTCTCTCTCTCTCTCTCTCTCTCTCTCTCTCTCTCTCTCTCTTTGATCCCTTTCTTTTCCTTGCTTGGGGACTTGAAGGACCCACCAATCCATGGTGGAGATCCTCCATGATCCCCTAGGTGTGGCCTTTAGCCCATCTTCTTGCATGCATAAGCCATGGTGGGTCCATTCTCCATGGACCTAGCCATGATGATTTTTACTTTGATCCATGCCTTTAAGGGTCATTTAGACACATCATTTGCATGATGGGGATGGTATCCCCACCTCAAAATTTTTTTTATGATATGTTGGGCCCACGCATGTATGGGACCCATATGATTGTATGGTGTAGATCATGTGAGGGACTCATAGTGGCGGAATCCCTCCTTTATTGGTCATTCTCTCTCTTTCTCTCTTCTTCTTATTATGGTGGTGATGATGATGTATGTGGCTGGTGGGTCACGTGTACGTGGGCCCCACTTGATGGATGAATTACATCCAGACCATCCAGCCATGGGACGTCCAGCAGTAAAAACTGCTGGACTGAATGAAAGGAAAACACCAATATCAGTTTGATTGAAACCAGGTGGGCCACATGCACGTGGGACTCACATATGATGCATGTGCCTTATGTCAACACCGTCTGTCCAGCAAGGGATGGTGGGTCTCACGCAGCAAGCTGCTATATGACATTAGCAAGTTCTGTGGTCAGATCATGATGTATGTATTATACCCTTACTATCTGTCTGTGTGGGACCTACCCCACAGGTGTTACACATGTGGATGTGGGGCCCACTAGATGTATGAGTTGTATATTCACCATCCATTGGTGGATGGTGATAGGTAGGAACCCACCATGATGTATATATCCCAGCTGTCCCTCTATTTATGGGACGTGGGACCCACCCCACACGTGCTATGCATGTGGGGGTGGGGCCCACCTTGACGTACGTATTCTATATCCACACCGTCCACCTCTGGACAGTGTGGTGTGTGGGGCCGACCATGATGTATGGGTCTTATCCACACCATCCGTTTGCTGGATGGGTGGGGCCCACCTTGTAGTATGTGTTGTATATCTATGATGTCAGTCCCTTGGGCATGAGGCCCACCTTGATGTGTTGCTGTAGACATTGAAAATCGGTGCTCACGCTGATTTATATTAGTAAGGTGATTAAGGGGGGTGATAGGCTGATTATGGATGTTGAAGTCGCCACTAGCCGAAAAATCTCAAAATCTCACGATCTTTTAGAACCATGAAATACGTAAGGAGAGAAAAATTCGGAGACTTCCCTACCTTAAATTGACTCCTGGTCTGCGATCTGGGACTCTGGGTAAGGGACCTCAGTTATAGAGAGGGAAGGTGTTAGGTACCCTCTTTGTTTGTACAAATGTACGGTCTTTACTTTGTGTGATAAAACAATCTCAAGGGATGAATGATGTGGTCAGGATAGGACTAGGCAGACTCGTGGATTTCTGATGTGACAAGATCCGAGATTTCGGCAAGCCACAGAGCATACATCCAATGACGTGTCTTGAAGGTGGATGTGATGATGCTTATGCAAAGACTAAAAAAATGAACTAGATCACTAGAAATTTTTGATGTGACAGGATCCGAAGTACGGCAAGCCATGGAGCATATATTCGCTAGAGATCTAGAGAAGTAGGGGGGTTGAGAAGGGAGTAGATGTCATGATGAATGCTTGTATGTAAATGGATCCTTGGCTTGATCTTGAGTAGGCTATAATGGGATTTGAACCATGATCAACTGGGCTAGGTTGGGAGGTTAGGACGGTTAGGAAGGCAAGGAGTGGGCTAAGATGATAGCTGAAAAATCTAGACTTGAAGGCTTGGGAGCATCTCCTCACCTTCACTCCCTTCCTCTCTCTCTCCCTCTCACTCTCCTTCTCACTTAAGCTTGGAAGTGAAGAGTTGTCGATGAAAATATGAAGAGGAGATGACTATTTATAGCCTTCTCCAATGGCATTACTGTAATTGCTGGGTTTAAGAGGGGTAAAAGGTGAGGTGGTAAGCTATGGTTGGTTTTGGGGAGAGAAATGTCACGTGACACTCTCATTAGCCATGATGACTGGTAAAAAGGTAAATAGTGAAGTCTAGAGGGGTAAATTCGGAGGAAAGTTGACTTTTGGGCATTGGGACAGCTGTCCACACGCGGGCCGTGAGGGGTGGCATTTGATGTACTGCAGGCGGTAGTCAGACTACCGCCCGTGGCAGTCAGACTGCCACCCGGGCTTCGTTGGGCCGGGCTCACGCGTGCGGGTTTTATACGTTGTGTAGGTTCACCTGAAGGTCTTCTTTTGAGGTTTTTCGCTCAGACAAGTGGGTTTAGGCTTGGGTAAAGGAGATCCTGGTTAGGATATAAGGTATAGGTGGGGCTGCATGTGTGCTGAATGGTTTGGATCACGGTTTCGTGTTGCGGATTGAGAATTTTTTGGTCAGGGTTTGGTTTGGGTTGCGATTAAGGTTCGGCTCAAGGTATGATCATGGTTCCCGGATAGTCTTAGCCTTCTCAAGATGTAGCCTAGGTAGGGTGTCTACAGATGCTCCTCTTTGACCGAGGTTGTGAGCAACCAAAGGTCAAAGCGAGTGGACACCTCACCTTTCCGGTCAGGAAAAAAAGGGTAGTGACTCGAATCTGTTGCCCACCATGGTATCATTGTCATTCGACTATTTAGAAAATAGATGACTTGCACATATCATAAGGGTTGAGAAAAATATTGTGATTGCTTCTTGCACATTCGTCGCGGCTTTACAGATCACCAATCACAACTCTTCCACGTCAGATTGTTAATAGCATTGGAGGGTAAGTCTGAAAAGTAAGGGCCTCTATGCATTCTCACGACTTTATGAGGATTCTCATATTGTTTGATCTGTCGTTCCTTTGCTACGTAATCACCCTACGAGTATTCGGTCTGTTTGATTTCAAGTGGTTAGCTGCCCTGCAAGTTGGTGCAGCCTTACAGGGAACTCACTACGCCGACTTGGATTCAATTAAATTTTTGAACATCCCGGACTAGGTATGTGCATGTAATCTGTTGCCATGCGGTCTGCTAATTTTGATACTTTGGTTATAATGGATTGTTGTCACTTTGAGTTTGATGGTTCTTTCCAGAGATAGATCCACTCATTTTACTAGCATTTGTACAACTGTCCAGATATAGAGATCGGGCCAATCGTACATCTATCATGTACAGATTCAATCATCCTTCGGAGAAATCGAAAGAGATCAAATCTTATTTAGCTGTTTGCTCTGACCACAACTGGAGAAAATGGAAGATTCCTCAATTTACTGCGTGCCGCGTGCAGTTTAGAAAACTTTGTTTGAAAGCTATTCCCTTTGGAGCTATACTCCTTGGAGATTTTATTTGAAAATATATTTTTTTAGATTTTTCAGAAAATATCCGTTCGATTTTGCTGGCGGGTGCCGTTGTTTGGTTTTTATTTACAACAAAGTCAGATGGCCTCCACTAATAAATTAGTGGAGCTTGATGAGTTAGAAGAAGTGTCCTTTTTGAGGCTATAGTCATTGGGAATTTGTTCTATTTTTGGTAATTTGGTAACTTTGGGATTTTGGGGAGTTTCTGGAAAATTTGGGAATTCTTTAGAATTTTTGGAATTTTCTGGGATTTTGGAGATTTTTTGGAATATTTTGGGTTTTTAAAAATTTTTATTTTTTGGATTTTCTGAAAAATTTGGGATTTTCTTTTTGGAATTTTCTGAGATTTTGCGGAGATTTTTTTTGGAAAATTCGAGGGCTGTTTTGGTAATTTTGAAAACATAGGGCTGTTTTGGTAATTTTGAAAGGGCTATTTTGGTAATTTTGAAAAAACACATTTTTTGAATATTGTCCAATGGTCAGAGGGTGAGACCGGTTGCTCACATCTGCCCTTGGGGACAGCCCGCTGTCCCAGACACGCTTTTGGTCGGGTAGTGGTCGGACTGCCGCCTGCAGTAGGCCAGTTACCGCCGGTCCTTGCCATGGTCCGGTGGTCCGTCCGGTGATGCCGGTCCTTCCGGTGACGCCCTCTCCCTTATTTGAATCCTCCATTTGGGATGTCCACGGACTCATTGTGGTCCCTGGAGCTATCTTAGAGAGGTTTTCTCAGCCCATTTTCTTTTCATTTTCTTCATCCCTTCCATTTCAGGTAATCTTGGCCAATAAACTCTTGCTGGATCTTTGCTAGGCCACTTTCTTGAGGAGTCTTTGATGGGTTGGATTTCCTCTTGGGTATGGAGAGGGCCATGATCAGGACCGTTGGGCCATTGGATCTTGTTGGACTGATTTATTTTCAGCCAAATGGTTGGTTAGACTATTATCATGCTGTAGTTTTTTTAATGTTTGTTGGAGTGGGGTGTGATAAGAAAAGGAGCCCCATTCTTTATTTATTTTGATTTTTTGTGTTTTCCCTTCTTTTTTTTTTAAAAAATTGTTGGTGATGATTTGGACCATTGGATGGATGATCTGGGGCTCACTTGAGTGTGTTGGCATGGATTGTGATGGTTGGCCATTTTTGGTGAATGATGGACAGGTGGAATTTTCGAAGTGGGCCCCACATCATGCTCCTGACATGTCTAGATACATGGATTTGTGGTGAATGGTGATTTTTGAAAGTAGTCCCTGGAAAGAAATTTTTAGAAAATGGGCCTTTAGATGGGCTTATTAAAATGGGCCTTGGGCCTTTTTGGAAATGGGCCTTAAGATGAGCTTTTTTGAAATAGGCCTTGGGCTTTTGGAAATGGGCCTTGAGATGGGCTTTTTGAAATGGGCCTTGGGCCTTTTTGGAAATGGGCTTTAAGATGAGTTTTTTTGAAATGGGCCTTGGGCTTTTTGAAATGGGCCTCCAGATGGGCTTTTAAAATGGGCCTATGAAATGGGCCTTGAGATGGGTTTTTTGAAATGGGCCTTGGGCTTTTTTGAAAATGGGCCTTCAGGAAGGATGCTTACTTGTGTGCTTTACATGTGCGGCATGCCTCGTCGTGGTAAGAATGAGGCTAGTTCTTCCTGACAGTCGACCGACCCCTTCTATGTACTAAGAGAGGGCCGACATTTGTTTGACCTAGCCCGCGAAGGTGGTGCGCCCGTAGTCTTGAGAGGACGAGGAATCAGAACGCATTGGCCTAATTGGTTCCATGACCTGCAATCACTGTTCTTTGAAGTCTTGGAGCGCACTCCATTTGCTGACCTATTCCGAGTTCGTCTGAGCAGGACAAACATGTCTCTCTTGTCTACTTTGACTGAGCGGTGGCACCCTGAGACCCATACCTTTCAGCTGCCTTTCAGAGAGTGAGGCATTACCCCTTATGACATATACATACAGTTGGGTCTTCAGTACGACAGAGGATCCGTCGCTTTCGAGGATGACCTTCCGATGCCCACTGAGGAAGATTGAATGAGATTATTGGGGATGATGCCAGATGCAGCGGATTTTACCGGTCCCCGTTTCAAACTTCTTTGGCTATCGTCGAATTTTTCCATACGCATCCCCTAGACCAAAGCTGCGGCTGTGGTGAAGGCTCATGCCCTGATTTTGTACACTATGAGTGCGATGATTTTTTACCACGAGAATGAGCTGGTGAGTTCCCGCCTGTTATTACTCGTGGCGAACATCACCTTTCCCACACCATACAACTGGAATGCGGCCCTTTTGGCCCATTTGTACGAAGGGCTGGACAAGGCCAACCGTCGCGCTAGTCGATCCTTGACTGGCTTTTACCTAATCATCGAGGTACTTTTCTTGATCCCCATTTCTACAGTATTCTCCCTGGGGATGATCTGGTTTATCATTTTCTGATCGCGATTTTGCGCAGGTCTGCTTTTTTGACCACTTTCTCCACTTAGCCCCTACTTTGATCGATCATTAACCTCTATTTCCTCGCATGATGTTGTGGTATAAGGATAACCACAGCTGCACACGCCTATTTTCTGATCTTGTCTGGAGGTTGAATATCGATGCCCTTGTTCCGGGTGATGTGAGTGATCTGCCCTTTTCTTGTATTGCCCATGTGTTGCTTTCTGCTTATCTCTCAACCCTTAACTCTCCTTTTTTTACAGTTCTATACCAGGTCGTACCTTTGATCAAATGTGACACTTACTCCTGGGGCTTAGGAGGCTTTTCAAGCCTCACGTCGACGTCGCATTCTGGAGGATCCACGTATGACGAAATGGTACCTGGAGAAGATACTTTTTTGGCAGTTGACCGGTAGCCCCATGGTGCCACTTAGCCCGTCGTTCGATCCTTCTGACTGGAGATCGGTGCCCGAAAGAGAGCTGACTGCTGCATTAGAGGGTTATGATGCTAGTGCCTTCGTTGATCCGGCTAGCGAGTACAGCTCCTGGTGTGAGCAGTATGGCATCGGTTTGATCTTGCAACCCGACTATGCTCCTGGTGGCGGCGCACGTTTTGCTGGAGGAGGGATCTTGGGGTCCCACTTTCATCGCAAGGATACTGATGCATTTCTTCCCGATGATTATTAATTCATTGTATTATGCCTTGTATCCTTGGACGTGTAATCTTCGTGTTTATAAAATCTCAATTGGCCAACATTGCTCCCTTTTGATCATTGCTTTTGATCACCTTTGTGATCCCAATTAAGTGTATGGATGTTTGTTCTTGGGTTACGGCCTTCCGAAATTTGCCCAAAAGTGGTCTCGGGTGGCAGTTGGACTGCCGCGAGTGGTTGTCGAACTGCCGCCCTCTGACTTTTTTCCTCCAGTTCTGTTTTGTCAGAGCTGCAGCGATGAAAAATGTCAGTTCTGAAGGCGGTGGTTGGAGTACTGTGGGTGGTAATCGGGGTGCCGCCTCCGTTCATCTTTTCTTCCAGCGAATACCCCTCTTCTCTGTTCATTCCCTTTGTCCCTTTTCAGATATTCCCTTCTATCCCTGTCTGTCCGATCATCTTCTTTATTCATTCCCTTTTGTCCTTTCTCTTTGTCCTCTTCTTCCTTTGTCCTTTTTCTTTCTTTATTTTTTCCTTCTTTTGGACTGATTATGGCCAGCCACGTTGATGGGTTTATGAGCGGTGAGGAGGTAGGTGGGTCTAATAATAGTGGAGGGGACCCATTTATGGATGAGTTAATAGAGGTTGGTGGGGGAGTAATGGGCCCTTTTGAGGAGGTCAATGTTATTTATAACACTATTAATGGAGGATGTAAGGTTGGGTTGGATAGGATGAGAGGTTTTAGTGGGTTTGACGGATCCATGCTAGATGGGCTGCTAGGATTTATGGACATGAGGACGGATGGTTTAGGTGGCGAGGATAGTGTGGTGATGGTAAGAGATGGCTTGATTGATGGAGTGATGTCTATGAGTGGTGTAGATGGTAACATGGTGATGGTGGATGGTACAAATGGGATACATCAGATTTCGATAGATGGCGGGCCCTATTTTGGTGGCCCAAGCAGTTTGGATTTGGTGGTTGATAAATTTTTTACAGATGGCTTAGCTCAGATTTTTGGCATGGATACTGAGACAGTGTTAGGACAAGAAGTTGGGGTCGGGGCTCAGGGTGTCGGTCCTGTCCGCCATTGGGACACTCTGAGTGCTGGGCTCCTGGGGCTTGTGTGTTTCAGACAGCTCCTGATGTGGCGGTCGTTGGAGGCTCCTGCCCGCCTGTTGTGGCTTTCCAGGACACCTTGTGTGATGTGATGGGCGATGCTGGCTTCTTTTGGCACTATGAGATAGACCTGCTGGACGAGGGGATGACCATTTTTGATGATTCCCCCATTGACCCAGGGATTCAGATCATGGAGGGTGTGCCCGTCTGGACCTGCCGATTGTAGCCCCGCGATACCTGCTCTTAGCGACTGCACTTCTGGATAGAGAGCCTGATTGAGTCCGAGATCGTTGAGCTGAGTTCTTTGGGCTTCCAGGAGGTTCTCCACTTTCATTGAGTCCGCCTAGATTAGCGACTCTTGAGTGCGGCATTGTATGACTGGGCTCCTTCCCTGAACCTATTTTTCTTCAACGTCTGGAGCTGGGCCCTTCACTGGAGGAGTTTTTACGCTTGTCTGGTCTTCCTCTTACTCGAGAGCCCTATGTTCCCTCTTCTGAGCCAGTTCATCCTTTTGATCTGATCTCTTAGTTCGAATTCCTTACTGCTCTTCTTACTACAGAAGGTGGGGCACATGAACTTTCTCTTAAGGTCTTGTACGATCGTTGTTCCACCGCCCGCGGGGGTCCTGGGTCAGATCGCCAGCTCCAGTGTTTGAATGCACTGATATTTTACATTCAAGCCAAGTTGCTCTTCTCAGGTTGGTAGCAATCTTCGTTGGCAGTCTTACTGGATGTATTCCGCCATGTCCTGTATTGCAAGAGCATTACCTCCGTGGTGATGGCGGAGCTCTTTTTAGGATTGACCAAGTGCTCCCTTGGTCGTACTCGCATCCTCCAGGGCTGTTGCTCATTCCTTCAGGTATTTCCTATTTTCCCCTTTCCTTTTCTTGACGTGGTTATCCACTCGTGACCTGAGCCTGACCTATATCTTCTTGCAGTTTTGGTTGTGGGAGCATTTGTTCATGACTCCCTAGCTTCTATGGCCGGATTCCTCTTTTGAAGACGTGCTGTGCTTGTTGCTTGATGGCCTTCGGCTACGAAGTCGCTTTATCGTTACATGATCACTCAACTTCGAGGGTGGGAGATTAGCTGGGAGGCTACTTGGCTTTTCCATTCACTGTTGATTTGTAGCGCTGCTCGCACTCCTTTGCTGTTGCTAGGGCTCCGGGGATATTGTTCTTATCATCCCGTGCACTTCCTCCGACAGTTCGGCTTCTGACAGGATATTCCAGAGTTTGCTTTCTCTGGATTCGGGCATGCCTCTCTTCCTTCTGATTTGACTGCTATATATAGGCGATGGATTTCTTGGCAGGGATCTTTGGATGCGACGATGCTGGAGCTCGAGTCTTGGGCTCATCCTTTGGCTACAGTGTCGTATCAGTGATGGGTGGCAAAGTACTCACTTTATCGTCAAGTCCCGGGCTGACAATTGGCGGATGAGACTGCTGATCAGGACATGGTAGGTGATTTCGCTTCCTCCTCTTGCGTTATTGATTCATTCGAGGCATTTGAGGAGCGCCCCTTCATTGATCCGTCCTTCTTGCTAGCCACACATGGTCACCTGATCTCTGAGATTGCTGTCCTTCACCACACATGTGAGGACATGGCTCTCTGGCTGGCAGTGGAGCGACGGTATGATGAGAGTATGCTTGCGACACACTGTCTAAAGAAGGATGAGGCCTTCTACCTGCACATGGAGATAGAGAGGCTCAAGAAGAGGTTGTCAATGTACGAGAGATAGGAGCTTACCTGTGGTTCCTGATGTTGATCAACTACTTTGTTATGTATGCATGAAACCTTTTTTTGGCTTTTTGTGAAAAAAAAGAAAACAATGCTCTTGTAAGAAAATTTTAAAGGAATGAAAGAAAATTTTATTTGTGTCAAATTTTCCAATGTTCGCTTGTGTTTGGATTTGCGCTTTGGGTGATTGGGATCAGAATCATAGGCTCAGCCCACGTTGTGCGCAGTAATCTAGACTGTGTCCTTAGGGTCTTGGTTCCCTGAGAGGGTATCCGGGATCGCATCCCGTGGATTTGAGCAGAGTTTGCTAGAGTACTGATCCGAAGTTGATCTTTCCTTGTATCTCGTTGTGGCACTTGCTAATTTGGCTTCTTCTATATCTACACTTTTATTTTATTTTTTTTCATTGCTATTTTTACCCGTAGTGCCTTTTCAGGTTTTCACTACATTCAGCTCTCCCCGTCATTTTTGCCCGTAGCGTCCTTTCAAATTTTCACTACATTCTGGGTTTTTGATCTTGCCTACCCCTTGACAGCTGTGCTATTTTTACCCTTGACACCCTTTCAGGTGTTCACCAAGTCCGCTACATGCCCGCTATTTTTACTCGAGCCGCCCTTTCGGGTTTTCAACTCGCCCCTTTTTGCTTAGGCATGCCCCCCTTTCTCCTTTTTTTTTTTCTTTTCATTTCTTTTAGTGCTAGGAGTGATGGAGGAACTTCCTTCATAGCCGGCCAACTGGTTTCCTTCTCATCCTTATCTTTGGATACATTCGTAAGCTGTGCGGAGGATTTTGGGGATGGATTTTTTTTTTTCGGGGTCTTCTTTTGAGACTTTCTTGTCTTTTCCTTTATTTATTTTTTCCTTCCTTTTTCCTTCTTTTTTTTTGCTTTTTGCTTTTCTTTCTTTCTTCTTTCTTTTGGTTTTTTTTTTTAAAGATCTTTTATTTTTATTTTTATTTTTTCTTCTTTTGTGGGAGAGACAATTGATGTTTTAGATGGGAGAGGTGGTGGATATATATTTTTTTTGGGTGGGAAGTAATGGACACAACTTGGCGATTGTAATCATTGATGAGGTCGGGTATGATTACCTATGATAGATTTTCACGTTGTCAGCGTTGATGGGCTCAGGAAGATCCTCTCCTCTCAGATTGGTGAGCCGAAGAGCCCTTCCTGGGAGTACTTCTCGAATGATCAGCGGTCCTTCCGATGAGGGTTTGAACTTTCCTCTAAGATCTGGTAGGTGAGGCGGTAGGATGCGCTTCATGACCATGTCACCGATTTGAAACTTCGCTTGCGAACCCTTTTGTTGTAAGCTCGGGCGATCCTTCTTTGATAACATTGGGAGTGGCTTAGTGCTCGCATGCACTTTTCATCTGCCAGATGTAGTTGATCGTATCTTGCTTGTTGCTACTCGCCTTCCTCGACTTCACTTTCTAACAACACTCGGAGTGACGAGATTTCAATTTTGACCGGTAGTACCGCTTTCACTCCATATGCGAGCTCATACAGAGTTGCACCTGTAGCAGACCGTACAAACGTCCGATAGGCCCAGAGTATGTAAGACAACATCTTCGACCAGTCGCGGTATGTTTTCACCATCTTCTCCAGTATGCGGATGATAGTCTTGTTGGCAGCTTCACCCCACCATTCATTTGAGGGCGGTAAGGGATCGACTGATGGCGTTAGATCTTGAACTTGTTGAGGAAATCGTCCATCCTTTTATTGACAAACGGAGTACCGTTGTCAGTAATAATGGCCTGAAGGACCCCATAACGGCTGATGATGTTATTTTTCATAAACTTGACCACATGAGATGTTGCAATGGTGGTGTAGGATGCTACCTCTATCCATTTGGTGAAGTAGTCTACCGCCACCAGGATGTATTCATGCCTATTTGAAGCTTCAGGGTTGACTTTGCCGATGATGTGGAGTCCTCATATGGAGAAGGACTTGATTGAAGGACCATTTGTAAAGAATGCCCCAGCAATGACGAATTGCACCGATAGGCGTTGGATTGTACGACGGTCAGATGGTGTAACACCCCGGATTTTGGCCAATCTGGTATTTGACGTCCTTAGGCAGTGGGTCAATTAAAACACCTGAAAAATCGTTCAGAACCCAATTCCATAGTCAAAGAAACCACTTAGGATAAATTTCTTTAGAAACTAAGCATAAGTTAGCTAGTGCAACGTTAGAATAGCTGGGAAACGGTCCCTGATCACTTTAAATACGTTCTACAAGGCCTAAAGCGAGTGGAACCAATGGTGCTATAATGCTCTAAAACCTCGGACCAAACTCTAAGCAGGTTTGTTCTCTGGACCACTTTGAATCTTTGTATTGGATCTAGACCGCACGTCGAAAGTCCGATACCTCCTATCTTAGACCGTTAGAACCGTCTAGCTGGACTTGACACTCATTCCAAAAATCAAGTCAAACCGATAATCACAGGCTATTTCATTGAGCCCGGACCGAAGAGAGTGAGAATAGGGTTAGAATTGGAATTTGAAATTCAAAACTGGCACACAATTTGACGCATCAGTATTGAGCGTTCTGACCGTCAGAATACAGCCAAATTACACCCTTGGATCAGGAAAAATATCTATTATATATCACGAGACTTATAGGCCTGATCTTGGTGCGGTGACCGTTAAACTGAAACTGGGCCGCCACGTGCGATCTGGGAACCCAACCGGTCTGAAAACTGGATGTGTGCTAGATCCAGTATGCATGAGCTTAAGTCCGACCGCATTTGGCCTGGGGACCTCCAGAAATGCCCTTTTGGACCGAAACGGCCCCGATTTGGTTAGGCACCAAGTAAACATTGTTCCCAAGCCTATTTTAGGCATGTTTTAGGCTATAAAAGGGGTTGAAACCCTCACTCCTCTCTCCCATCCGAATTTGAGAGAAGCCCTAGCTTGGGAGAGAGAAAAAGAGTGAGAGATTGTGAGAGAGTGGGAGAGTTCTTCCTGCCACTTGTGCTACGTGTTGCACGTGCTTAAGCAACACTCCTCTACCGCTTTTCCGGCGATTCCACCGCGATCCTAGGTAAGTAAAAACCCTAAATAGTTGTTGATTTGAATTTTCCTTGTTTCCATAGCGATGTAGCTTATGGATCTTATGTATTAGGCTCCTTACTCGCCGTAGACGAAGCATATACGCTCCGCTTCAATTCCCGAGTCTACAAGACACTAGGTGAGGATTTTAGACGCTTTGATTGACGGTTCCCAACGCTTTCAATGTCGTTTAATAGTAGATTCTTGACGGCATCGCCGTTTGACATGTACAAAATGCTCTCCGTTTCCCATTTCGTAAGCTAACGAAGAATATGAGATTTAGGGCATTTTAGTCATTTGTAGGAAGTACTGTTTACATTCATATTTTGCTGATGTGATTGACATGGTTTGTCGCCGCATTAGAGAGTTAGGAATGATTGCATAATCAGTTTGGCGAGGAGATTCGCCTAGTTGCGCACTTTGGGTCGACATACTATATGTGGACTTAAGTTTGTAGTGTATGTGTTTGTATAAATGCTTGTACTAGTATGTATTGTATTGAATGATGTTATGTAGTAGTTTGAGATTGATTTCATGATTAAAATGCTGACCTAAATGATTTCCTACATGTTGACCTTATGCATGATTGCGTTACATGCATAGGAAGTATGCTTTGAAGATTTGCTTAAGTTGAATATGCATGAAAGGTATGCCTTGAAGATTTGCTTAAGTTGAATGTTATAACATGTGTTAACATGCTCACATGATGTATTTCAATTCCAATACCCTGGTATATAGTGTTAATGTAATACCATAGATGTGTGGGACTTGACTTAGTCCAGGCAGTCGGTAACCGAGCGAATTCGTGGCTGACTGGTCATAGCCACGAACGACGCGTCGATGAACGTGATTCGGGTTGAGAGTTGGCGGCAGTGGTTAGGCCACGCGAAGTGTTTTACGCACTTCATGTCGTTCAACTTGAGATGCGATCGCGCTAGTCGAGCCCGTCAAGTAACCCGACTGGCCGATGTTTGTTCACCTTGTATGTATAATAACTGCTTGAACCTAGGGTACTGAACTTACCATTGTAAACCCTGTTAACCATGGTACCTTGATCCACGAAGACTCATGAGCCGGGCATGGTGGTATGGGACACCGTGGTCGA
The DNA here is from genome assembly GCA_037074715.1 of Magnolia kwangsiensis. NCBI lineage: Eukaryota > Viridiplantae > Streptophyta > Magnoliopsida > Magnoliales > Magnoliaceae > Magnolia > Magnolia kwangsiensis. The sequence goes on from CM073571.1 coordinate 156,816,359, forward strand.
GCTGTCGGCCTACGCTGGGGTCACAAACCTCCCCGTAGTGACCAGTGAGCACCTAGACTCGTGAGCAGATTATGGTGGTATGGGACACTATATTCTAGCTGTCGGCCTACACTGATCAGGCGACGAGCCCTTTGTAGTGACCGCGAGCGTATTCTGAGTCCACGGGAGGCGACGACCCTTCCGTGCAGTAGAGTACAGTAGGCCTGTATTGATAAGGTGATGGGGGAGCGGTGCAACGAGTGCGAGCAACAGCCCTGGCAGCCCTTGCAGTGACCTACGAAATATACATCGTATGAGATTACTAGGAGTGACGACCCTAGACAGGATCTGTGTTGGGATTGATACAAGGGAAGTACCTTAGTTTCCCAATCCTGCTGTTTGAATGGACTAATAACAACTTGGTAATCATATCACCATAGCATTGCATGTGCCTGGAAGATGTGGAGCACTCTAGGGAGTGTGGCATGCCGCGGTCGTAAGATGTTGCCGCATGAGGGTGATCGTCGGTGAGGGCATACATCACGTCATATCATCTTGCATTAACAACAGTATTAGGATTGTCTGATTTACTGCTTTACTATTATCGCGTGATTGAATTGTGAACATGCTAATCTCTGCTCTCTTATCCCACTGAGTTGATCACTCACTCCCACGTTACGGGATGGTGTTTCCGGACACCCACCAGTCCCTTTTGTGATTGCAGATGATGGCGCGGCCTGTGAGGCGGAGCTGGACTTGATGATGAGAAGGAGGATTCCTCCTTTATGCGTGTTCTGATTGACGGGATTGCAGGGAGGTTGATTAGATACTTTGACATTTGTCATTTTGAATTTTTAGCGCCCTCATGTATATTCATTTTGTTTACTTTTGAAGTATACATGTATGTGCATAACCTGGTAATATATTCACACTCTGGAGACATACAACAGTTTATGTACGTTATACATACTATTACAGTCTTCCGCTTGCAAATTTCACTGTCTCTGGAGTATGATATGCTGTTTTGGCTTAATCTCACTCATGTTTAATACATTATCATAGACAACATTCAATCATACATATCCATGTTGCATAAATAACATTTTGGAACTCGGGAGTTGGGTTTTTGCTCGACCCCCCGATTTTCGGGATGTTACAGATGGTATCAGAGCATGATTTGGATTAAACCGGGCCTGGGTTATGGTCATGCGACGTACGCTGTCGCTTCCTTTGACTTAGGTGGGTGCGAGAAGGGTCTAGAAACACTCATAGGATCCCAGATTCGCCAATAGGCGAAGTCTATTCATTTCGATCGCGTGATCGAGTCCGTAACGCATCTCGGGTCGCGTAAGGCAACCCGAATCACTTCTAAACTGTAGGAAGTCTGGTAGAGACGTCCTATGAGCGGTTTTAAACCGCAAAAGTGAATCCTTGAGCCGTGGGATGACCACGACTCCAGTAATCAATCGTCAGGGCTTAAAAACCCCGTTTTGCCAAAAATTCTCAAAATTCCTCCTCTGAACACTTCAACCTTTAGTTTTTTTTTTTTTTAATCCATTACATGTTAGGCATCAAACCTAATGTGAAAATAACACAAATTAGTACATTCACCAAATTTTACAGTGAATAGTAAAATTTCATGAAAAATGGCCATAAGGCCATTCTAACTTCACTTTCTTTAGAAAATAAAGAGCTAGATAGGTGTACTAGCTCCTTCTACCCCAAATTCATATGCTGCATCATATGGTTTGGTATTCGGGATTGCAATGTGGACCCGGAAAGCCCCGAACACATGTTTGGGCTCATAGAGACCAAAATACAATGAACCAAGGGGTGGGACCTGACTTTTTGGGGCCCTGGGACCATGGGGGACCAGACCCATGGGGTCCCACCGGTCAACTTGCGAGTTGACCGGCGATGCCATCGCCGGCCAGGGAGCTCCGGGGGTGCTGTCCTTCGGGCGCACTCCCTTAAACAGGGTCCACATCACCCCTATGCACCTCCCACCCCACGAAAACCCCTAAAACCCACCTCTCCTTCACAAACAGCCCCCTTGCATACCCTAGATTGGATTTTCAGCAACCAATCCCAAACTCCGGCGTCCCAAACCACCTCTACAACCTTCCTTGGCCAAAACCGACCACCACCCATCAGTTATTGGGTGTTGGCAGCCTCCTTCCTTGAAGATTTCCCCATTTGGAGCTCCAAAATCCCCCAAATAGTGCTGAAATCGTGAGGTGCTCCATCCCATCTTTTTGTTCTTATTTTTCCCTGAAAGTACAGCCTTGGGAAGCTTGAAGCGTCCCTCTACGACGCCTAGATTTCCTTTTGTCAGATTGGGCAGCCATTTCTCCGCATTTTCGGCGTTTTCCATGGCTTTTGTGGAAGCCATTTTGGGCCTTTTGTCGCTTTCATCCATCATATCTTTGATGGGTAAGAGGAAAACTGCGACAGACGAGGCTGGGCCGAGCCGCCCTGCTCGATCGAGAAGACCGCGGGGTGGTGCCGCAAGTTCAAGCGCCGCCGCAGGTCCAGCTGCAGTCCTGGAGTGCCGTACAAAGCGGGATTTGGATCCCCATGCACACCTTGGACGAACCATTCTATCAGAGATGCCTCATGGTGAATACACTGATCGTAGAGTGTTATTTGAGGCAGACGTAGATGGGCGATTGTTCGGCGAATATCTGTTGTTCGAACGCATTGAAGCTGCGCACTGGGGACCGATCTTTGAAGCTCGCGCTCGTGCTAATGTGAGCACCGTTCGTGCCTTCTATGCTAGCATCCAGAATCCTACCTTGGAGCCTTTGCAGTTCAAAATCCCTTTTGGTAGAGATCGGATGGCTACGATCGACGTTCGGTTGATTGCACGACTTCTCAATGTGCCTCTAGGTGATGTGCATCCAAGTGAGAAGAATTTGAGGACTAGACGCGAACGAGATCGCCGCACCAGGTTTCTGTGCGGTAAGTTGGTTCCATGGCAGCCTAATAATAGCCTCAAGGCGACGTACATGTCTGAGGATTTGCGCCTGCTGCATCATATCTGCACGTTCAATGTCTATCCCAGGTCGACGAACCGCATTGAATGCACACGTCTTATGGTCGATTTCTTATTTCTGGTGGCCCAGGGAGAGAACGTATGTATGGCCACTTTCATCTTACGGCAGATAGTTCTCATAGCCAGGTCGAGGAGAACATCCGAATCCCTTCCCTTTGGCCGACTCATTTGCAAGATTGCGCTTGAGTTTGCCTATAGACTTGGGCCCGAATTGCCGGTATCGATTCACACCATCGATGAGTCGACAATGGTTAAGATGAAGATTGGGTCACAATACCGTGAAAATCAACTTGAAAGGGATAGTGGGGATGACTTTGATGAAGAGGAAGATCAAAGCGAAGAAGAACCTAGAGCAGAGGTGCAGGAAGAAACAGAAGAGGAGGCTCAGGATACTGATGAGAGCCCTCCTCCTTCTGCGCAGACTACTATCGACGACCGCATTGCTCGGATGGAGGAGAGTCAGACCGCTTTGCGTAGGGAAGTCCAAGAACTTCGAGCAGAAGTCGCTGATGCCAAGGCCGTTACAAAGAAGAAGTTTGGCAAGGTGACTCGCACCTTGAAGGCAATCCTGTGTTGCTTACAGGATAAGGGTGCTCCTCCTCTATCACCAGACTCCGACTAGCGATGCGATCTTTGATGTTATTATCAGTAGTTAGTCATTTCCTGTTTTAAGTTGTGTTTTGTAAGCCTGATAAGGCTAGTAGTTTACCTATGTTGCTGTAGTAGCTGACTGACATAGCTCCCATGTACTTTTTGTCATGATACTTATAGGGAGATATCTCTTGTATTATGACAATTTTGGTTTAATGAAATGCATGATGCTTTTTGACTTGTTATGTGAATGTTTGTGTTGTGGTTTGGGCTTAATGTAGCCAAAATTTGTGGAATGGAGTGCATGCCGTCTCATTTCACTGTAAGGTATTGTCCCTGGATCGGGAGTATTGTAACTCCCGGGATTCAGCCTACAAATTAGTTTTTATCCCACCCCACCCTCCTACCAAGCATGCCACTTCCGATCCCACTATGGGACTAAGAATGTGGTTCTATTTAATACAACTGAATGCTACTGGCCACATAGGCCCTTGGCGTTTTGGATCTAGTGTTAGCACTCCTAGATTTGAAGGATCTGACGACATAAGAAATCCAATTCCAGTTAGACAAATCTTGACCCTAAGCGATAGAAGAATTCCCTGTAGTAGAAATGGAATAGAAAGCCATTTACTGTATAATCTTAGGCTTTGGATTATAGCTACAGAGTTACAGACTAGGCTACTAGTTGTCTTAGGCAGTGTAAGGCCTATATATGCTAAGGGATAGTAGGTTATATTTGGTTGGAATGGGACTCCCTTCCTTCGGTAGATTCCTTTATGGCTTATAGACTTCTGTTGTTGCCCATAGGAAGGAACCATACACTCTAAGGGAACATTTATAACTCCCTCAGATTGAACTTAGAATGTACTAGCACACCCCTTAGAATTGCCTTCCCCAAGGACTTATTGCATTCGGGAACGCAGAGTAAAGGAACTACATGTAAGCGATGTATTCGCGGTTTGAGTCGATTTCTTACTCCTAGTGGTTACCAATGAATCCAATGCTCTGATCAAGCAGAGGATCGGCATCGACTTGGATTAAGAACTGATACAACGCATTTTCTGTCCTGATTAGACAGAAGGTTCAACGTATCCGGCTTAGACCCACTATACAACCTTTCTTCTGTGATGGCCCAACCATCTACAACTAAACAGGATCACATTGTCTTTGGGAAATGGCGAGGACTTAAAGCCAGTAGAGAATTAGACATCTTGCCACCAACTCATACCTGCCCCTGAATTCAATCATAATAGAGATTAGGCTCATCTCTATGATCATAGGTACCAATGCCATAGAACGCATCATTAGCAAGGAAGACCATATAGAGAAAGGCTGTTTCCATTTTAGGTTAAGGATAGCCCTAAGTTGCGCCTCGTTCTGATATACGGATCGATGCAAATATTCTTCAACCTTAAGTAAAACTAAGTTTTAAGGGGGGTAGAACGTATTGAGTCCAATCCAGTTAGGTTAGTCAACGCTACCGTTTGATCAGAGTGGCGCAGCGGAAGAGTGGTTGGCCTCTTTCCCACTGGCCCAAGATCGAAACCTTTGAGTTCGGATATACATACGATTAGGTTATTAAATAGGATTTGAACCTTCCTTAGAGAAAGTACTCCTTGCCCTTTGCCAATGTCAGGGACGACATTGTGTTTTAAGGGGGGTAGATTGTAACACCCCGGATTTTGGCCAATCTGGGATTTGACGTCCTTAGGCAGTGGGTCAATTAAAACACCTGAAAAATCGTTCAGAACCCAATTCCATAGTCAAAGAAACCACTTAGGATAAATTTCTTTAGAAACTAAGCATAAGTTAGCTAGTGCAACGTTAGAATAGCTGGGAAACGGTCCCTGATCACTTTAAATACGTTCTACAAGGCCCAAAGCGAGTGGAACCAATGGTGCTATAATGCTCTAAAACCTCGCACCAAACTCTAAGCAGGTTTGTTCTCTGGACCACTTTGAATCTTTGTATTGGATCTAGACCGCACGTCGAAAGTCCGATACCTCCTATCTTAGACTGTTAGAACCGTCTAGCTGGACTTGACACTCATTCCAAAAATCAAGTCAAACCGATAATCACAGGCTATTTCATTGAGCCCGGACCGAAGAGAGTGAGAATAGGGTTAGAATTGGAATTTGAAATTCAAAACTGGCACACAATTTGACGCATCAGTATTGAGCGTTCTGACCGTCAGAATACAGCCAAATTACACCCTTGGATCAGGAAAAATATCTATTATATATCACGAGACTTATAGGCCTGATCTTGGTGCGGTGACCGTTAAACTGAAACTGGGCCGCCACGTGCGATCTGGGAACCCAACCGGTCTGAAAACTGGATGTGTGCTAGATCCAGTATGCATGAGCTTAAGTCCGACCGCATTTGGCCTGGGGACCTCCAGAAATGCCCTTTTGGATCGAAACGGCCCCGATTTGGTTAGGCACCAAGTAAACATTGTTCCCAAGCCTATTTTAGGCATGTTTTAGGCTATAAAAGGGGTTGAAACCCTCACTCCTCTCTCCCATCCGAATTTGAGAGAAGCCCTAGCTTGGGAGAGAGAAAAAGAGTGAGAGATTGTGAGAGAGTGGGAGAGTTCTTCCTGCCACTTGTGCTACGTGTTGCACGTGCTTAAGCAACACTCCTCTACCGCTTTCCCGGCGATTCCACCGCGATCCTAGGTAAGTAAAAACCCTAAATAGTTGTTGATTTGAATTTTCCTTGTTTTCATAGCGATGTAGCTTATGGATCTCATGTATTAGGCTCCTTACTCGCCGTAGACGAAGCATATACGCTCCGCTTCAATTCCCGAGTCTACAAGACACTAGGTGAGGATTTTAGACGCTTTGATTGACGGTTCCCAACGCTTTCAATGTCGTTTAATAGTAGATTCTTGACGGCATCGCCGTTTGACATGTACAAAATGCTCTCCGTTTCCCGTTTCGTAAGCTAACGAAGAATATGAGATTTAGGGCATTTTAGTCATTTGTAGGAAGTACTGTTTACATTCATATTTTGCTGATGTGATTGACATGGTTTGTCGCCGCATTAGAGAGTTAGGAATGATTGCATAATCAGTTTGGCGAGGAGATTCGCCTAGTTGCGCACTTTGGGTCGACATACTATATGTGGACTTAAGTTTGTAGTGTATGTGTTTGTATAAATGCTTGTACTAGTATGTATTGTATTGAATGATGTTATGTAGTAGTTTGAGATTGATTTCATGATTAAAATGCTGACCTAAATGATTTCCTACATGTTGACCTTATGCATGATTGCGTTACATGCATAGGAAGTATGCTTTGAAGATTTGCTTAAGTTGAATATGCATGAAAGGTATGCCTTGAAGATTTGCTTAAGTTGAATGTTATAACATGTGTTAACATGCTCACATGATGTATTTCAATTCCAATACCCTGGTATATAGTGTTAATGTAATACCATAGATGTGTGGGACTTGACTTAGTCCAGGCAGTCGGTAACCGAGCGAATTCGTGGCTGACTGGTCATAGCCACGAACGACGCGTCGATGAACGTGATTCGGGTTGAGAGTTGGCGGCAGTGGTTAGGCCACGCGAAGTGTTTTACGCACTTCATGTCGTTCAACTTGAGATGCGATCGCGCTAGTCGAGCCCGTCAAGTAACCCGACTGGCCGATGTTTGTTCACCTTGTATGTATAATAACTGCTTGAACCTAGGGTACTGAACTTACCATTGTAAACCCTGTTAACCATGGTACCTTGATCCACGAAGACTCATGAGCCGGGCATGGTGGTATGGGACACCGTGGTCGAGCTGTCGGCCTACGCTGGGGTCACAAACCTCCCCGTAGTGACCAGTGAGCACCTAGACTCGTGAGCAGATTATGGTGGTATGGGACACTATATTCTAGCTGTCGGCCTACACTGATCAGGCGACGAGCCCTTTGTAGTGACCGCGAGCGTATTCTGAGTCCATGGGAGGCGACGACCCTTCCGTGCAGTAGAGTACAGTAGGCCTGTATTGATAAGGTGATGGGGGAGCGGTGCAACGAGTGCGAGCAACAGCCTTGGCAGCCCTTGCAGTGACCTACGAAATATACATCATATGAGATTACTAGGAGTGACGACCCTAGACAGGATCTGTGTTGGGATTGATACAAGGGAAGTACCTTAGTTTCCCAATCCTGCTGTTTGAATGGACTAATAACAACTTGGTAATCATATCACCATAGCATTGCATGTGCCTGGAAGATGTGGAGCACTCTAGGGAGTGTGGCATGCCGCGGTCGTAAGATGTTGCCGCATGAGGGTGATCGTCGGTGAGGGCATACATCACGTCATATCATCTTGCATTAACAACAGTATTAGGATTGTCTGATTTACTGCTTTACTATTATCGCGTGATTGAATTGTGAACATGCTAATCTCTGCTCTCTTATCCCACTGAGTTGATCACTCACTCCCACGTTACGGGATGGTGTTTCCGGACACCCACCAGTCCCTTTTGTGATTGCAGATGATGGCGCGGCCTGTGAGGCGGAGCTGGACTTGATGATGAGAAGGAAGATTCCTCCTTTATGCGTGTTCTGATTGACGGGATTGCAGGGAGGTTGATTAGATACTTTGACATTTGTCATTTTGAATTTTTAGCGCCCTCATGTATATTCATTTTGTTTACTTTTGAAGTATACATGTATGTGCATAACCTGGTAATATATTCACACTCTGGAGACATACAACAGTTTATGTACGTTATACATACTATTACAGTCTTCCGCTTGCAAATTTCACTGTCTCTGGAGTATGATATGCTGTTTTGGCTTAATCTCACTCATGTTTAATACATTATCATAGAAAACATTCAATCATACATATCCATGTTGCATAAATAACATTTTGGAACTCGGGAGTTGGGTTTTTGCTCGACCCCCCGATTTTCGGGATGTTACAGATGGTGTTGCTACTTTCGGGTACTTCTGGTGCTCGAGATACTCCTTGATGTTTTTGTACCACGGCCGATCATTCAAGGGTGGCTTAGCCTAGTTGATCTATAGGCAGAATGTGTGCTCCTCCTGAAGTTCAACGGTGAGTTCCCATTCAACGACTCCCGTTGGAATTTCTAGCATCGAGGCGAGGGTAGCAAAAGCATCTGCAAATTGATTCTTGAACCGGGGCATGTAAGAGAATGTGATCTCTTCGAATTCCTTGGCTACATTCTCCAGATAGATGTGATACAGGATCAACTTTTCGTCCTTGGTCTTCTAGTGGCCATTTGTCTGATTAATGATAAGCCGCGAGTCCCCGAAGACCCGTAACTTCTTTACATTAAGGACCATGGCTTCTCTTAAACCAATGATACATGCTTCATACTCAGTCACGTTGTTAGTGCACTGGAATGCTAGTCTCCTGGATATGGGAATTGGGACATCCTCGGAAGAGTAGAGTATGTCGCTTACTCCACTCCCCTTTGAGTTTGCAGCTCCGTCAAAGAAGAGCGTCCACTCTCCTGCCTTTTTTTCCTCTTTTTCCTTAATCAGGAAGATGTCATCATCAGGGAAGAAGGTCTTCAATGGTTGATAATTAGGCAAACGATGTGTTGTTAGATGATTGGCCAGTGCTTGCCCCTTGATTGCCTTCTGAGTGACATAGGTGATGTCGAACTCAGAGAGCAATAACTGTCATTTTGTGATCCTGCTTGTCAGTGCTGGCTTTTCGAATAAGTACTTCAACAGATCCATGTGAGCGAACAGGAGGACTGGATGGGCGACCACGTACTGTAGTAGCCGTTGCATGGCCCAGACTAGGGAGAGGCATGTCTTCTCTAAGCTGGAGTATTTAGTTTTGATGAGGGTCGAATATTACATATTAGACCCCGAGTATTGCCTGATTTTACCAACATAATAATGCTTAACGTTAAATTTTAATCATGTTTTTGTACACAGAGGAATTAGGAGCTTGGACTGAAAAAGGATACTACAAGCATGGATTTGACGCTCCGAAGTCATTAAAGCAAGGAACGGACTCCAGAGGACCAACATTGACGGATTTAAATGCCAGGGATCCGAGAAAATCAAGCCGTTCACATTAGAGAGGCTAAAAAATGGTCCAGAATACAAGATCACAGGGTTCCCTCCATCCGATTAGCTTGAAACTTCATACACTAGCTGGGGGCCATAAATAAACCATACATATAAAATTTCAACCATTAGATATCTCGAGAAGTGGCCCAACAGATAGATCAACTCCTTAATTCCTTAAGTGGGGCCCACCTGGTCTCTGGATTTGCCTCAAATTTGGTCTCAACTCATTATATGCCAAGACAAAACAGATGGTTAGATTAGATTTCTCAAGAACATCACAATGGACCCCACCTTGTGTGGCATGTACATAGTGCACGATTGCACTAGCCGTGCACCCAACAAGGAGTCGGTCAAACCGACTCTTAACAGACGGTTTGTTAAAGAAGGAAATTTCCTTCTTCAGGCCTTACACAGCTCATCCGCTGGGATGATGTGTGGCCCACTTACATTCATCGGACGGCCGATCCAAACTGATCAGATTGTCTAGGGGAGGGCGCCGACCAAAACCCAATAGATTCCAGGATTCCATGCAGACAATCAAGACGACAGCAACGATTTTTTCCTGATATGTTGGTTAATGGTGTGGCCCATCTGAAATATGGATTAACTCTAAATTTGTGCCCATGATCAGGCATGAAAGCAGAAGTTCGAAGACTAGTTTGATGCACCATAAAGTCAGCCAATGTGGACCCCATCGTCTTCTTCTTTGAGATTTTAAAAAAAATGCAATAGCGTTAACGCTGCCTGACCGTTTTTGGGTAGTGGGGCCCACGTATCATCCATTTGAACGATCTGAAATGTCCATCAGAGTCCCTGGATCCCTCTCATCTATGCCTGGGTGACAGAATGGAAGAAGACAACGAATATTGATTTTTAACCGTTCAAACACAGGTTGGACGGTAGAACAGAAAATCATGTGGGCCACATCAACAGACCGTAAAATCTATGCATTCTTAACCAAAATTTCATCCTGAATCCAGTGGATGACATAGATATTACACATGACACCAAGAATGGGCCCCACCAATGTTGCAACGTAAAGCCTGTTACACAGGCTCGGTTTCAGCATCAGAAACTGACACTTTTTAGCCGCTTGAACGATCATGGTCGGTGATCATATGAACAATCCAATCCGTCCATCGTGTAGACCAGCCAAAAATATCCCAGGAGACGTTGATTTTACGGATAAAGTGCAAAGAACAAGGGATTTATGAAGCCCTGAAGGTGGCTGCGAAAAAGCTCATGCGAATTCTGCAGCGGAACCGACTCCAGCCGACTCCAGCCTTTCCACCACCCCTCCAACAGCTATAAAAGGAGGAAGACTGAAGAGAGCTTGAGGAGAGCAAATCCAGAGCCAGGGAGAGAGAGAGAGGAAAGAGAAGAAAGAGAAGAAAGAGGAGAGAGAGAGAGAGGAAGAAAGATGGGAAAGCAGGATGTCTTCTTTCACCAAATTTTATTTTTCTTTCTTTTCAATTGATTTTATGGATTGCTAATCTTTTAGCTAGGGCTGAGATGAAGCCCCTAATTTGAATGACTTTTGTTATGTGTTGATTTTACCTTGATTTGATTGGTTTGTTTCTTTCTCTAGTGTGCTTAACTGAAATTTCTGTACTTCTCCATTTTATGAGCTTAACCAAATTCTAGATGTGGATGTTGTTTGGAATCTTATTTTAGGTACTTTTGTCTGACCATGAATAAGTTTCCTATAGAGAAAGAAATAGGAATTTACATCTCTCCATGCCTGACCATGGATGGAAAGATGTGATCCGTATGCTTTAAGGGATTATACATTCAGTGTGCCCGACCAAGGACATAGAGTGTGCTTTATTTATTAAATTTATATCAATCTGAAGTAAGGTGAATTAACAGGTAAAACAAGGGTCATGATAATTAGGGGTGGATTCGAAAGTGCTAGTGTTCTCCTTGATTGAATTTTCCTTCTTGCTCTCAGCTATTTTTCATAGATTTTTATTATTTTACCTAATAGTTAGCTACAACATTTGTTGGATTAGTTAAGAAGAATCATAAGTTTGAATTGTAACAACCAGTCCTTGTAGGAACGATCTCGTAATACGCATTGTATCTACATCTGATTCGTATACTTGCGAGTTTAAAATCATTTAAATCAGATTGGTTTAAATAAAACATCAAGTTTTTGGCGCCGTTGCCGGGGACTTTCGGTCCAAATTGGATTTAGGATTCTTTCTTATCATAATTCATAGCTTTTGGAATTTTCTCGCATTATTTTAGGAAACTTAATTAGTTTTTATTTTTATTTTTGTTTACAGGAATTGAGGAAGGAACCAGCAGAATAATATTATCTTCAAAAGGAGGAGCTCCTAATTCTTCAGACATCAATCATCTCCTTTTTCGGGTTCTTTATTTCAATTCTTGTTTACATAGTTTTATTTTATTTTTAGGAATTCATAATTCATAGTTCTAGTTTTATTTTTAAATTGCATCTTAGTTTAGTTTAGTTTTCTTTCCTACATTTCAGTTGTTCAGTTTATGCTAGGACGTATATCTCTTAACATGAAACTAATACTCTTTGATACTGAAATAGAAAGAACCTTTCATAAAAGATTTAGAAACATCCTATTTGAAATGGTGGACAAGAAGGGAATTAATGCACTTAGAGGTTATTCAGCTCTTGTCCAATTTAATGTGCCTTCATGCATGTGTTGCCAGCCACCACGACAACACACTTTGAACTTAAGCCTGAGGTAATATAATTGTTACCCTCTTTTTATGGTTTAGATAAGGAGGATCCATATCATCATGTAAAAGAATTCCTAGACATTTGCTCTACCTTTAGGTTTCAAAACTTTTCAGATGATTCGATCCGTTTGCGCCGCTTTCCTTTTTCTTTGAAGGATAAGGCAAAAGCATGGTTGAATTCTCTAAGAGTTGGGTCTATCATTACATGGGACCAACTGTCTAAGAAGTTCTTAAAGAAGTTCTTCCCGGTTCATAAAACTAATGCTCTCCGTAGGGAAATTACTAATTTCACACAAAAAGAGGGGAAACACTTTCATGAATGTTGGGAAAGATGGAAGGACTTGCTTCTTAAATGTTCACACCATGGTTTTGAGAAGTGGCAACAGGTTCAATACTTCTATGATGATTTGACACTCCAAAATCTTCGTATGGTTGATGCCACTAGTGGAGGTTCATTTATGACCAAAAGTGATGTCGAAGCGTAAAATTTCTTTGAAATATTGTGTGAAAATTCCCAGCAATGGGACTACTCAAATAGAGGTGAAAGAAGTCCCTAACCACGGAGGAAAGGTGGTATATATGAGATAGGAGTCATGCCAGATCTTTATGCCAAAATTGATAGCCTGACACAAAAAGTTGATACTTTGATGTTAAATAATGGACCTCCAAAAATAACTCAAATCGAGTCATGTGCCATATGTTCCAGTCTCGTCCATCCTATGCAGTCGTGTCCATCTGGTGTAGCATTCTCAGAATTTCTTTCCGAGTAAGTACATGCTATGAACACCTTTCGGAGACTTGGGAATGATCCTTACTCAGACACCTACAATCCAGGGTGGGCTAGACCTCCAAATTTTTCTTGGGTAAAAGGACCACAGCAAGGAGGACTATTCAGAAATCCTCCTATGCTACCTTACTCCCAAGTTGGTAGTCAACAGCTTCAATAGTTTTCGCACTACCAATAAGTACCTCCATAATCTAGGAAACCATCTCTTGAGGATACACTCAATCTTTTTATGCAGAGTTCATTTCAATTTAAAAAAGACACCCAACAAACTTTACTAGCTAACTAGCAAAACTTACATGCTAATGTGCAATCTATTACCAAGCTGAAAGTACAGTTGGGTCAACTTGCTGCCACATTGAGTGAGAGAGAGAAGGGCAAGTTCCCGAGCCAACCTGTGGAAAATCTAAAACGACAATATGAGATTGGCTCTAATTCAAACCAAGAACAATATCATGAGCACGCCAAATCAATCATTACCCTTAGGTCTGGTAAACAGATCGAGAACAAAGTAAAGATGCATAGAGAGGAATCAAATTTCAAATCGAAAGACCAAAATGAAGCGGAGAGACATACTAGTGCATCCAAAGTCCAACAACACTCTGACTCTCCAAGAACCACTCTTGTGCCATCGTATGTGCCTAAAGCACCTTTTCCTCAATGTTAGGCATCAGTTAAGAAAGGAAATAACTTTAACGAGATATTGGACATGTTTAAGTACATATCAACATTCCATTGCTTGAAGCTATCAAGAAAGTCCTTGCTTACGCTAAGTTTCTTAAAGATTTATGCTCTCAAAAGCATAAGATGAATGTTCATAAGAAGGTCTTCCTTGCAGAGTAACTCAGCTCCATGATTCAAAACAACACCCCTCCTAAATTTAGGGATCCAGGAGCTCCTACCATTTCATGCGTCATAGGAAATCATAAGGTTGAGAAAGCATTGCTTGATTTAGGGGCGAGCGTTAATTTGTTACCATATTTTGTATATGAGCAGCTAGGACTTGGTGAGCTGAAATCAACTAAAATAATACTACAACTAGCTGATAGATCTATCAAGGTGCCTCGTGGTGTTATTGAGGATGTGTTAATCTAGGTTGATAAGTTTTATTTTCCAGTGAATTTCATCGTTCTAGATACTCAGCCTGTCCAGAATCTTATTAGTCAAATTCTAATTATTCTAGGACGTCCATTCTTAGCCACATCCAATGCTATCATAAATTGTAGGAATGGAGTTATGAAACTGTCTTTTGGTAACATGAAGCTTAAGCTTAATGTTTTCAATGCTGGACAACAACTAGCAGACTCAGATGATATATTTGAAGTAGACATGATTGAGAGTCTAGTGCATGAATCTTTCCTTCAATCTTCCAAAGACGCGCTTGAGACTTAGCACATTTTGGCATAGATTTTGACATAGAGAGTTCCATCCAAGAAGTCAATGCATTGCTCGACTCTACTCTTATAATGGAGACTGCAAAATGGAAAGCGAAAGTGGAACCTCTTTCACCCTCTGAATCTAAACTGGTCCCATCTATTGAGAAACCACTTGAACTTAACCTTAAACAATTGCCTTAAAACCTCAAGTATACATTTTTAGGTCCTTCTAAAACCCTACATGTTATCATGGCTTCTAACCTTGAGAAGGAACATGAGAACAAGTTGCTTAAAGTGATTAGAGAATACAAGGCAGCTATTGGGTGAACAATAGAGAAGGGAGTATGCCCCACGGTGTGTATGCATCGTACTAATCTTGAAGAAAATTCAGAAACGTTGTGTGAAATGCAAATGAGGCTTGACCCTAACATGGAAGAAGTTGTTCGAGCAGAAGTACTTAAATTATTAGACGATGGTATCATTTACCCCATTTTAGATAGCACAGTTCAAGTTGTTCCCACAAAGTCTGGGATTGGTTAATTAAGGTGTTGAGAAAATTTAGTTGGCAAACCCAAGTTATCAAGATCGATTAATTAATGGTCCGTTCTTTTCTGGCTGAAGATGTTAAACTTAGCGCTCCTGGGAGGCAACCTAGCTTTTCATTTCATTTCATTTTCCTAGTTAGTTAGTTTAATGTTTGTGGGTAACATTGCTGTAAACCCTCACGAGACTACAACTCGTCCACTAGGGGCAACCTAGGGGTTTAAAGGCTTGTTGCATATGCTAAATGCAATTGAGAACACTTACGAAAGTGGTATAAGTAGGATTTTCTTTTTGTTATTTTACTTTTGTTGATTTCTCTATTATGCTAACTCGCTTTTACGTTGATATATTTTGGAAAGCCTCTTGATTCTCCGTCCAGGTACTATCTTTCCGTCTTTCCTCTTTTATTTTCGTTATTCCATGTGCATTACATGCTTATTTCTTTTACATTGAGGACAATGTAGATTTTAGGTTAGGGGTGGGAGATTAGTTTACCTAATCAGCATTTTTTTGATCTTGAGTAAAAATTGTGAAAAATTAAATTTTTTTTTTTCTGGAATTCCTTTTGAATTTGAAGGATAGTTTTGATTTTAGAATTACAAGATATAGAATGTTGGTAATTTATGACTCTAGGATTCAACCATCTATTAGATTTCATAGTTAAGTTCAAGTTATTAACCCATGATTAGAAGTTGTAAACATTGATTGAGTCATGATTTTATATAGCACATCTCACTTACACATTGAATGATTAACTTAGTAATCACTAAGCATGAAAGGAACTAACCTGAAAAAATAAAATAAAATTTAGCATCAGTATATAAAAAAGAATTGAAAGGGTAAGTCGCATAATCTTCATTATAGATTTGCTCCCTATAGATGAAGCCTTGATTCCCCATGGATGATATGTGAAAATGGTTGGGTGTACAATCTTTACCATAGGTTTGCTTCCTATAGGTGAGGATTTGATTCCCCTCCTTGGCGCTACTGTTCATAAAGAAAATCAAAGGCTGGTAGAATGAAAAGTTAATCTATAAGGCAAGTGTCGGTTTTAGTTGTGGTTGTCATGAATTCTGTTGTTAATTACCAATGATAACATGAAATTACAATTGGATCTCTTAATGATTGTAAGCTGAGATTACACTATACACTCATAGAACTCAGTGTTTAGAATTATTTTAATTAATGGATTAATAGTTTTGAACTTAATTATGAATTTTACCATGAGCTTGAGTCTAGGAGAAACTCCACTCACCATTCATGAATCTTAGAATTCGCACATCTCAACTATTTGTTCACAAGTCACTCAGGTTTATAGGAATTGTCTGTTATTTCTGAAATTATTTTTCACATGTTTTGCTCGGGACTAGCAAAATGCTGATTGGGGGTTGTGATGAGGGTCGAATATTGCATATTAGACCCCAAATATTGCCTGAATTTACCAACATGATAATGCTTAACGTCAAATTTTAATTGTGTTTTTGTTGCAGAGAGGAATTAGGAGCTTGGACTGAAAAAGGATACTACAAGTGTGGATTTGTGCTCTGAAGTCATTAGAGCAAGGAACAAACTCTAGAGGGCTAACATTGATGGATTTACACACCAGGGAACCGAGGAAATCAAGCCGTTCACATTAGAGAGGCTCGAAAATGGTCCAGAATGCAAGATCACAGGGTTTCCGCCATCCGGTTGGCCTGAAACTTCATACACTAGCCGGGGGCCATAAATAAACTATACATATTAAATTTCAACCATTGGATATCTCGAAAAGTGGCCTAACAGATAGATCAACTCCTTAATTCCTTAAGTGGGGCCCACCTGGTCTGGATTTGCCGTAAATTTAGTCTCAACTCATTATATGCCAAGACAAAACAGATGGTTGGATTAGATTTCTCAAGAGCATCACACTGGACCCCACCTTGTGTGGCATGTACATAGTGCACGATTGCACTAGCCGTGCACCGTAATAGGGAGTCGGTCAAACCGACTCTTGACCGACGATTTGTTAAAGAAGGAAATTTCCTTCTTCATGCCTTACGCAGCTTTTCCGCTGGGATGATGTGTGGCCCACTTACATTCATCGGACGGTTGATCCAAACCGACCAGATTGTCCAGGGGAGGGCGCCGACCAAAACCTAACAGATTCCAGGATTCCATGCAGACAATCGAGACGGCAACAACGATTTTTCCCTAATACATTGGTTAACGGTGTGGCCCATCTGAAATACGAATTAACTCCAAATTTGGGCCCATGATCAGGCATGAAAGTAGAAGTTCGAAGACTGGTTTGATGCACCATAAAGTCAGCCGATGTGGACCCCACCATCTTCTTCTTTGAGATTTAAAAAAAATGCAACAACGTTAATGCTGCCCGACCATTTTTGGGTAGTGGGGCCCACGTATCATCCATTTGAACGATCCGGAACATCCATCAGAGTCCCTGGATCCCTCTCATCTACGCCTAGGTGACAGAATGGAAGAAGACAGCGAATATTGATTTTTAACCGTTCAAACACAGGTTGGACAGTAGAACAGAAAATCATGCAGGTCGCATCAACAGACGGTAAAAACTATGCATTCTTAACAAAAATTTCATCCTGAATCCAGTGGATGGCATAAATCTTGCACCTAACACCAAGAATGGGCCCCACTAATGTTGCAGCGTAAAGCCTGTTACGTAGGCTCGGTTTCAGCGTCAGAAACTAATGCTTTTTGGCCGCTTGAACAATCATGGTCGGTGATTGTATGGAAAATATAAATCATCCATCGTGTAAACCAACCAAAAACATCCCAAGAGATGTTGATTTTATGGATAAAGTGCAAAGAACAAGGGACTTATGAAGCCCCGAAGGTGGTTGCAAAAAAGCTTATGCGAATTTTACTGCGGAACCGACTTCAGCCGACTCCAACCTTTCCACCGCCCCTCCAGCAGCTATAAAAGGAGGAAGACGTGAAGAGAGCTTGAGGAGAGCAAATCCAGAGCCAGGGAGAGAGAGAGGAAAGAGAAGAAAGAGGAGAGAGAGAGAGGAAGAAAGAAGGGAAAGAAAGATGTCTTCTTTCACCAAAGTTTATTTTTCTTTATTTGTAATTAATTTTATGGATTCCTAATCTTTTAGATAGGGCTGAGATGAAGCCCCTAATTTGAATGACTTTTGTTATGTTTTGATTTTACCTTGATTTAATTGGTTTATTTCTTTCTCTAGTGTGCTTAACTGAAATTTCTGTACTTCTCCATTCTATGAGCTTAACCAAAGTCTAGATGTGGACGTTGTTTGGAATCTTATTCTAGGTGCTTGTGTCTGACCATGAACAGGTTTCCTATAGAGAAAGAAATAGGAATTTACATCTCTTCATGCCTGACCATGGATGGAAAGATGTGATCCGTATGCTTTAAGAGATTATACATTCAGTGTGCCTGACCAAGGACATAGAGTGTGCTTTATTTATTAAATTTATATCAGTTTGAATTAGGGTGAATCAACAGGTAACGCAAGGGTCAGGATAATTAGGGGTGGATTTGAAAGTCCTAATGTTCTCCTTGATTGAATTTTCCTTCTTGCTCTCAGCTATTTTTCATAGATTTTTGTTATTTTACTTAATAGTTACCTACAATATTTATTGGATTAGTTAAGAAGAATCATAAGTTTGAATTGTGACTAGTCCTCCTAGGAACGATCTTGTAATACGTACCGTATCTACATCTGATTCATATACTTGTGAGTTTAAAATCATTTAAATTAGATTGGTTTAAATAAAACATCACTTCATAGACTATGAATCATCTGCTCAGATAATAGATCGCTTGCTCTTTTCTTCCTGTTTTGTCGTGTTAACCAAGGACGCATCCGATTGCTTCTGCTGCGACTGAGATATATAGCAGTAGTGGCCGACCTGAAGTAGGTGGCATGAGCACTAGAGGATTTAGCAGGTACCTTTCGATCCTGTCGAAGTCCGCTTGACAGTCGTCATTCCATTCCTTTGGTGAGTTCTTTCGTAGGAGCTTGAATATGGGATCACAGACCGGGGTGAGATGTGCGATGAATCGGCTGATATACTAGATTCGCCCGAGGAAGCCTCAAATTTATTTTTCTGTTTTGGGCGGTGGCATTTCCATGATTGCCTTAGTCTTGGTTTCAACTATCCGAATACCATCTTCGTTGACGATGAAGCCTAATAGCTTACCTCCGGTTGCACAGAAGACACACTTTTGTGGATTGAGTCGGAGCTTAAACTTTTCTAGCCTATCGAAGAGCTTCTCAAGGTCTTTGAAGTGTCCTTCAATCGTGTGAGCCTTGATGATCATGTCATCCACATAGACTTCCATTTCGTTGTTTATCATGTCGTGGAATAAGGCAGTCATGGCTCGCTGATATGTAGCTCATGCATTCTTCAGTCCGAAGGGCATAACCCGATAACAGAAATTTTCTCATGGTGTGATGAAGGAAGTCTTCTCATGAGCTTTGATGGCCATCTTAATTTGATTATAACCAGAGAAACCATCCATAAAGGAGAAAATCTTGTGTCCTGTAGTATTATCTACTAGTGTGTCGAAATGAGGCAGAGGGAAGTCATCTTTAAGGCCTGTTTTATTGATGTCCTTGAAGTCGATGCACATCCTGACTTTCCCATCTTTCTTTGAAATTGGAACGATGTTTGCGAGCCATTCCGGGTAGTTGAAGACTACCAGGAATCCCGTGTTGTATTTCTTAATGACTTCATCACGGACCTTCAGGGCCCATTCTGGCTTCATCCTCCGCAGCTTCTGCATGACAGGCTTTATGTCCGACTTTGTTGGTAGATGGTGTACCGCCAAATCCTCAACTAACCCTGGCATGTCCTCGTATGAGAAGGAAAAGTTGGACAACCTTGGTTTCAGAAACTCCATCATCCTTTGCTTGTATTCTGGAGATAGTGATTTTTTGATGCGCACCTCTCTGGAGAGTTCTGTTGTCCCTAAGTTCACAATTTCAAAATCGTCTGCTACAACATTAGACTTTGTTTCGAACTGTTCGAGAGAATCCTTGAATTTGAGAGCTGTATCATCATTTCCCTCATCCAGGGCTTCATCCAAACCCATGAGCTTGAAGTCCAACTCTAGATTGAAATCATACGAGTCGACCTCAAACTCCTGTGATGTGTATGGGATATTTGGCACAGTGGTTTTTGAAAGTTTTTCTATTATTTTGGAATTTTAAAATTTTTCTGATGTTTTTTTATTTTGAGAAATATTTGATTTTTTTTTTTTACTTTTGTAAATATGTGATGTTTTTGTGTTTTGAAATTTATTTGATTTTTTTGTTTCGCTTGGGGGTCCCAAACAGGATGGTGTTACGAATTAAGATTGGTCCTGTCCTAGTTTGGGATACCAATTGCTATTTACATTGGCATTTTTTTAGGTTAGCATCCATGGAGGGCTCACCGACCGACTCAAATGTTAGGGGGACAACTATCCATGGTGGTTGTTCCCCCTTCCAATCTCGCTGTCCTAATTTGTGTGTTCCTGTGTGTTCCTGTGGGTCACCTGTCCTGATGACCATGATGTTCGCTGGGCTGGGCTCAGAGTCAGAATCTGATTCGATCTCTTCGTTCAGGAGTTGGAGTTCTTCTGGTTCCTTTGGTTCATTTTACGATGGGATCTCAACGTCTGTCCAGTCAAGGGTAAGCCACTTCCCTTTGTTAATCCAGTGGATGAGCTACTTCTACCCCTTCTATCATTGAGTTGGTGGTTGGGACGTGCCCCCTTGACTGTGAGTGAAAATGAGTGTCTCTCCTGTATGTCCTATAAGAGACACTCCTAGCTCTAGGTCCTCTGTGGGCGAATTATTTTTCATGCCTCTTGCCTCATGTGATGGGTCTGGGGGTTCTGCCCCTTACGTCAGAAGTGCTTTTGATGCCTTGAGAATCTTGTCCCACCTTATTGGTGGCCAGACGGACTCCGGGTGGGAATGTTTAGAGAGTTGGAGTTGTTGGAGGTGGTCCTTAAGGAGAATCATGGTGTCTTCACAAACTGTTTCAGCCTTGATGAACTTGATGGATGTGCACTTATATGGTTGCCCTTTCTTGGGCCTTTCAACTTGATCCTCCCATTTTGGTTGATATCCCAGTCCATGTCTTTGCACGTTAGCACGTGCTGGTTTTACTACTATTCCTTTCTCGTGGAACTCAGTGCTGTAGTTCCAGATTAGTCGTTTAGCAGGGGGAATGACATGTTCAGTAGTGAGAGGGCGAGGATTATCGATTGAGTTTACAACTTTGAACTCGAAGCTTTGATATGATACATCACCCTCTGCGTGCTGGATGTCGATCATAGGGATGTCAGTTTTTGGGATATTAACCGTTACTGACAGGATAGTTTCTTGTTCGGCCAACACTAAGATGATTCAATTTTCTGAAGGAAATTTAACCCTTTAATGGAGGGTTGAGGGAATGGCTCCAACAACATGAAGTCACAGCCAACGCAATAGAAGGTTAAATGAGGCAGGGATGTCAATGACCTTAAATGTGACAAGGGTCAGGTCTAGTCCGATTTGTAGCTCAATGTCAATTTCTGCCTCAACCTGCCTTCGGGAATTATCGAAAGCTTTGATGCTCATGGTGATGGGCCTGAAAGAAGATGGTTCTATCCCTAACCGTTCGGTAGTCCTCAAAGGGCAAACGTTAAGACTAGATCCATTGTCAATGAGCACAAGTGAGATCTTAAAATTCTTCTGGCAGGCTACTATGTTTAGTGAGCACCCATGTTTGCGTTCCTCAGGTGGTAACTCATCATCGGAGAAAGTGATGGCTCGTGGTACTAGGAGTTGTCCAATCATACTTGCCACCATTTCGAGGGGGGGAGGTATGTCAGGGGAGATATGGGCATCATTCAAGGTCTTCGCAAAGATTTCTCGATGCGATCTTGATGTGTATAGGAGTTCCTAGATGGATATCTGTGCGGGAATGGTTTTGAGTTGGGCTGTTATGTCATAAGTAGCGTCGATTTTGCAAGTGGTTCCCAACAAAACTCCCTGGGTTTCTTTTACATTTTGGTTATCTCTCCTGAAGTACCTCCCATTGTTGCCCACTTCAGTGCATTCTGGGTAATGCCATGGGACTGCCTTCGGGTTGTGGGACAGACCGTCCTTCCTTCCAAGTATATTAGTGATTCCTAAGGTTGAGGGGTTGTGGCTGAAATAATTTGTGGTAGACTTGGTGGTTTCTCTCGAGGTACCACTGAGTTTTGGCGAGATTTGACACTGGAGTTTTCTTCCTCTACTTGATGTGTGGGAGAGGCCTTCTGTCCATGTGCCAGTTAGCGAGGCATCAGGAATTTTGGAACTTGAACCGAGGGTACCCCTTGTAAGGTTAGCAAGGCTAGATCAGGGAGACCTATTGGGAGAATGACAAGTTCAGAATTTGACCTTTTTGGATGTATTGGTGCGGAGTGTGCCCCTTGGGGGATAGGATGTTGCAAGTGTGACCTGTTAGATGAGGCTTTGAGGGTTATGAGTGGCTGAACTGCTGGTGCTGCTTATAGGAATATGAGGGGTTGTATTGCTGGTGCTGCTTCAAGGACTAGCTGTGGCCTAGGTGTTGGCGTATGTTGGTAACCCCATGTCTGATTTGCTGTATCGATCATGATTACTTGTATGAAATGATGTGGAGAGAGATACATAGATTGTCCTCCTTCAATGTGGTTGACGGTAGAGGTGCTAGATGTGCTGGGCCCTACTTGGTGCGATGACAAAGGATTTTGGAGGATGCTGGCCTGACCCACATTGTTAGCCTGTGGAGCGGTCGCAATCTTCTGGCTTTCGATCAAATCTTGGACCACATGTTTCAAAGCGAAGTAGCGGTATGTCAAATGGCCAGAAGCCTGATGATATGCGCAGTATTGATTTTCATTGTAACCAGGCGGTAAGGGGTTAGGAGGAAGTCACGGTTGGAGTGGTGTCAGGAGTTACTTTTGCATTAACATTGTCAGAACTTGACTGTATGTTTGTGCTAAAGGGGTGAACTTTCTTCTTATCATTGCCTATTTGTATGGACCTGGTGCATTCCCCCGAGGCTGTTGTTATTTTTGTTGAGACGGCTGTCCCTGATATCCCTGTTGGGCTTGTTGTGGTTGGTACTACCTGTTTGATTGTGGCTGGTACTTCCTGTCTTGCTGTGGCTCCGGTCGCGGAGCGTATTGATTGCCCTGAGTGTTAGGGATGATATTATTAACCTCTGTTGTACGCGCTATGCAGGAGCAGTGCCGTTTCCATTCCCATATCCAATAGATTTTCCTTCGACTTTGTTTCTTCTGATTGTAGGGGTCTGATGTGGCCACAGGGAAATGGTTCCGGCTCTGATCCCGGCTTCTACTTGTTCACCAGCTCAGATGAGTTGGGAGAATTTTACATACGGATACGAGATTAGATATCCTGAAATACTGGGATTTACTGAATGTACGATCATGAATATCTGTTCCTTGTCGTCGATGGAGTTTCTCATTCGGGCTACCATAGCCCGCCATCGTCCCACGTATGTTGACAATTATTCGTCACTTTTTTATCTCAGCGCAGCCAAGTCAGACCTTCTTGGAGCCATGTTCAGATTGTATGAGAATCTGTCAATGAATGCCTGAGAGAGTTTTTCCCAGGTTTTGATTTGATGGCTGTCCAACGGGGTGTACTAATCCAAAGCGTCACCCTTAAGAAACTTCTGAAAAAGCCGTATCAAGGCTCTATCATTCCCTGCTATAGCATTGAGTTCCCTATAAATTGCTTTTAGATGTGCTGTAAGGCACCTGCTATCGTCATACTTTTTGAATTTTTGTACCTTGAAGTTCGGAGGTACCCGGGCATCTGGGAAGGGACAAAGGTCTTTGAACTTGGTGGATGGGTGATCCACTCCTTGCTGTCTCTAATTTTGCACCATTTGTAATTGTTCTCATCATTCCTCAATTTTTGATTTGCCTTGCTGCGGGTATCTTGCCCCTTGCTGTAGGACTTGTGCTGCTTCTTCTTCATATAGATCAAGGACGGAGTGTTGTTGGAAAGAAGATGGACTCCCGGTGGCGAGATGTAGCTGGAATTGAACATTGCTCCCTTTTGGAGGAGGGTGTGATGTTTGGAAATGGCTCTCACCTGGGGTATCTGCCAATTTCAGAATGTTACTCCCGTTAGGGGGAGTAGTTAGAATCGAAACTGGCCCCCTTCATGGGCATCCGCCAGTTCTTGTCATTGGTTCCTGTTAGGGAGAACTTGTATTGTAACTTGATTGTTGTGATGTATTGAGTGGAAATGTGTGGGAGGGTTGCTCCCGTTTGTTTGTTGCTGTTAATTTTGTGCTGACTCTTCTAGGAGAGGGAGCATGGGATTTGTTGGAGGAACGAGTGAGAAGGCAAATAGAGTCTGAGGGAGTGAACTGCTTTGTACACTAGGATGGGTTGCTTGTATTTTTGGTGTGGCATTTGACACTAGGCGGTGTAGCAGCTCTTACACTGCTCGTAGACTCTAGGCCATTTCTGAAAGGGCCTAGCTATATGCCCTAGAGGGAGGGTGAATAGGGCAATGCCAAATAAAAGTTATAACAGCGGAATAATAAAAGATATAAAGTACCATGCTGAATATAAAACAACCACAATATCCTAAAATAAAGAGATTGATACTTTATCAGTTCTAAGGACAACCTTACACCAAAAACCAGAGGTTTAAGGTAGGACAACCTTATTTCTAGAACGTCCTTTGTATCACAAATCAATGAGGAATAATAAGCAAGAAAATCAAAATAACTTGCAGAAAATAAATCCTAAGTTATTACAACATTCATCCACACTTGCTTGAAGTGATTACAACATTCATCCACAAACACTCTCCACAAAACAGAATGAATAAAAGAATGAAAGAGCAAAACACATCCACAACATAATGATATATAGTGGTTCGCCTGTGTGTACACCAAATGTTATCCAACAGCCACACAGATTACTACTCCACTCTTAATATCCTCACACAGGGGATATTAGCATGCACTATCAAAATAGGTTTCACAGGTTCACTTAAAACCTTCATAATTGTGTCCTTGATCTCGAGCTTACACAATCCAAAAACCCCACAATCTGAGTTTTTTGGCTCTCCTCAGATAACGAATACAATGAGATTTTTCTGGCGAATCTCAAACAAAAACCAGAGAAAGTAAATTACAAAAAATGTAAAATACCTGAATCACCTTTTGAAGAAGCCCGGTAGAACCAATCGGAGTAGATGTTCGATTCAACGTTCAAAGTCCAATACTCACTTTAAGAATGGTTCTAAGTCTAATTGATTTTAAATCAAAAGGGCTATTTCTATTTGATTTTAAATCCAAGAAGAAGGAATATCAGAAATTCCTCTTTTCTAATAAGATTGGAATGTAGATCAAAATCAAATAAAAATAAGCTAGCAAAAGGAATATTAAATAAGCACAAAGTAGCTTAAAATAAACACAAACTTATCTCAGAGTATAGCTTAAAGAATGCCTGAATAGAATTGATTTGAAGTGCTAAAACTCTGAAGTTCGTGCTCTATTTATAGCCTAAAAAATCCCGTCTACGACTGATCTTAGGAACCTAGGACTGGTCGTAGCTCCAAAGATTTTCGAAAGATTTTCGCGGGATAAGATTTTCTGTTCCATGACCGATCCTTGGCGGTCTACGACCGGTCGTGGGCCACCTACGACTGGTCGTGAGACACCTACGACCGGTCGTAGGACTCCAAAATTGGTTGCTGGAGTTTGAGTCGTAGGGCTACGACCGGTCGAAGGATTAGTCGTAAAACTCACAGGACTGGTCGTAGGATGTCCAGGACTGGTCGTAGGACAGCCAGAAAGATTCGAAAATCTTCAACAACTTAGGACTGGTCCTGAAAAACTTAAGACTGGTCGTAGCAGAGCTAGGACTGGTCTTGAAGTCCCTAGGACTGGTCTTAAAACATCCCATACAAGCATATTAAAATATATGAGTTATGTTTCCAGAATGACCTACTGTAAAGCTCATCCTAAGGTCAATCTATGGTCAAACAAACCTTAAAAGTGAGTTGGACTTGAAAGTCTGAACACTCAGATGATCCTTAAGAGAAGCTTGAGAATATACAAAACTTGTAGTAGGCCTTCTTGAGCTTGATCTTGACTTGACAAAGTCTTCTACTAAACTTGAACTTGATCGAATCTTGAACATACAAACTTGAAGACTTCAATACTTGAATTCTTCATCCATATCTTGAAAACTTTCTTCATTTAAGATTTGTCTTGAAATGCGATGACTTGATTGTAATGAATAGTTTTCAATTATAAAATACAAGATGTATAAGATATAGATATAGGTTTTGGCACCACAAAATTTGACAAACAAAGGGATATGAAATCGTAGCACTTACAATTTCTTGCATGGTGGTGTTGACTTATGGGTCTACCGGAGCCACTGGTGATGGTAGTGTGGGTGCTGGTGCAGGTACGGGTGCTGATGTTTCAAGAGCTAGCTGAGCTGCCGACTCTTCTCATGAGTAAATTAAGAGGTCATGGCTGCGCGGGATCGGGTGGTCATAGTTTAGACCTATGCCTAAACAGGTGTAAGCCAAGGACTTTTTTCTTATTTTTGTATGAATGTAAATGATGGTTTCCCTTGAGATTAGAATACCACACGTTTTTGAGTCGGGTCTCAGCTAGTGGGAGCTAGCAGAATTCCCCAGTGAAGTCACCATTCTGTAGACATTGAAAATCGGTGCCCACGCTGATTTATAATTGTAAGGTGATTAAGGGGGGTGGTAGGCTAATTATGGATGTTGGAGTCACCACTAACCGAAAAATCTCAAAATCCTATGGTCGGCTAGAACTATGAAATACATAAGGTGAGGGAAATTCGGAGACTTCCTTACCTTAAATTGACTCCTGGTCCTTGATCCGGAATTTCGGGTAAGGGACCTCGGTTACAGAGAGGGAAGGTGTTAGGCACCCTCTCTGCCCATACAAACGTACGGTCTCTACTTTGTATGCTAAAACAATCTCAAGGGATGGATGATGTGGTCGAGATAGGACTAGGCAGACTCATGGATTTTTGATGTGACAAGATTTGAGATTTCGGCAAGCCACGGAGCATATGTCTAATGGCGTGTTTAGAAGGCGGATGTGATGATGCTTATGCAAAGATTAAAAAAATCGACTAGATCACTAGGAACTTCTGATGTGATAGGATCTGATGTACGGCAAGCCATAGAGCATACGTTCGCTAGAGATCTAGAGAAGCAGGGGGGATGAGAAGGGAGTAGATGTCATAATGAATGCTTGTATGTAAATGGATCCTTAGCTTGATCTTGAGTAGGCTAGGATGGGGTTTGAGCCATGATCAACTGGGTTAGGTTGAGAGGTTAGGATGACTAGGAAGGCAAGGAGTGGGCTAAGAAGATAGCTGAAAAATCTAGACTTGAAGGCTTGGGAACATCTCCTCACCCTCACTCCCTTCCTCTCTCTCTCCCTCTCACTCTCCTTCTCAGTAAAGCTTGGAAGTGAAGAGTTATTGATGAAAATGTGAAGAGGAGAGGGCTATTTATAGCCTTCTCCAATGACATTGCTGTAATTGCTGGGTTTAAGAGGGGTAAAAGGTGAGGTGGCAAGCTATGGTTGGTTGTGAGGAGAGGAATGCCACGTGACACTCTCTTATTGGCTAGGGGGAGTGGCAAAAAGGTAAAAGTGAAGGCTGGAGGGGTAAATTTAGAGGAAAGTTGACTTTTGGGTGCTGGGATAGCTGTCCACATGCGGGCCGCGAGGGGTGACATTCAAAGTAGACGGTAGTTAGACTACCGCCCGTGGCAATCAGACTGCTGCCCGAGCTTCATTCAGGCCAAGCTCGTGCTTGCGGGTTTTATACGTTGTGCGGGTTCACCTGGAGGTCTTCTTTTGGGGTTTTTTGCTTAGACAAGTGGGTTTATGCTTGGGTAAAGGAGGTCTTGGTTAGGATATAGGGTATAGGTGAGGCTGCATGTGAGCTGAATGGTCTGGATCACAGTTTCGTGTTACTTACTAGGGATTTATTGCTCAGGGTTTGGTTTGGGCTACGATTAAGGTTCAGCTCAAGGTATGATCATGGTTCCCGGATAGTCTTAGCCTTCTCAAGATGTAGCCTGGGTGGGGTGTATACAGTTGTATCTATGTCGTCCATCCCCCTGGACATGGGACCCATTTGATGCATGTTTTAATCTCAGTCATCCATCCCATGAACGTCTGATTGACTGGATTTTTGCTGGCCCAAAAGTCCACCAACAGGCCCACCTTCTTGTATGATATACACCTCCATGTTGAGCAGAATTTAGGCCCTTTGATGCCTTGTTAGGCCCACCTTTCATCTGATTATATAAGGGTTAGATTGCCCAAATTTTCTGGATGTTTAATGGGTCAGATGGGCTAAATATTCCAGCCTTAGAATTCCTATAGCGGGGTATTATTCATCTATTATGGTGGACTACATGAGCTGAATTGTGAACCACTATTTTGGGTATGTTGTACACTTGGCCTAACTATATTTTTTAAGCATATGGGTTGCCTAAAGTGGCCCACCATATTGGACATGTTAGACATATCCTACCTTAGCATTTTTCTGAGCTTTGGGCTGCCTCATGTGGCCTATCTTGATGTATGTGGGCTATGGGCTGGCCCAAGAGGCCAAATATTGATGTATGAGATGATATGTGTGAAGGCTATTTATTTTCTATCCATTATGAGGGCTATGGGCTGCTTCATTAGGCCCTTGTATGAGGCCCATTATGTTATATCTCAGGCCCTTACGTGAGGCCCATTATGAGTATATGAGGCCCTTGTGTGAGGCCATGGCCCCCACTATATGTTTGGCTCTATGTGGGCCGCTTCTTGGGAGAAATGTTGGTTAAATGTCCACATTTAATGGAAAATGATGGTTAAATGTCGACATTGTGACCTTCCATTAGGCCTTTGTTAGGCCCATTCTCATCATTCTCTAAGTGAGTTGACCCTAATCATTGGGCCCCAATGATATTTGCATGATCTATCTATTCACTATGGGCTAACCCAAGATGTTAGGCCCCTATTGGTTGCTAGTAGGATTATTTTAATCTTAGAGTCCATTTAGGAATTATTTTGGCCCCCTAGGGCATCTAGCGGGCTATATGATAGTATAGAGATGGAATCCCATTCTGGATCCTTAGGATTATTGGTGGGCCACTAGGCCCAACCTTCAATGAGAAGAGCACTTCCTCACCATGGACAGAGGGATCGGTGCTATAAGATTTGGTATATCCACAGTTGAGGACTGACCTCCATGTTATGGATCTGCTATCCATCTATAGACCTCGCCTTATATATAGGCCGGTTATTGATACCGTTTCTGAGTATGTAATAGCATAAGCATCATGGTACATGCCCATACACATCATCATCATGCTTGTTATGAGATGTGGTTGACCATTACATATGCTATTGGGCAGGTTATTTATGGAACTCTCTGATAGGCGGAGTTTCCCCACATGAGCACATGGTATGCGCCGGATTGATGTATGATTGGGTTGTGTGACTCATGCATCTTGCATTATGTATTTTGGTTACTGTATATCCTAGCAACATCAGGGTTGTAGCATCCGCAAGTATAACATGGATGACAGGATTGGATACTGGAAATACTTATTAAAGCACGGGGGTGCTATAGATATCCCAGGGTGGAAGTCCCCAAACTCTTATAGTACCATGGAGGATGCTCCAATGTATAGACCAAATGGATGTATGAGTGCACGAGGGCCGAATACTATTAGGCTATGTTGTAACACCCCGTACTTCTCAGTACTCGGGTGTTACCATGTAAGATAACTTAGCATAAACATGAACCAACTTGAGTGAACATTCACATGCTTTATAGCCTAAATCTAACCATTGAGAGTAATCCTCATCCATAGCTCAAGTCGCCCAACTGTTGATTTGGAAATAACCATTGATCATCACCCAAGAAGATTAGGAGAACTTGTGCTCCATTTAAATTTAAATTGTGTTGACATCAAACCACTACTCTTACATTAAGATGAAGTTAGACGATTTAGTGGTAGATAGCCATGAGTAGAGTACTTTCGATAGAATCAACTATTAATCTGAAGAATAAACCACTCATCTGCCACATAGGAACTAAAAGATCCAAGAGGACTTAAGTCGTATCTGTAGGGTGGTCTGACTGCTCAATTGATAACAAATAAGGAAGTAGGATAAAACTGTTCCGTCGTTCCTGACAGGAAGATCAAGATTTATACACCGACATCGGTTCATGACAAATCCAAATCATCTAACCGCTTGTTGCATCAACGTATGAATTAAATCCCATACCAATATGAATAGTAGGAGCCATCCTCATTAGCAGCTTAAGAAAATCTAACTGACCATCAGGGTTACCATTGTAAGGCCCATCATTCAAAGATACAATCAGCTTATTCTAGTCCATATTCACTCCCCATATCACACCTAAACACCCGTTAAGATCTTAGGACCATTGATAGTTAAATGTTAGTCAATCCAACCATCAGATCATTTGAATAAAAGATCGAGCATGGCTAATGTGACATTCGTGTAGGATGGCCCACATAACAATCAAAGAAAAGGTGTCCTAATCAGCCAACTGAGCCCTTTCTACCCTTTTGGCCGTGATATTCGAACTAAAGTCAATCCAACCATAGGATCCTTAAAGGTCAACAGATATGAAGAAATTTGTTGGTATGGACCACCTGAGCGTTGTATTTGTCTTAACACCGGATAAATGTTCCACCAAAGCGAGTAGAGTCGAATAGACGGAGTGGATCTCCTAATACAGTCATGTGGGGCCCATTTTGGGGCATTGCATAAGCATAGTTCACATGCACCAGTAGTGCACTGAATTGCACCTCCAGTTAAATCAAATCTGACCTGCGCTTTCTAAAAATGGAGAGAATCTCTCTCTCTCTCTCTCTCTCTCTCTCTCTCTCCTTGCTTCCACCAGCAAACGAGCGTCCATTTGGGACATCCGTGGTCCCCCATGATCACCTAACTGGGAGATCTGAACCGTCCATCGGATTCAAATGGTGGGCTCGACCAAAACCTAACTGTCACAACAGTCTTTTCTGCATGTGTGGATACACAATCCTAGGTGCAACCAGCCCTATAAACACACATTTTTGAAAATGGAAACTGTTCTGTCCTTGCTTGCTTGGCAATCCGTGTGCTCTCTCCCCTTTCTAATCCCAACCATCTGTATTAGGCAAATCCTAGCCCTTCAAGCTAGGTTTTCTTTTTATAAAGAGGATGAGAGAGAGAAATAATCATTTCCTTCTATCTTCGAGCCTACTGCCCAAAGCTTTTCTAAACTTCGAATCAGCGCATTCAAAAGCTTCATAGGGTCCATCTAACCTATCCATGAAAATTGGATTAAAGAAAACATTGCCGTCTATAAGCCGCCATTAGAGCACCATCGTCTTCCTCAGCTATCCTCGATCACTGATCTGCGGTTGGTAGAGCCTTGGGTGCAGCTGGGGTGAAGGGAATGAAGAAGATAAGGAGAAAAGAGAAGGAAAAAACAGGAAGAAAGGAGAAGAAAGAGGAAGATGGGGTGCAACTATTGCACCACGCCAACCCGACTCGACTTATTTGAGCTAGGGACTGGGACTGGCGAGTTGGAGCTGAGTACAGTCTCACTCCGGCCATCGTAAAGGAAGAAAGACATAAAAGGAGAATGAGAGAGGGACTGAGAGGAAGGAAAAATGAGAGCGAGAGTGGGAGGTGGTTGTCGAGTTGAGTGGGATCAACTCTGTGTGCTGAGAGCGGTTTGAGTTAGAGATGGGTTTAGTCCATTCCAGACCTTGTGAAAGGCCAAGGAGAGAGCAAAGAGTAAGAGGAGAGAGTGGGGGCTGTTGCGGGACTACTGCTGCAGTTGAGTCAACTCAGTTCATTCCACCAAGTCATTGATGCAATTGCCGAGTTACTGGGTCAGGCCAGCCTTGTTACATTTGGTTTGGATCGAGCCATGACTTTGTTGATTTAGTAGGAGAGGGAGATAGAAAACGGGAAGGAGAGAGTGATAGAGGAGCGAAAGGAATGAGAGAAAGAGAGAGACAGTAGGTGGGTGGTTGGTTGAGTCAAGTCAACTCGGTTGGGACCAAGTCCAGTTAGTTTTTACTAAGGTGGGGTTGGGTCGACTCAGTTGTGTTGAGTCAAGCCACCAAACCGACCAATTTAAGTCGACTTTCCTATCATCTATAATCATGTTTAGCTATTAGCAGGTTATGTACGCTAATATCAGTTATTATAAACAAATTACGACCATTAAATATTAGGTATTAGTATTTACTTATTCTTGAAAAAAAAACATCATTGATAATAGATCACAGTATTTATCACCATCATAATGACTATTGTTATCATGATAGCTAATATTAATTTCATTGTTAATGTTAATGGCGATTTTGTGATTAACATTGCAATCAATCATACTTTATTACCATTTCTATCATCATTAGGAATGTTAATGCTAGAAATCAATGGCCATTAGTAAATTATCTATATAGATATTAGTTAATACATATAAGAATTATCATTATTGAATATTAGCGTTTTATTTTGTCATTTTTAAATACTATCATTAAATTATAACATACTATGTATTTTCACCATAATGATTATTAGTGTCACGTTAGCTAATATGAATTATAACACTAATTCTAATAGTTCTCTTGTAATTATTAAGTCATATTGTAATTAACAGTACACCAACTGGAGCTCTAGCCCTCAAATCTAAGTTTAGGCCTAAACTCAAGGATTAAACCCTAATTCGACATCAAAACCCTAAAAATAAGTAAACCCAAGCCCTAGGCTATAATCTTAAACTTAGGTAGTGTGTAGAACTTAAATCTAATTGTACAAGTTCATGATTAGTGATAGGATATAATTTTAAGAGCGCAAGCACTTAGCAACACTAGAAGGTGATTCAAAGTATAAGGTAATGATTCTTCCCCTTAAGCTTTCCATTTCCAAATTAGTTTAAGTTATAGTCTTTATTAAGAATCAAATTGGTTATCTCATAGCGTGCTACTTCTTACACTAGTACAAATTCTTAATACCTGCTTTATATCTGATTTATGATTGATAGTCGTGAACCATGGTTGCATGCGATAGTTATTTACATGATAACTCTCTTTTTAATTGATAGTTCTTTTTCATGATTTATTGCGATTATTATGAATCAACTTATGTCTGGCATGCCATAACTATATACTTTATCATGGATCATTGTGAGTCGCTTATAGATATTTATTTACTGCACATAATGGTGGGTGATCCCCCTTGTGTATGTGAACCCATGTTTAGGATGTAACGGGATAGAGTGTGGTAAAGAAAGGACCCTCGATTGGAGGTTATATGGGACACAAAACATTTATGTGTGATTAACCATCTATAGGTCATACTGCTTGAGTAACTTGAAAATGACTATTTTAACCGCTCTGATTTAACTTTATTTGACCCCTTTGTCGTCTTGATTTAATGTTCCGAGCATCATTTTACCGTTGCGATTTAATAACGGTCCCATGTTTTGATGGTTGTCTTGTGTGGCTTTGATGGCCTATACCGTGCGATGGTAATCCCTACTTATTGAATTTGATTGGCCACTGGTCGATGGGCGTCCATTAAGCATCCTAAGATGGAAAAATCTCATGAGTCGAGGATGGTGGTCATGGGACACTATACCCGAGCTATCGACCTACGCTGGGTGACGAGCCCCACGTAGTGACCATTAAGTTA
Source organism: Magnolia kwangsiensis (assembly GCA_037074715.1). Classification (NCBI taxonomy): domain Eukaryota; kingdom Viridiplantae; phylum Streptophyta; class Magnoliopsida; order Magnoliales; family Magnoliaceae; genus Magnolia; species Magnolia kwangsiensis. Next base: position 156,850,234 of record CM073571.1, read on the forward strand.
CTTAAATTGGCTGATTGTAATTGGAATAATAATGTTTGGTTAATCATGCATTCATAACATATTGACGATGATGGGTGGCTAATTCTGGATGCTGTAGGACATGCCCTAGAGTTATTGGAGTATCGTTTTGCTAGCTCCCATACCATTGACTATCGGCTTATTTTTGGGTGATGAGCTTAAGTCTGACTGGATGAGCATTTTCAGGTCGATGATTGCATGGGTGACGAGCTCAAGTCTGACTGGATGAGCATCCCCAGGTCGATGTGCATTCACGCATCCATGCATTTAAAAAGATCACATCATGAATTTTTTTGGTCGCCTTATTGTTTTTTTAAATTATGCTTAGTTAAGATGGCGGTGTGTAATCTTGAGGAGAATTCACACTGAGTTGGGCACTCATCCATAAAATATATAACCGTACAGGTAGCATAGGTGGCTTAAGTGATTTTCAGGTTTAGACTGATGAGGAGTCGGGTACAAGTATCAGGGATGCACGACTGTATTACTAAGAGGAGCTGTGCATTCTCGCGACTCATATTTATATGCTTTTTGTTATTTTTTTATGTATCAAATCATGTAAACATTGTACTTGTGAATTTCGAAGACATTGGTTTGTATAAGTCATTATGGGCAACCTCTTGTATACTTTAAATATAAATGAAAATTTTTCTTATGTTGATTTGTCTATTCTATACTTAACTGCTAAATTCTGAATGACAGCTAACTTCGAAGATAAAGAAAAAAATATGGAATTTGGCTCTTTATAGGTTAACACTTGGGTTTTTGGGAAATGGGTCATGTACTCAAGTCTTGAAAATGCGGGGCATTACAGTTGGTATCAGAGCATAGTTCAGACAAACTAGGCCTTGGGAAATGATCTTATACAAACTTTAAATGTCTCAAGTTAGGATGTTTGAAACTAAAAATTTGAACTTAGGTGAAATTCCCTTAGACTTAGGAGAATCATTGAGAATGTAGAGACCCAAACTAAGGTTCCCTTAGAAGTGATTGAGATGGCAATCCAAACTTATATGAAATTCCATTTGGACTAAGGACAATTTGGGAACATAGGTACTTCAAACTTTAAGCCCCATGAAAATTTTAAGACTAGACCTTTGGACTTTAAACTCATGTAGAAATCCTTAGAAACTATTAGGTTAGCCATTTGAAATTATGTGGAATTCCCTTGGGATGGGGAAAGGTTGAGAACTTATAATGAACTTAAGTTCCTTAAAGAATTATCGAGACAGTCACTTGAATTGATGTAGAATCCCCTTAAAGTTAAGAGAAACTAAGAATGTAGAAACTCAAAAATTTAGGTCCCTTACAAATTGTTTGGATGGCCGTATAACTTGAAAACAAAACCATGTTCCTTTAGGAATTATTAGGATAACTATTCGAATGTATATGAAATTCCCTTAGTTGTGTGAACTTAGAAATTAAACTTAGGTATTGTGGGAAGACAAATTCTCATTATGATGTATGTAAGACCAAACAAGAATTCCTTGAACTTGGCTCCTAATGAACAAGCTTAAGAAAGTCTAGAATTTCAAGTTTTCCATGATTTCTTAATTAGAAATAACATTGACATAAGATTCAACAAATGAAATGAACTTAAGCATATGGGAAATCCCTTGCTACCACATTGTAGATTAGATCAAACATAAGTAATCCCTAAACTTAAATAAGCATGCTAGGAATTGTAATTGGAATCCCCCTAATACACCTCTTCACTTGGGAAAAATATTTGCCACAAATACCAACACGAAAAGTATGTTAGAGGAAGAGTTATATAATTTTAGGAAAACTTTCAACCCTAGGCTAAGTATATCAAGACTAGATTTGAAAATCCTAGGTAGACTTGGCAAATTTCAAACTCAAAATTTCCATGTAGAGATTTTGGTCATGAAACTTGTAAGTAGTACACTAGGTGACCAGAGTGCGCACTGGAAGCGTCATGGTTGTTTGCATCTATTCACGTAAATTTTTGGGTGCTCTTGTTGAAAAATTTGAAGATCACATGATATTTCCCATGTATCTAGAATAATTAGGATCACGAATTGATGCAATCATGTTTAAACGAAGCTTACGCGATTTGACTCACATTCTAAGTCCTAGCAAATCTCAACGATCTCATTGCCCTGATCAAGCAAAGGATCGAGATTTAACAGGATTATGAATTGATACCAAAATCCTCTATTTTGCAGGAAGATGATCGATGAATCGGGTTCAAACTGATTAAAACTATCTACCCATGTTAGCTCAAATGCTGAAAAATAGGAAACTGTATCATACTTTAGACAATGGGGAACTAACATTTAAAATAAAGAAAAATTAAAGAGAAAGAGATAATACTATTAGTTGCCACATAAATGAACTAATAACCTTAGTAATTGCTATAGGAAAATTTGGTGTTGATGAGCATTAAAACAACTCCTTAGATGTGACTAATGTTGGAATGATTTCTAACCTTTAGTGGGACTTCGACACCTTAGTTGATTTGCTAGACAAGAAACTTAAGGGTTGTGAGGAGTTTAAATAAAAGTTCGTTGGCATTTCATTCGTAGACATAGGATACATCTTTAAGATAATTGAACCACTCGTAATATTAATAATGGGTATGTGTATCACTAAATATTGAAGTAGAACTTTATTTATTTTTCTTTAAGGGGGGTAGATTGTAATGACCCTTGTCTTAGTAGTATGTCATGAGCACTTGCATAGGCAAATAAACTTAGCGCAGAGAACTAGAGGATGCATATGGACGTCATAGGATGGATTGTTGTCCACATTCATAGTCAGAGTACTGAATTTTGGGGGTGAAATTCTCTTTAAGGGCGGTAGTTTGTAACATCTTGTACTTCTCGGTACTCGGGTGTTAGCGTGTAAGCTAACTTAGCATAAACATGAACCAACTTGAGTGAACATCTACATGCTTTCTGGCCTAAATCTAACCATTGAGAGTAATCCTCATCCATAGATTAAGTCGCCCAATTATTGATTTGAAAATAATCGTTGATCTTCACCCAAGAAGATTAGGAGAACCCGTGCTCCATTTAAATTGAAATTGTGGTGACATCAAACCGCCACTCTTACATCAAGATGAAGTTAGACGATTTAGTGGTAGATAGCCATGAGTAGAGTACTTTCGGTAGAATCAACTATTCATCTGAAGAATAAACCACTCATCTGCCACATAGCAGCTAAAAGATCCAAGAGGGCTCAAGTCGTATTAATAGGGTGGTTTGACTGCTCAATTAATAACAAATGAGGAAGTAGGATTAGACTGTTCCATCGTTCCCGAATGGAAAATCAAGATTTATACACCGACATCAGTTCATGACAAATCCAAATCATCCATCCGCTTGTTGTATCAACGTATGAATTAAATACCATACTGACATGAATAGTAAGAGCCATCCTCATTGGCAGCCCAAGAAAATCTAACTGACCATCAGGGTTACCATTATAAGGCCCATCATTCAAAGATACAATCAGCTTATTCTAGTCCATATTCAGTCCCCATATCATACCTAAACACCCGTTAGGATCTTAGGACCATTGATAGTCAAATGTTAGTCAATCCATGTAAGGCCCTTATCTTAGTCCATACCGTTTCGTAGAATTCTGCGATCCTCCCGGTCGAATTTTGGCGACCCGTGACCTATAATCGGCATTTTTCCGCGACTCTAAGTCGCATCCCATATATCTGAGTTGACTTGACTCGAAACTTGTACCCTTGCGACCGCGCCGTCATCACGGTTCTAACGTCATCATTGCACCGATGCGATACCCAGGCCAAGAGTTGTGGACCCGCATTTATTTTAAGGAAATGTCATGCGTTGTGAATCCTAAGAGAATCTCTACCACCTTTCACATCAATCAAGTCAAGTATACATCCCATCACACCCATTCCTCTCTCACCTAAAAGTCAACACAACCCATGCCTCTCATGTCACTCTCTTACACAACCCATACCACCCATCACCCATCACCAATCCCTCTTTCCTTACATCACCTCTCTCTCATTCCCTCTACCATTTTTCCAAGAAACCAAAGGGAGTATGGACATCCAAGCTTCCCAAGAGAGCGCTAAGAGTGTGGCCCACCTTCCTACCCCCTCATCTTTCATCCTGTCCCTTCAATCTTCATCATCCTCCATCAAAATCGAAGCCTAGGAGCTAAAGAGTCCAAGGACCTAAAGAAGAGGACCATCGATGGGTGATTTTAGGATTTCTATTGTCAATTTTTATGATTTGAGGGCCCACATGTGGTGGGATCCAATTGATGTATGCATTGTATCTTGCAAAGGGGAGTTCATAGTGGTGAAGCTCCCTTCACCACACCGCCTCTCTCTCTCTCTCGTGATGAAATGTGGCCCACCTAACCTAGAACATCCATGTATTAGGGCCCACCTCGTTGCCTGTCCATTTAGATAGGCCTAGATGAAGTAAAAACACAAATATCAATTGATCCAAAGCTGTGATGGGCCACCACGTGGACCCACCTTGATGTATTGTAATCCACTCCATCTGTCATTGGGACCCACGTGATGTATGGGTCTATCCACACCGTCTAGACCTTGGCTAGTGGGAAATTGGATGAACTAGTGTGCCTCACACTAGTAGATATAGTTGTTGTATTTCAATGTCAGCAAGTTCCTGACGTCAGCAAATTCTGTGGGCCCCGTGTGAGGCACGTGTTACATCCAACCATCCATCTGTTGGACGAATAGCCTTAGTTGTTGTTCAACGTCTGCAAGTTTTGGGCCCACCATGATGTTGTGTTCTATTCACACCGTCCAAATCTGGACGGTGCTATGTGGGACGCACAGTGATGTATGGGTTTGATCCACACCGTCCAGCACTCTGGATGGTGGGGCCCACCTTAGGTAAGTATTGTATCTCAGCGCCGTCAATCTGGACGGGCTGAGTAAGGCGCACCGTGATGAATGGATCTCATCCACGCCATCTAGCTGATGGGTGTGGGTTCACCGTGATGTAAATGTTTTATCCACTCTGTCTAGTCCATGGACATGGACCACACCATCATGTATGTATTTCGTATCCACACCGTGCATCTGTGGGACCCTTTATGCATGAATTCTATCTGCACCGTCCATTTGCCAGATCACAGGCCCACCTTAAGGACCGGCTATCCAGACCATCCATTTGGGTCCCACATGACGTATGTATTCTTCCAGCCATTCATCACATGAACCCACAATGTGTTTTATCCATACCGTCTAGCGATTTGTAGAGATCGTTTTATGGCAGAGAATGAGATAGATATAAATTTTAAGTGGGACCCACCTTTGTGTTTCATCCACCGTCCAACCCATGGTCGGTGGGTCCTATCCTGATGTAAGTGTTTTATTTACACTGTCCATATGACGGTGGGCCCTACCGTGATATATGTGTTTCAACATGGGGACCCACCATGATATAAGTGATTTAATCCATGCCGTTCATCTGGACGTAGGGCTAACCATGATGTATGTTTAAATTCACGCTGTCCAAAAGCTTAATCCGGACATTGCTGGGACAACAGGGATTAACGCCCATAGTTGTAACCTCCTGGGTCCCACTATTGTATTTGTGGGAGGCCTAAAAGCAGGGTCCACCTGCCATATGTATTTAAGCCCATTGTGGCCGTATGTGAGGCCCATTGAGATTATATGTGTGAGGCCCACTTAATTATGTATTTGAGGCCCATGGATGTGGCCCATTGTAATGTATTTAAGGCCCAGATATCAAGCCCAATATGATATATGTATGGCCCATGTGATGAGGCCCATTGTGACGTAATTGTGGCCCATTTGATGAGGCCTATTATGATGTATTCGTGGCCATTTGACGAGACCCATTGTAATGCATGAGAGGCCCATACGATAAGGACCAATGTAATATATGAGAAGCCCATGTGATGAAGCCCGATGTGATGTATATTGAACCATATGATGAGGCCCGATGTGATGTATATGAGGCCCCCTTGTGATGTATTTATGGCCCTTGTGTCAGGCCCATTATTATGTATATTGGGCTCTTGTGTGAGGCCCATTATGTTGTATGTAAGGCCCTTGTATGAGACATGGGCTCCACTAAATGTTTGGCCTTATGAAGGCCACTCCTTGGGAGCAATGTTGGTTGAATGTCCACATTGTGACCTTCCATGCCTAAACATATTATATGTATGCTTGATATGAGGAGTGATTGATTATAGCACATACCATTGGGTAGATTATTATGGGACTCCCTGAGAGACGGAGTTGCCCCCCATAAGCGCGCGGTAGCGCAGGTTTGATGCATGACTGGACGGTATAACTCATGCATCTCGTATTTTGTGATATGACCACCATACGCCCTAGTGACATCAGGGCTGTGGCCTCCACAGGCATGTCGTGGATGGCCAGATGAGACACTAAAAATGTTTAGTTTTAGCATACGGGAACGATAGATGTCCCTCAGTGAAAATCCCTAAACCCCCAAGGCAAGGGGACGCCCGAACGTTTAGATCGAGTGGATATATATGAGCGCATGAGGGCCGTATACCAGTAAGTCAAGTCTCTCACTATGTCATAGTCAGTTGGGAGGAGGTGTGACCTTACCCGCCTGAGTGAGGGGGCAATATATAGGTTGATTTTGACTAGCTTGATAAATGGGTCCATTATCGATGAGCCAGGCCCGATATTGACAGGTGGATAGTGAGGTCTCTTCCAGTTATCCAGTTTTGTGCTCAGATAGGGGTGATAAGTTGGCGTAGAGTGTACTAGACCCCGGTGATGATTCCTGAGATGTATGATTCTGATATATGGACTTATTGAGCAAGTGTTACATACTCAGCATGTACTCATTCATTCATACATTCACTATCCACTTGGGCTGGTGGTGCACAACTAATTGTTATGTGTACCTTTGCAATGGTCAGGGTTTCAGTTGGGGTGTACGACCAACCTGAGATCAAGAGTTGATCACATTAAGTCTAGCTATCCAAATTTAGGTATGGGACTGGTTTGGATAGAAGTCCCTTGTGATGGACCCCATAGCCTATGATAGTACGTACTATCATCTTGATGTCACACTCCAGCTTGGTCACTTCATTCGCACCACATATTGCATTACATCTGTGGTATATAACATTTTGGGTTGCTATGTTTCTGGATTTATATGGCCTAGATGAGGTTGGCGATATTCGTGGACTCATCATGATTTACATATTGTATTTCATCCTCAGTATATGATATTTGGCTTATTATGTCTCTGCATTGCATAGCTAATCTATATTGCTTCCTCAGTGTATAATATTGGCTTATTATGTTTTTGCATCGCATAGCCTGGATAAGGCTAATGGTATTTATAGACTTACCAGCATGTTTCTACATTGCTCTGATATTGCATACTTGACACTTACCTTTCGCACACACTTACACCACCCTCTAAGCTTTCTATAATCTTTAACATGATAGATGTGTGCAGGTGGCATTAGGTCGCAGCTCCGTTGAGCTTGGAGAGTGCAACTGTCTTTTGGAGGTTCGATTTTTTATATATGTATTTCCCTTTCAGCATTGTATTCAAATGTTTATATTGGTGGGTATATAACATTGATGTTGCCTTTTTGAATTGGCTAAACTTATGGTTATGCTTCTGACGAGATAAATATACAATGAAAAATCCTCCTTGTAGGATCCCAAGATCGGAATTTGGTATATGGGCACTGGGAGCTGAGAATGGGGTATTACGGAGGTTGTCGGTGTCAAATTTAGTGATCAGAAATTTTGTGAACTTGATTTTCGAGTTTGAGGCATGATAATCCAACCATTAGATCATTTGAATAAAAGATCGAGCATAGCTAATGTGACATTCGTGTGAGATGGCCCACATAACAGTTAACCAAAAGGTGTCCTAATCAGCCAACTGAGCCCTTTCTACCCTTTTGGCCGTGATATTCAAACAATAGTCAATCCAACCATAGGATCCTTAAAGGTCAACAGATATGACAAAATTTGTTGGTAAGGGCCCACTTGAGCATTGTATCTACCTTAACACCAGAAAAATGTGCCACCAAAGCGAGTAGATTTGAATAGACAGAGTGGATCTCCTAATACAATCATGTGGGGCCCATTTTGGGGCATTGCATGAGCATAGTTCACATGCACCAGTGGTGTACTAGATTGCACCTCCAGTCAAATCGAGCCTGACCCGCGCTCTCTAAAAATGGAGGGAATCTCTCTCTCTCTCCTTGCTTCCACCAGCAAACGGGTGTCCGTTTAGGACGTCTGTGGCCCACCATGATCACCTAACTAGGAGATTCGAACTGTTCATCAGATTCAAACAGTGGGCTCAACCAAAACCCAACTGTCACAGCAGATTTTCTTACACGTGTGGACACACAATCCTCAGTGTAAACTAGCCCTACAAATACAAGTTTCTGAAAATAAAAACTGTTCTCTCCTTGCTAGCTTGACAATTCCCTGCGCTCTCCCCTTTCTAATCCCAGCCGTCCGTATCAGGCAAATCCTAGCCCTTTCAGCTAGGTTTTCTTTTTATAAAGAGGATGAGAGAGAGAAACAACCATTTCCTTCTATCTCTGAACTCACCGCCCAAAGCTTTTCTAAACTTCGAATCAACACATTCAAAAGCTTCATAGGGTCCATCTAACTTCTCCATGAAAGCCGGATTAGAGAAAACATTATCGTCTAGAAGCCGCCATTAAAGCACCATCATCTTCCTCATCTATCCTTGATCGCTGATTTGCAGTTGGTAGAGTTTTAGGTGCAACTGGGGTGAAGGGAATGAAGAAGACAAGGAGAAAAGAGAAGGAAGAAATAGGAAGAAAGGAGAAGAAAGAGTAAGATGGAGTGTGGCTGTTGCACCACGCTAACTCGACTTGACATGTCTAAGCTAGGGATTGGGAATGGCGAGTCGGAGCTAAGTCTGGTCTTGCTTTGGCCATCCTAAAGGAAGAAAGACAAAAGAGGAGACTGAGAGAGGGACTGAGAGGAAGGAAAAATGAGAGCGAGAGTGGGAGGTGGTTCTCTGGTTGAGTGAAATTAACTCCATGGGCTGAGAGTGGTTCGAGTTGGAGATGGGAATCGACTCAGTTCGTTCCACCGAGTTGCTGGGTCAAGCTAGCCATGTTACATTTGGTTTGGATCAAGCCCTAACTCCTTTGATTAAGTAGGAGAGGGAGAGAAAGAAAATAGGAAGGAGAGAGTCATAGAGGAGAGAAAGGAATGAGAGAAAGAGAGAGACAGTAGGTGAGTGGTTGGTTGAGTTGAGTCAACTCGGTTGGGATCGAGTCCAGTTGGTTTTTGCTGAGGTGGGGTTGGGTCGACTCAGTTGTGTCGAGTCGAGCCACCAAATTGACCAATGTAAGTCGACTTTCCCTCTCAAAGTAAATCGTGTGATTTATTATTATAATTAGTATTGTTATAATCATGTTTAGCTATTAGCAGGTTATGTACGCTAGTATCAGTTATTAGAAACAAATTACCACCATTAAATATCAGGTATTAGTATTTATTTATTATTTTAAAAAAATTATCATTGATAATAGATCACACTATTTATCACCATCATAATGACTATTGTTAACATGGTAGCTAATATCAATTTCAATGTTAATGTTAATGGCAATTTTGTGATTAACATTGCGATCAATCATACATTGCTACTGAAATTGCAGTGAAGACCGCTTTAGTTGAAGTAGGAATAGGTCAGTATATCCTAGAAGGGGGGTGAATAGGATTTTTTAAAGTTTTTATAAATTATTAAAAATCCTTATTACACTAATCCTATCGCAGAGTATTGATTAGGATTACTCAACCTTAACTCTACTAGCTTCCAAGCCTAATAGAGGATCCAATCACAAAATATTTAAAAGACAAACAATGTATAGATGAGATTGTGATGGATATGACTGTGTGTGCATAGGATGTGATCATATATAAAGACATGCTAGGTAATCACATAAATGAAAGATAATATTAAACTCAAACACAGTCATTTTATAGTGGTTCGACGACTTGTCTACTCCACTCCCGGCTTCCACACTCAACCCTTGAGTGACCGGATTTCACTAAGGAGGTTTCCCATGGTTCACCTCAAATCTAAGGTTTTAAATCAGGTTCACCTTCAACATTTACAGAGGTTTCTACTCGGTTCACCTCAAACCCTGGAGTTTTGCTGGCATACTCCTAACCAGATGTTTATGCCCACATAGGACAAGGGTCCACACAACGCACCCTGAGGTTTCTACTCAGTTCACCTCAAACCCTGGAGTTTTGCTGGCGTACTCTTAACCAGATGTTTATGCTCTCCACAGAGCAAGAGTCCACACAACACACCCTGCACGTACACTCCCGTCGGAGGCCTCCTTCGAGGACTTCAAATGGTGAGCAACACTTAAAACCCAATCCTAAAAAGGAATGATCACAAGTGTCCTCTGGACTCTTAGTACTTACAAATAAGTTGATGAGTCCCTTTCAGCACAGTGATGAAGGCCTTCTACTTGTTGATGAAGAGTCTTCCGCTCCCTTGATCCGCAACACAAAGATGTATATATGCTAGGCTTAGGTTGGGTCAAGGTTATGATGGAATACCATTCTAAGAATTTTCTTATAAGGAGAATAGAGTGGTTCCCATCATTCATGCATTCAAGGCATCCCAGCTTAATGATGTGTCATTAAGGCAGTAGCTGAAGGATCCTTGAATGCGGAAGTTCATTCCCCGATCCACTCTATGAGATATCAATGATGAGGGTAGATTGGAGGATGAACTTCCTGAGAGAAAGGGCTTAAGGTAAATGATAGGAAGGTTAAGCCTCTCAAAAGAACTCTCTACTTTCTCTACCAGCAATAAAGACAACTCTCTCTATTTATAGACAAAAGGTTCCAACGGATATAAACGGTCATATTTATGACAGAGTTCGATATCATCGAGCAGTCGTCGATATGATCGAGCGTATACTCTCGATTGTATCGGCCGACCTCTCGATGATAAGAATTCAATTGTCATTTCGCTTTTGGAAACCTTCCGCCAACTGGTCGATGGGATCGAGACACACATCGATGTTATTGGATTTCGAACTCCGATTCCATTGAGTGATGGTTCGATCTATCGACAGGTGAAAAATAAGAGAGAAGCCTTGAAGAATTTCAGGTTCACGGATATGATCAGGGAAACAGTCGATGTCATTGGAATTTGTACATCGATCATATCGGAGACCTTGTCGATGGGATCGATAAATCGTATAGATTTTCATGTAAGCTTGCTGGACGATTTATGTCCTGACTCGATCCAATCGATTTGGTCTCGATATGATCGATATATGAATATCGATTTATTGACATGCACCCCGATCAACATTAAAAGTAACCTAAAATTCATGCTGGTGAGAACATGCGCCCACAATCGATATGATCGACTGACTCCTGATATGATCGATATTTGAGTTCAGATTGAATCGGACAGTCATCGATATATCGAAGCATATGTTGGTTTTCTTTAGAAAAACAGGGGCGCTGAAAGGCAGTCTGTCGATTATATCGATCCACTTCAGATATGATCGATATACGAATATCGATGATATTGACACTTAAGTCGATATATCGATAAATCGTCCAGATGACTGTTTTGATTGCTGGACGCATTCTCTCCTCACTCGATTGTATCGATTGAGATGCCGAGGACATCGACAGAGCTGGCCGATCATATTGAAGGAGTAATCGATATAATCAACAGTGTAAGAAAAACTTTACTGATTTTCCTTTTTAATAAAAAGCTTTCTTACACAGAAACCCTAAGATGTTCTAATTCTTTTTAAGGGTTTAATCACCTGGTCTTTTGGGACATGGGATGTGAGGCTATGATTTACCTTTTGGCGAGCTTCCACACATCCAGATGAGGCAGACGCTTGACTTGATCTTCTTGTTAAGTGCTGTCGTCTGACTGACTCAACTTAGAACGTAATTGACAAAACAGGACACATAATAGGTGCACTTTCAATCTCTCCCTTTGTCAATTACATGACAAAATCTTCAAAACACCCTAGGAACATATCTAGACAGATATATCCTAAATTGTGTGTACATGTATTAACACAATTTTACAAATTCTAAACATGCATGTACATAACAAACAAATTCTCCCCCTTAATTCAAAAACTCCCTTTTTCTTGTTGCGGCGGCTCCCCCTAATACCTGCAACAAAGATATACAATTTCCACTCAGGGTGTTTTGAATTGTTCTCCCCCTTTTTGTTAGTCATTGGCAAAGGTATAAGACGTGATATTGACTGAAGATTGAAGCATATGGGAGAACCAGAGATGAATAGATGTATATAAATGAAGACATCAATGAAGACAGTGTAAAGCATACATCTATGAAGCAGTCAGTATGAAGTTAATAGATAAGCATTTAGACCATAACCTTAAGACTGCAATAATTCAGGGAGAAATTCAAATGGCAGAAGTAAAGGAATTAGATTAAGCCATATATAAGTTGCCCAAGATTGGCAGAAAATATTCAATGCTGCCCCAGACGGTAGCAATATAACCCAACAATAAAAAGTATTTTAGCCCAACCGTGGGCAAACTCATCCAAACAGAAACCAGAAAGGAAGAAAAAGAAACTAGTCATGCACCATTGAAAGCGTAGAACATCCAAAAAGATACTGATGTTCATACGTAGAAATAAGAGTAAGGGTGCATGAAAGCTTGTATGAAACCGGCATCAGGGAGCAGAGTGAGATGGAATCGTGTCATCCCGTTGACACATTAATAAATCCACCAACTGTTGGACCGTGCTCTGAACTCCTTGAACCATTCATTCTAAAACAGTGAGGCGCTCCTTCACTGAGTGCACGTCCTTCTGTATGGCCCCAATCCTATCCAGTTTAAGCCTTTTTCCATACCCAACGGTTGATGTGGACAGCGCAACATCTGGTCCAAGAGGTGCATCATCAGCCATTGCATCTCCTTCTATAGGATCTCCACCTTCTGCTCCTTCCGCTTCAGCATGAATTTCTTCCTCAGTTTCCTCCTTGTATTCATGAAACCTCAGATCCATTTTGGGGTGACAAGCCCAAGTCCGACTGGATGAGCATTGCCAGGTAGATGATTGCATGGGTGACGAGCTCAAGTCTGACTAGATGAGCATCCCCATGTCAATGTGCATTCACACATCCATGCATTTATAAAGACCACATCATGAATTGTTTTAGTTACGTTGTTATTTTTTTTAAGAACTATGTTTAGTTAAGGCCGCAGTGTGTAATCTTGAGGGGAATTCACACTGAGTTGGGTACTTATCCATAAAATATATAACCATACAGGTAGCACAGGTAGCTTAAGTGATTTTTAGGTTCAGACTGAGGAGGAGCCAAGTACAAGTGTCAGGGATGCATGACTGTTTTGCTAAGAGGAGCTGTGTGGTCTCTCGACTCATATTTATATGATTTCAGTTATTTTTTTCATGTATCAAATCATGTAAATCTTGTACTTTTGAATTTCGGAGACATTGGTTTGTGTAAGTCATTATGGGAAACCTCTTGTATACTCTAAATATAAATGAAAATTTTCCTTATGTTCATTTATCCATTATACGCTTAACTGCTAAACTCTGAATGACAGTTAGCTCTGAAGATAAAGCAAAAAAAATATATGGAATTTAGCTCTTTATAGGTTAACATTTGAGTTTTTAGGAAACGGGTCTTGTACTCAGGTCCTGAAAACACAGGGCATTACACCCGTCTCCCACTGTGTCATGGTCGATTGAAAGGGGGTGTAATCTTACGCGCCCGAAGAGAAGGAAGTTATTGCTAGGTTGATTATGACTAGCTCGTAAATGGATCCGCTACCAATGTGTCGGGTAGATATTGGCAGACTACTAGTCAGGCGGGTAGTGAGGTCTCTTTCACGTGCATGGTTGTATGTCCAGTGTGGGGCGAAAATCTGGTGTATAGTATACTTGACCATGGTGATTATCCAGAGAGAACTGTATTGATATATGATGCTCCAAAGATGAGTTGGATTGATATGTGGATCGAGATTGGTATGCTTGAGCTGCATCTTGCATACGACATTGGCTATATAGGCCTTGCATTGCATTGTATGGCTTTGGTGTGGCTAATTTTATTCATACCTTGCATCGCATAGCCTTGGTCCGGCTGTTAGCAATCATGGACTTATCAGCATGATTTTGTATTACTCTAATATTGTATTCTTGCCACTTACCTTGTGCACACACTTACACCACCCTCTAAGCTTTTTATAAGCTTATGCACGATTGATGCATATAGGTGACGTCAGGACGTCGTAGCAACACTAAGCTAGGAGCGTGCCGTAGAGCTTCGGGAGTTTTTGTTACTATCATCATTATATTTCCCTTTATGTGCATTGTATCTAGAGTTTTTGATCATAGTAGATTTTTTTATGGCATTCTTGTTATTGTTCATGGGTTATGCTTATTATGGAATAAATTTACACTGATAATCCTCCTTGTAAGATCCTAGGATCGAAACTTAGTATATGGGTGCCAGGAGTTGAGAATGGAGTACTAGTGAGGTTGATGGCACCGGATTCGACAATCGGGAATTTTGTGAGCCCGGACGATTAGATCCCGAGTGCGTAATCTTCTAGTTTGGTTCCCTAACGTTTGAGCCTTCGAGGGTTCTCAAGGCTGATGGATGCCTTTGCTCTTTTGCAGACCATGCAGCCTAGGCGAGGCCCCCGAGGTGCCCGTTCAACTTGATCGACCTGAGCGACTCCCTCTCCACCTCCCGCAGTTCTCGTTCCCCCACCTGAGCTTCCTGTTCCCGCGCTTGAGGCTCCTCCAGATCCTACGGCTTCATCCGAGACCAGCGTAGCTCCTATTGTATTATTTAGTGTTAACCAGTTGTTGCAGATGCTCCAGGCTGTGACTGCAGCCCTTTATGGGTAGGGTAGCCCCCCCGATGAGACCCCAAAGTAGGACGAACAAGCGTGAGCGCCCTGTTACAAGATTTTCTTCGGGTCGATCCCCTGCGATTCTAGGGAGATCCCGATCCGATTGCAGTAGAGAGGTGGCACTTTCAAGTGGAGAAGATGTTCGAGACCATGAGATGTACGACCTAACAGCAGGTCTCATTGGCAGTGTATATACTTAACGATGAGGACGAGTATTGGTGGACCTCCGTTGCCTGTGCCGTAGGGCTTGATTTCATCTGGACATGGGAGGATTTCGTAGACCAGTTTGATTAGCAGTATTTCCTCGACCACATTCGACGGTAGTAGTTCCGGTAGTAGCTGCAGCAATAGAGACCTCATAGGGGACAGGCAGCTCCCCAACCGGCTCGAGCTAGGTTCTATGCAGCTCAACAGGACCTGCAGTCCTCTAGAGGAGTCATTGAGGGTATACTTCTAGTCTTTGCAAACATCGCCCGAGTCCTATTTGATTCTGATGCTTCACACTCGTTCATATCTGAGGATTTTTGCTGATCATCTAGATTTTTGTTAGAGTCTTCCTGCGAGAGTCTGTCAATTCGACGCCCTTAGGGAAGTCTGTAGTTTTGGGCCGATTCTATCAGTCTTACCACGTATTGGTGGGGGAGACTTTCTTGCCTGCCGACTTGTTTGTGATACCGATGTCAGAGTTCGATGTCATCCTGGGTATGGATTGGCTCACTAAGTATAACGCCATCTTGGACTGCTTTGCGAGGACAGTCATGTTCTGTATACCCACCTTGCCGTAGTTCCAGTTCATTGCTGAGCCCAGAGGAGAGTCGCTATCTTATTTGATGTCATATGCTGCAGAGGAGCTCATAGCAGTGAGTGTTGATCAGTTGTCAGTGGTTTACAATTTTCCCAATGTATTTCGATAGATTCCAAGATTACCGCTACCCCAGAATACTGAGTTTCAGATTGATCTTATACCTAGTACCGTACCTATCTCGAAGGCGCTGTATCGTATGACACAGATGAAGTTGCGGGAGCTGTAGCAGTAGTTGGACGAGTTGCACGAGCTAGGCTTCATTCATCCTAGCAATTCATCGTGGGGAGCACTAGTATTATTCGTCAGGAAGAATGATGCCCGTTGAGGCTCTGCATGGATTACCGCGAGCTCAACCAGGTCACGATCAAGAACAAGTATCTACTCTTGAGGATTGATGATTTGTTTGATCAGCTGCAAGGTGCATAGTTCTTTTCGAAGATGTCTTGTAGGACACGCTATGGTCACTTTGAGTTTTAGGTTATGTCCTTCAAGCAGACCAATGCACCCGCGGTCTTCATACAGTTGATGAATGAGGTCTTCATTCCATATCTCAATCAATTTTTTGTGGTCTTCATCAATGCCATTCTGATCTATTCGAGGACTCTGAGGACCATGAGCAGCATCTGGAGATTGCATTGTAGACCCTCCGTGCCCACCAGCAGTATGTGAAGCTGAAGAAGTATGAGTTTTGATAGGAGGAGGTGAAGTTCCTCGATCACATGGTGACGAGGGAGGGTGTCAGAGTGGACCCCTCGAAGATAGATGCAGTGCGTCAATGGGGCCTGCTCATGAAAGCGTCTGAGATCTGCAGTTTCCTTGGTTTGGTGGGATATTACCAACAATTTATTAAGGAATTCTCTCATATTCTAGCACCGCTGACTAGGTTGACCCAGAAGGGCACATAGTTTGTTTGGAGTGATGCTTGTGAGCGAGCATTTGTGAAGTTGAAGGACTGCCTCACGTCTGCTCCTATCCTCACTCTTCCCTTTGGGAGTGATGGATTTGTTGTATTTACCGATGCTTTGCATGTTAGCTTGGGGGTTGTGCTGATGCGGCATGGAAAACTTATACTCTATGTGTCTCGCCAGCTTAAGGTCTACGAGCTGAACTACCCCACGCATGATCTGAAACTGGCAGCAATTATCTTCATACTAAAGGTGTGAAGACACTATCTCTATGGGGTTAGGTTTGAGCTCTTCCCGACCACAAGAGCTTGAAGTATCTCTTCTCACAGTCTGAGTTGAACATGAGGCAAAGACGTTGGATGGAGCTCCTAAAGGACTACGTTTTGGATCTTTATCACCATCCGGGTAATGCGAACGTGGTGGCAGATGCCCTTAGCCGTCAGCCACGAGGCCTGGTAGCACATATGATGATTCAAGAGTGAAAGATTCTTAAAGATGTGTCAGCATTCGACTTCGAGATTGGCTTGCAGTCTTCTATTGTGTGGTTATCGAGCCTGTCGATTCAACTCTCTCTTGTCACGAGGGTGATCGAGGCTTAACAGGTAAATGAGTTATTACACAGTTATTGGGTAGAGGCAGCATCTGAGAGTCAGTCAGACTGACAGATTGGTTCTGATGGTGGACTTCGCTTCAGAGGCCAGTTATGTGTCTCAAGTGTTTCAGAGTTGTGCAGAGATCTTATGACCGAGGCGCATCAATCGCAGTTTTTTATCCACCCTAGCTCGACGAAGATGTATCGTGATATGAGGAGGCAGTATTTTTGGGCAGAAATGAAGTGCCAAATATCTAATTTTGTGGCCGAGTGTGACACATGCCAGCGTGTCAAGGCTAATCATCAGAGACCGCTAGGTCCATTGCAGCTGTTGAGCATACCAATATGGAAGTGGGATCACGTATCCATAAATTTTATTATGGGCTTGCCGAGGACTCAACACGGTCATGACACTATTTGGGTTGTCATGGATTGTCTGACGAAGTCGGCACATTTTCTCCCGATTCGTGTGACTTGGCCTTTGGACCTGCTTACCAGATTATTTATCAATGATATTATGAGACTGCATGGTGTTCCGATTTCGATCATTTCTGACTAAGACCCGAGTTTCACATCTCAGTTTTAGAGGAGCTTCCAGAAGGCTATGGGGTCTGCCTTGTTGTTCAGCATCTCGTATCATCCACATACCGATGGGCAGACCAAGAGGGTCAACCAGATTCTTGAGGATATGCTTAGAGCTTGCATGATTGACTTCTCGGATAACTAGGATGACCATTTGTGCCTGGATGATTTCGCATATAATAATAGCTATCAGGCAACTATTGGTATGCCTTCCTTCGAGGCCTTGTATGGTAGGCTGTAGATCTCCCAATTTTTGGGCCGAGGTTGGAGAGCATCGTCTCCTGCGCCCCGAGCTTGTGTAGCAGACATCAGAGGTTATCGATATCATCAAGCAGAGCATGCGTATAGCTCAGAGCTTCCAGAAGAGTTTTATTAATTGTCGGCGTCGTCCCTTGGAGTTTGAAGTAGGGGATCGAGTGTATCTCAAGGTCTCGTACATGAATGGCGTGGTTCGATTTAAAGTGAAGGGTAAGCTTGCCCCGAGATTTATTAGACCTTTTGAGATCACTAGGCGCATTGGCATTGTGGCCTATAGGCTTGCCTTACCTTCTCAATTTTCTGGCATCTACAACGTTTTCCATGCTTCGATGTTGCGAAAGTGTGGGTTAAACACCATTCCTGTGATTGATTGGTAGCCTCTTGAGGTCCGTAAGGATGCTTCTTACATTAAGCAGCTGATTCGCATCCTTAATCAAAAGGAGTAGGTTCTCTAGATTTGGTGAAGGTTTAGTGGAGTCACCATTCTGTTAAGGAGGTGTCTTAGGAGCGTGAGGCTGAGATTAGAGAGCGTTATCCCCATCTTTTTGTTGATTTATTGTGCTTGTATCATGCCTTGTATTGCATTGATTATTATATATATGTGTGGTAATGCTTTCTCTTCCCTTGCTTTGTTTTGCGTGATAGTAAATTTTGAGGATAAAATTTTTATTAGGATGGGAGAGTTGTCAGGCATGTGTCCTAATATTTCGCTGTTCCAAATGATCCCACGGTCATCCTGGTCAAATTCTAGCAACCCACGACCCGTAGATTGTATTTGCACATGACCCTAAATCACATCCTATAAATTCGAATTGACCTAACGTCGTGTCTTGTACGTCGATTCAACGTTTAAATAGGGAGATTTGGCCCTCATATTACCCCAACCGTTGATCATGCATTATATGACCCATGGTGTCCACGCCCGCTTCCCTAGGGAATCATGTGGGTGATGTCACCCTAGCTAGATAGGATAAGCTAGGGTGACATCATCCTACCCCCTTAGCCTCATGCCTTCTTACAACAAATCATGACCCTAGCCATGCTTCTCTTACACCAAATCATTTCCTTCCTATGAGAGAGAGTCTAGCCACCCTACTACCTGAGTCTAGCCACCCTAGTACCTTACCCCACTAACTCCCTCTCCCATTCTCCCATTTCCTCCATAGTTGCAAGTCCTTGGACATCCCAAGCTTTCCTAAATTCCATCCCTTCCTTCATGCTGTTATAGCCCCTCATCCAACCATCCAAAAATAATCCTAACCATTAAAACATCATCCTTGGCCCACTATGACTCCATTAGTGGAAGAAGGAGCTTGAGATTTGAAGGTGGGTGCTCTCTAGAGTTAGTTCTTTCTCTTTGTCTTTGATCCCTTTCTTTTCCTTGCTTAGGGACTTGAAGGACCCACCAATCCATGGTGGAGATCCTCCATAATCCCCTAGATGTGGCCTTTGGCCCATCTTCGTGCATGCATAAGCCATGGTGGGCCCATTCTCCATGGATCCCACCATGGTGATTTTTACTTTGATCCATGCCTTTAAGGGTCATCTAAACCCCTCATTTGCATGGTGGGGATGGTATCCCCATCTCAGATTTTTGTTATGATATGTTGGGCCCATGCATGCATGGGACCCGTATGATTGTATGGTGTAGATCATGTGAGGAACTCATAGTGGCGGAGTCCCTCCTTTATTGGTTGTTCTCTCTCTTTCTCTCCCTCTCTCTCTCTGTCTACTTCTTATTATGGTGATGATGATGATGAATATGGCTGGTGGGCCACATGTACGTGGGCCCCACTTGATGGATGAATTACATCCAGATCATCCAGCAGTAAAAACTATTAGACAGAATGAAAGGAAAAAACCAATATCAGTTTGATCTAAACCAGGTGGGCCACGTGCACGTGGGACACACATGTGGTGCATGTGCCTTATATCAACACCGTCCATCTAGCAAAGGATGGTGGGTCCCACGCAACAAGCCACTGTATGACGTTAACAAGTTTTGTGGTCTGATCATGAGGTACATATTATACCCATACTGTCTGTCCGTGTGGCACTCACCCCACACATGTTGCATGTGTGGAGGTGGGGCCCACCAGATGTATGCGTTGTATATTCACCTTCCATTGGTGGATGGTGATAGGTGGGAGCGCACCATGATGTATATATCCTAGTCGTCCCTCTATTTTTCGGACGTGAGACCCACTCCACACGTGTTGCACATGTGGGGGTGGGGCCCACCGTGATGTACGTATTCTATATCCACACCGTCCACCTCTGGATGGTGTGTTATGTGGGGCTGACCATGATGTATGGGTCTTATCCACACTGTTCGTTTGCTGGACGTTTGGGGCCTACCTTGTAATATGTGTTCTATATCTGCGTCATCCGTCCCTTGGGCGTGAGGCCCACCTTGTATCTATGCCATCCATCCCCCTAGACATAGGACCCATTTGATGTATGTTTTAATTTCAGCCGTCTAGCCTGTGAACGTCCTGATTGGCTGGACTGTTGCTGGCCCAAAAGTCCAGCAGTAGGCCCACCTCCTTGTATGATATACACCTCCATGTTGAGCAGAATTTGGGCCCTTTAATGCCTTGTTAGGCCCACCTTTCATCTGATTATATAAGGGCCAGATTGCCTAAATTTTTTAGATGTTTAATGGGCAAGATGGGCTAAACATTCCAGCCTTAGAACTCCTATAATGAGGTGTTATTCATCTATTATGGTGGACTACATGGGCTGAATTGTGAACCACTATGTTGGGTATGTCATACACTTGGCCTAGCTATATTTTTGAAGCCTACCCAAAAAGGCCCACCATATTGGACATGTTAGACATAGCCTACCTTAGCATTTTTCTGGGCATTGGGCTACCTCATGTGGCCCATCTTGATGTATGTGGGCTATGGGCTGACCCAAGAGGCCCAATATTAATGTATGAGATGATATGTGTGAAGACCATTTATTTTTTAGCCATTATGAGGGCTATGGACTGCTTCATGAGGCCCTTGTGTGAGGCCCATTATGTTGTATATCAGGCCCTCGCGTGAGGCCCATTATGTGTATGAGGCCCTTGTGTGAGGCCATGGGCCCCATTATATGTTTGGTTTTATGTGGGCCGCTCATTGGGAGCAATGTTGGTTAAATGTCCACATTTAATGGGCAATGATGGTTAAATGTCCACATTGTGACATTCTCTTAAGCCTTTGTTAAGCCTATTCTTATCCTTCTCTAAGTGGGTTGACCCTAATCATTTGGTCCCGTTGATATTTGCATGATCCATCTATTCACTATGGGCTAACCTAAGATGTTGGGCCCCCATTGGTTGCTAGTAGGATTATTTTAATCTTAGAGTCCATCTAGAACTATTTGGGCCCCCTAGGGCATCTAGCAGGCTATATGATAGTATGGAGAAAGAATCTCATTCTGGATCCTTAAGATTATAGGTGGGCTACCTAGGCCCAAACTTGATATAAGAAGAGCACATCCTCACTGTAGATGGAGAGATCCATGCTATCAGATTTGGTATACCCACAGTTGAGAACTGAACTCCATGTTATAGATCTGTTGTCCATCTATGGACCCCACCTTGTATATAGGCCAGTTATCAATATTGTTTTTAAGTATATGATAGCATAAGCATTATGGTATATGCCCATACACATCATCCGCATGCTTGTTATAAGATGTGGTTGACCATTGCATTTGTTATTAGGCAGGTTGTTTATAGGACTCCCTGATAGGCGGAGTCATCCTACATGAGCGCACGGTACGCTCAAGATTGATGTATGACTAGATTATGTGACTCATTCATTTTACATTATGTGTTATGGTTACTATACGCCCTAGTGACATCAGGGTTGTAGCCTCCGCAGGTATAACGTGGATGGAAGGATTGGATACTAGAAATACTTGTTAAAGCACAGGGTGCTATAGATGTCATAGGGTGAAAGTCCCCAAACCCTTATACTACATGGAGGATGCTCTAATGTCTAGACCGAGTGGATGTATGAGCACATGAGGGCCGAATACCATTAGGCGCATCTCTCACTATGTTGTGGTCAGTTGGAAGGGGGTGTGACCTTGCCCGTCTGGAGAGAAGGGGGTTATTGTTAGGTTGAGTATGACCAGCTCGTAAATGGGTCTGTTACCGACGTGACGGTTATATATTGGTAGACTACTAGTCAGTCAGGTAGTGAGGTCTCTTTCGTTTGCATGGTTATGCATCTAGTATAGGGCAACAATCTGGTGTATAGTGTATTAACCCCGGTGATTATTCTGAGTGAACTGTGCTGATATATGATGCTCAAGAGATGAGATGGATTGATATGTGGATCTAGATTAGTATGCTTGAGCTGCATCTTGCATACGACATTGGCTATTTAGGCCTTGCATCGCATTGTATGGGTTTGGTGTGGTCAATTTTATTCATACCTTGCATTGCATAGCCTTGTTATGGGTGTTAGCATTCATGGAAATTTCAGCATAATTTTGTATTACTCTGATATTGTATTCTTGCCACTTACCTTGTACACACACTTAAACCACCCTCTAAGCTTTCTATAAGCTTATGCACGATTGATTCGTGCAGGTGATGTCAGGACGCCACAACAACATTGAGCTATGAGCGTGCAGCAGAGCTTCAGGAGTTTTTGTTACTATCATCATTGTATTTCCCTTTAAGCACATTGTATATAAAGTTTTTTAATCATAGTGGATTTTTTTATGGCCTTGTAATTATTGTTCGTGGGCTATATTTATGGTTATGCTTTTATGAAACAAATTTACATTAAAAATCCTCCTTGTAGGATCTTAGGATTGGAACTTGGTATATGGGTAGGAGCCGAGAATGGGGTACTACGGAGGCTGTCGGCGCCGGATTCGGCGATCAAAAATTTTGTTAGTCCAATTTTTGAGTTTAGGGTGTGACACTTTGTGCCATGGTTTTTTTTCCTACAAGGGGTTTTCCATATTAAATGGTGTATTATCTATGGTTGTTTTGTTTGTGTTTATCTTTTGTTTATTTGATTCTACTCAGAGTTTTCTTCTGTGGCTCTCAACAAGTAGTGTCAGAGCCATACGTTGGGATTTGAGTTTGAATTTGAGACATGATGATGAATGGATTGAACAAAAAGTATAAGACGAAGATGTTCATCAGGAAAAGAAACTTTAAACTGTGGAAGGTGAAGATGAGAGGCCTTTTGTAACACCCCAAATTTTCGGGGCCGAGTAGGAACTCGACTCTCGAATTCTCCGGTGTCACGTGTGCTCTAATAGGCTCATATTTCACTTACATTTGGATTATTTTATAAGCAATGGGGAGTTTAGAAAACCATGAAGCATAAGTGAATCTCAAACAGCAATAAGTGCCATTAAACATAGAATATCCAAAATTCAATCACAAGTAAATCAAGGATGAGAATATCTCAAACGACTAGGGCCCTGACCCATACCATGTGATCATCCATACATAAGCCAAAAGGAGCCGTTGAAGGTCTATTAGTACGTCAGCTCCTCTTCATCGTCCATGCTGGCACCATCCAGCTTATCCAGCTCCATCATCCTTGCATCTATGACAAGTTTTAGTTGGTGTTTTAAAACACCGTCCCAGAGTGGGAGTGAGTAGCTAACTCAGTGGCACCATTAATAATAAGTTACACAGGTTATCATACATAGGAACGAATTTAGTGAGAGGCATACATTTAAAGAATCTTAAATACTCTATTTAATGTAAATGCATGATTCAATGATATGATGCATGCCCTCACCACAACACTCCCTCGAGCGACAACATCTAACAATCGCGAATGACCAACACTCCCTCAAGCGACAACATCTAACAATCACGAATGACCAACACTCCCTCAGTGTGACCTCAACTGGTGAATCACCAAAGTAACTAATGCAATGTAATGTGAATTTTAGCTAGGTTAATTAATTCTATGTATTCATCTAGAAGTTTGGGAAATCGAGAAACCCTGACAGATCAATGTCTAATCCGATCGTGCGGTTTTGGAGTCCTTAGTCGTATGGCTCTTGCGATCCTTGGTCCGTTTGGGTTCGTCATTCCCATAATTAGAATCATATGAAGGCGTTTAAGACAATTAAAGTCTTGCTCCTGGTCACTACGGGGAAGCTCATCACCCCAGCGTAGGCCGACAGCTAGGACATAGTGTCTCATGCCACCATCTCGGGCTCACGAGTTTAGTTGCTTACTGGTCACTACAGGGAAGCTTGTCATCCTAACCTAGGCCGACAGTTCAGGCATAGTATTTCATACCACCATCCCGACTCATGAGTCTTGTGGGCCACAACTAATAGTTGTCAGTGGGTGCAAACAAGTATAGGGTACCTCAGGTTCAAGTAGGTGTGTACAAATATTGTTAACGTACAAGGATGGCCAACCGGTGGGCCAAATTGTCCCCATGAGATGAACCACAGGCTATTCAGCTTGAGAGTGACATAGTCCAACTCAGCCGTCAACTCACAGTTTGACTAGCCGGGCCAGATTTACTCGCGGGCGAGCCTAACCAAAAGGACTGCCCAAGAAAGTTCGAAACTGTTAGCTGATCCAAAGAAGGCACAGTGTATAAATGTAATATAAATGAGTAGAAGTTGATCTACTTGTAGTTATGAGGGAAATCAGGTATGTATAATAATAATCCGCACTCACTATTAGTACATAGGTTATCGTTTGGTGTAATTCAGGGCATTCCTAGTTAGACATGCATGTGGGTTTAGGTTTTGAGAGAACGTAAAATGGGAATGGGCACTATAGCCAACTATTGGAAGAATTGGGCCTACATGGAGAAATGCAGGTAGTTAATTCACCCACTCCACACATGTGAGAGGCATGCACACGATTTCATCTTATTAACTTAGTAAAATTTGGGGACAACCTAACTAGGAATTTCACAATGGTCAATAATAGAACTAACAATTTTACCTAATCTACACATACATGGGACATGCGACTAAATTCAACTTACAAAATTAGCAACATTGGGGATAACATACATGTAATTTCACAATTTCTCAACAATTCAAACAATACATGCATCAAGAAAGTTAAAATCAGAATTTCTTTCCCAATTTAGGGAAATTTCATGCACAAGTTCAAATTCAGCAATGTCATACTATAGTAGCAACATGTAAAGAAAAATCTCATCCACACCTATCATAGATTGGAGGTCCTTGGAGTCGCTCTAACGGCATCAGGTCTATAAATTTGTTGTGTCGGGGCCCTGTGCAAAAGGAATTGCATATCAGGACACATGAAAGCGGCCCAAGCTATGGAAAATGGAGGAGAGATAGAATGGTTACCTTTGGTCAGTTACACTTTATCTCTATGGCGGTAGGGCTGCGATTTCTGATGAATGATGGAGGTATGAGAGTGAAAATTTCAAATTCCCATCTCCCCTTGCTCTCTCACTCTCTCTCTTCTCTCTCCTCTCTCTCTCTTTTTGCTGGAAGTTGTAAGAGTGAGGGAGAGAGGGGTTTGAAGGCTTTTATAACTTGGACTTTTGTCGAGTTGGCCCTGGGTGCCAATTACTTGCTCAAGTGACCCTTTAGGGCCCACTTATGGCTTTCGAGGCTGCCTTGATGGCCCCCTGACCCATCTGAGTAAAGGGATGGGCGGCCCATGGTCTGATGAGGGGCTGTCCAAGGTTTGGTGGCAAACGGATGCAGGGATTGATCGCAAGGGTCCGTTTTGCAATTAACGGTCACCGTCCATTAATCAAGAGTCAAATTCGGTGGATGAGTGCAGAGAAATATTCTCATCCTGCAGTGCAACTTTAGGTAAAACCCGATGGCTAAAGTGTCCTAATTCATTGTCCTAAGTGGCGGGGCTAATTGTTTTAAAAATTTAGATTTCAGGTTATTACTTGTGATAGTTGTGTTTTACAAGCGCCGGCTGGATGACATAGATTGTCCATTTCTAGGCATCATTTGACTTCATTGCCTGCGATGGACTACAAGCCCAGTGAGACCCATGGCTTTCCATAATTTTAGATTTATTTGCCCCTCCTTGGATGTTGAACGGCCCGTACAGACAGTCACCAAGTACAAATGGGCAAATTGACTCTACGGTCCACAATCGACCCGAACATATTCAGACTCGATCTCGTTAGCGGCTTAATCTGTTTTAATTTATTGATGGTGAGCCCTGCACATGTGATCGAATCGTGTGGTCCTACGAAAATTCACATGTAGATGTCTCAGGTCACTGTTCTGATTGGGCAGGGCGTTACACCTTTTAGTTCAACAAGGATTGCAACAAGAATTGCTTGGTATAGTGAAGCGTCTAGCGACTATGAACGATGAAGAGTGGGAAGAACTTGATTAGAGGCCTATTACCTCAATCTGATTATGTTTGATGGATGATGTCTTTTATAATATCATTGATTAGACAACCACCATAGGACTTTGAACGAAATTAGAAAGTTTGTACATGATAAAATCTCTAAGTAATCATTTATATTTGAAGAAACAATTCTATAATTTAAAGATAACGAAAGGGTCGAATCTTAATGAACATATTAGTATGTTTAATCAATTGCTTTTCAAGTTAACAAGTGTAGAGATAAAGATGGGTGAGGACAATAAAGCCCTAATCCTATTAAGGCCTCTTCTAGATTCCTATGAGTATCTAATGGATAGATTGTGCACTGGTAGGGAAACCTTGGATGTCGAGACTGTTATCTCAATCCTTCAATCAAAGTAGTTAAGAAAGAAAAGTGGTGGCGAAGGATCTTCTATTGACGCACTATTTGTCTAAGGTAGACTGTCTGAGCAAGAGAAGGGGAAGCCTTGATTTAGATTACGTTAAAGGGTAAAGAGGAGATGAAGTGCTAGAATTGTGGGAGGTTAGGACATATAAAGAAGGATTGTCGAAATCCTAAAACACAGAAAGTAGAGAAGGTAGAGGATATATCAAGGGAGGCCAACACAGCAGAATCCAGTTGGGAGGTGAGTGGTTGTGATGTATTAACCACATCCAAATCTGTATATCTCAGCAACGAGTGGATTTTGGATTCAAGGTCTTTGTAAATTCCCTAGTTTATCAATCAATGTGAGTTGTGAGTTATCAAGTCTTGAGAGCCCCAAGGAAGATTCAAGACTGAAACTCAAGGATCGAAGGCGTCAAAAGTACTGAAAGTTAAGTAAATGGAAAAGTATCGGGACCTCCTTATAAACCTATACCCATAAAACTTGACCTTCCATCTAGCCCAAGCCACATAGAAATAACATATTCATAGAGTGCTAGTAAGAAGTGTGGGAAGAAATTGTTAAAAAAGAAAATCACTAAAATAGATAAGTTTTGATCCCATCGAACTCCCATCTAACTTGGAGCCCAAACTATTCAGCAAGTTAAATTCAAAATTTTGGATTTTTCTGATGACTTTAAATCCTTGTCGATGACATCGAACAAGAGGTTCAAAATGTCCAGCAACTTAAAGTCAAAATTCTAGATTTTTCCAATGCAATCAAAGTGACTTCGATGACATGGAAGGATCCCTTCGATGGCATTGAATCACTGTTGATGGCATCAAACGAGAGCTCCAAAAATGTTTAGCAATTTAGAATCAAAATTCTAGAATTTTTCAATGACATCGAAGTACCCTCGATGGCATCAAAATTTAACAACAAAATGATCATTGACCTCAGGTCAAAAATACTGATTTTTTCTATGGCATCGAAGGAAGCCTACAATGACATCGAAGGTCACTCAATGGCATTGACAGAACTGTCCAGCAACATATTAAAGAAAATCTTGATTTTCTCAATGACATCAAAGGTCCTTCGCCATCAAAGGGACACTTCGTTGACATTGAAGACCAATCAATGCCATCGATTCGTATAGTTTTTTGCCTATTATTTGGCCATCGTAAAACTTCTCTACATATACGAAAGAGGGATTTCTTGACAATTTAGTGAGAAATAGAGAGAATCTTGTGTATGTGAGTAACCCTATTCAATACCCTACTTCTCAAGCTCTCTTTCCTCATGAAGTTCATCATTCAATAGATTTCTTAAAGACATTCATTGAACATTCAAAACTTGCATTGAAGAATGAACTACAACATTCATTAATGCTCTAGCAACCACACTTATTGGTAAATCCTTTATGTTAGATAGCAATGAATGTTCAACCATGAAAATCTTAGACTTGACCATAAAGACTTATCATTATTAAGTTAGGATTCACCAAACCCTTGGCCCAAACCTCAACATCTCAAAAGGCACTAAAATTGTAGCTTAACCGCTACAAGCGAAGCTTGAAGATATGTCCAATTGTCCTAGATGAGGGTGAATAGGACTTTTCAAATTTTAATTTAATTAATTGTATGCACTTACTTCTAAACAATCAAGTAAGGAAATCTAAATGTGAAGAAGTGCATAAATATAATTAAAACAGTGAAATACATCATTTATGTATTTTGACAAACATGTTTAGTGTAGAAAATAGATAGAGTATAGAATTCAACCAAACTTCACAAATAAAGAATCAAAACATTCACCATAATGCACAAAGATATATAGTAGTTCGGATACGTGCCTACTCCACTATCGGCTGACCCACTCTCTCCTAGAGTGTGCCAGATTTTACTATCCAATGATTTTAAATGAGGTTCATCATAAACCTTCATAACCTACACAAGGTTACCGTTTACCTAAACAATGTCTTATCAAGACCTACCCAAGAACTTAAGAAGTCCTACAGAAGGACACAACAACACGTACACTCCCATTGGAGGCCTCCACAAGGAATTAGTGAGTTTGGAAAAATAAAATCTGAATTCCAATCCTACACAAGAGAAGGTTTTCAGACATAATTGGACTCTTGTACTTACCTGCAAGTGAGTGAGCCTCATTAAGCACATTGATGAAGATCTTCCAGGTTATTAAAGAGTCTTCAACTCCTATAAAAGGATCCCTAAGGCTAAGCATTTAATGCTTCTTAGCATATAGATTTTCTGATAAAGAAGGTTGTTAGAGCATCAATGAATGCCGAAGTTCATTATTCAATCCAAGCTTGGAATATTCTAATGATTGCCTTTAAGACAATGATTGAATGATGAACTCCATAAGGAAAGAGGGATTAAGAAGATGAGTATTAGCTCTTGCTATTAACTCTCTCAAAGCTCTCCCAAATACTCACCAAATTGCCAAGAAACAACCCCCATAGATATATAGAATGAATTCCCAATGGTAAAAAAATGGGTAGAAATTTGTCAAGTTTGATGTCATCAAAGGGTCTTCAATGCCATCGAACCCAAGCAACGAGATGTTCAAATAGTTTTTAAACAGTTTCTATCAATGCCATAAGCATTCTTTGATGTCATCAAAGGGGACCTTCGATGCCATTGAAAAATTCTAAATATATGACCTGAGGTTGCTGGACAATTTAGGTCCTTTTACGATGCCATCGAAACGAACTTTGATGCCATAAAAAAATTAAGAATTATGTCATTTTCTTGTTGTATATAGTTTGAGCAGTTTTTCAATGTCATTGAAGCTTAAGTTCGATGCCATCGAACATGCTTCAATACCATAGGAAAAATTAAGAAGTTATGTGATTTCTTGCTAGGCAGTTTGAGTACTTTTTTAATGTCATTGAAGCTAAGTTCGATGCCATTGAAGCTTAAGTTCGATGTCATCAGAAAAATTCAGATTTTTTTTATTTTGTTGCTAGACTATTTGTGTTCTTTTTCAATGTCATTGAAGTTGTGTTCGATGTCATCAAATGGGTCTTCGATGCCATTAAAAAATTCTAGAAAATACATCAATACTTGCTGGACAAACTAACCTCTTGGCTTAATCCCATCAAGGTGCCTTCGAATGTATGCAGCAGTCGCTCGTAAGTTCTAGGGGAGGATCGTCATTCTTTGTCACTTTCATTAACAATTTTTTGAAAAAGGTGCAGGTTTATTTTTTGAAAAATAAATCTAATATTTTTTCCACATTTAATGTGGAAGATAATGATAGAAAAATAGTCAGGGTGGAGTTGAAAGTATTGAGGATAGACAATGGTGGAAAATTTACATTCGAGTAATTTAATCAATTTTACAAAGTTGAAGGGATAGTGAGACACAATATAGCAAGGCATACACCAGAGCAGAATGGTGTGGTGGAATGTATAAACCAGAGTCTCTTGGAGAGAGCCCGAAGTATGGACTAATATTGTCAATACGACTTGTTACTTAGTGAATCGGTCCCTATCTACAACTATAGATGTAAAATTCTATAAGAAGTTTAGAGAAGTCATAATGTAGACTACTCAGGGCTATGAGTATTTTTTTGTGATACTTACTCTCATATATCATAGTTGAGAGAGATAAGTTAGACCAAAGGGCGAAGAAGTGTACCTTTGTGGGATATAACGATGGTGTAAAAGGATACAAGCTATATTATCGGGTTACATGGAAGATCACGATTAGATGACTTTAGGTTTGATGAGGATTCCTTGTTCTGCAAGGATAAATATAAAGAAATGAAAAAGTTAGTAGTGATTGATGTTGAAATTGACAAGGGTGAGAACAAGTAGAAGTTGCGCCATAGAAAGAGGTACATAACCAAGTGGAGCACCCACTTGTGAGGAGAAACCTACTAAGAAATTGTAGATTACCAGTAAGATATAGAGATGACTCGAATATTACATTCACTCTCATTATGGATGAGGGGGATTCATGTACCTTATAGGAAGCATTAGAAGACCAGATGCTGAGAAGTGGATGATGACAATGTAGGATGAGATGGATTCTTTGTAGAAAAATGAGATGTGGGAACTGGTGGAGCTTCCCATTGGGTATTGAGTCTCAAATATTGCATATTTATCCTCTCAATTATATTAGCTTTCCTTATAATTAAGTGTTAATTTAATATAATTATATATGTTTTCTGCATGCGAGGAGATTTGGACTTATATGAATATGCGCTTAAAAGGATGGATTTAGAGTTTAAAAGAAGATAACGAAGAATTAGAGATTTGGAGGACATTAATGAAGATTTCGCATGCCAACGATCCTAAAAAACTAAGGACAAATGATGGAGAAAAGATGGAAAAATCATAAAGTACATTAATAAAAATAACAGATTATTCGGTCCCACTTAAGGTTGGTTCTGTTTGACCGAATGTGCACAGAATGGTCTAGCAAGAAACAATGATTTTTAAAGTTAATTCAGCTCGACACCTAAGAGGATGGATTTAAAGCTCAAAAGAAGATAATGAAGAATTGGAGATTTGGAAGACATTAATGAAAATTTCATATGCCAAAGATCCAAGAAAACTAATGACAAAAGATGAAGAAAATATGAAAAAAATTATAAAGTATATTAATATATATAATAGACTATTCGGTCCCACTTGAGGTTGGTTCAGTCTAACCGAATGTGTACAAAATAGTCCAATAAGAAACAGTGATTTTCACAGTTAATTTGGCTCAACACTTATCTTAGGCTAATATATTAACTAAGGTTAAGGGATGAAGCTTGTAGTTTAATTATAGTATTTAGTTTATTTGATTTAATAACATTGTATTGAATGATGATAGTATATTGAAATAGATTTGGATTTATTTTAAATTCTTTAAGTTGTTTATTTATGGATTTGTTGTGCACTCCGAGTACAATGAATGTTTGATTTAACAATTATTTAGACTGAATTAGAGAAGAATTCAATCTGTATAATTGATTGATCTATTCTTGCCTAAGGGTGCTTTAAACATTTTAGATTCCTTGTAATTGAGATCTAAATGCTTCATGGGAGAATCATTCAATTGAAATTATATTCTTATTAGTGTTTATGAATGATTTAATCAAATTATCTTTCGATTGGATAGGATAGGACTTCGATTCCATTGAAATATAAATTGAATATTGTCTTTACTATGAGTGGATTCTTAAACTCCTATTCTTTTATATTTATTGCTTAAAAACCCTTTTTTTTCTAATTGTTTGATTGAAAACCTAGACAAACATTTACTTTTAGATTAGTTCTATTTTGTGTTCCCTATTCCCTATGGATTCGACCTCGGTCTCACCGCGTTATTACTACATCATAGCCTTACACTTGGGGTATACATTAACATTAGGCGTAAAGCGATCAAGTGTAAGTGGATCTCTTAGAAGAAACATGATAGATATAAGACTATACTCATAGTGAATGGTTATGTGAAAAAGGAAAGTGTCGACTTCAATGATATTTTTACACTTGTGGTCATGCAAGTGTCTATCAAATTTGTGTTGGTGCTGATTGCCCAATACAATATGAAAATAGAACAAATGGATTTAAAGATTTCTTTCCTATATGGGGAACTGGAAGAGCAGATTTGCATGAAGTAAACAGAGTGTTTTGAGGTACAAGGGTTAAAGAATAATGTTTGCAAGTTAAATAGGTTGTATGGCCTGAAATAGTCGCCTAGGCAATAATACAAAACGTTTGATACTTTCATGATGAGTCGATGGTTTACCAAAAGTGAATATGATCATTGTATCTAGTTCAAGGCACAGAATGATGAAGAATTCATTGTTATAGTATTATATGTTGATGACATGCTTATCTTCAACCATAACATGTTTAAGATCAACATATTGAAAGCTTAATTATTCAAGATATTTGAGATGAAAGATCTGGGGGGCTACAAGGAGAATTCTCAGCATTGATATATATAGAGATAGAGATAAGCAGGGTATGGTCATCTTAATTAGAATACCTAGAGAATGAATTGGTCAAGTTTAGAATGGACAAAACTAAAGTGGTTAACACACCCTATGTTGCTCACTTTAGGCGTTATTCGAAATAATGTCATGAAACAAATGAAAAAAATGGTATATATCTCGTATGCCCTACTCGAGTGTAGTTGGCAGTTTGATGTATGCTATGGTCTCTACATGACTAGATATTTTACATGCAATAGGAGTTATGAGTAGATACATGTCAAACCCTGTCAAATAACATTGGAAGGCGGTGAAATGACTACTTCAGTATCTATAAGATACGAAGGACTATCTCTTGACAATTGAAAAATTAGATGACAAACTTGTAGGTTATGTGGATTCTGATTACGCAGGAAATGTGGACAATAAGAGGTTAATTTCTGGTTACTCATTTGTATTAGTGGGTGGAGCGATTAGTTTGACATCGAAGCTTTAATCTATGGTTTCTCCTTCCATAATCAAACCTAAGTATATGGTAGTAATAGAGAAATTCAAAGAAGATGTTTCGTTAAGAGGAATGATGAATGATAAGAAGTCGTGCTTGTGAATGGTGACAATTAAAGCACAATCAATTTGGCAAAGAATTTGGTATACCATTTTTGTATTAAACATATTGATGTTCATCATCATTTTATCCACAAGGTGCTAGTGAAAGGTGGTGTTGATCTTGAGAAGATCCAGATGAGCATGACTCTAGTGGATATGCTTACGAAAGTTATTCCTGCAGAGAAGTTTAAATTCTTTTCGACTTCTTTGGGCTTGACATTGAAATAATGAAGACATAGTGTGCATGAAAATTGACAATGATGTTGATACTATAATAATGATGATTAAAGATGGAGGATGAAGCTTGGAGCAGTAGAGCATGGAGATTAAAGCCATGATGGAGATTATTGAAACTGGGTGTCTTTAATCTATGTTGAAATAGTGGTCCTTGATCAATTGACTACCTAAGCCAATTGATTAAGATTCTCTGAATTTTCTAGTTTGCTGGTTGGACAATTTTAGCCATGTTTGGTCAATCAAACATGGAGGTTGTAATACCCCAAAATTTTCTCCCTGAGCTTATACACGAGCATCACCAAACACACAACTCTCACAAGCTTATAGTCGCTCGATCAAAAATTTTAAACGTTCATATTAAATCTCAACCTCATAGTCAGTTTAGACTATTCGCCCAGACAATTGGATGATGGACTCTCATGTTACCGTACTTGGACATTAAACCAATATAAACAAACCCCTTTAGTTCACAATCTATTTCATCTTTAGAGCCTCACCTTAACATGACCTGCAAAATCAAATGTACAGTGTGGATCAAGTTGCTGACCATCAGAAGTGGGCCCACATGGTTGCATTTAAAAAAATGTAAAAAGAGATTTTGACCTATTAACACTGTGGTATGGTTAAAATCCCAAACAAGAAGGGAGATTTCAAATATTCTTAGCCTAGTTTGGTGATAGGTTCTGAAAGCATTTTCGAATTAAATTGCCTATGTCCTTGTATCAGTAGCTGTAAAGATTTTGAGTGAGGAATAAGTTACGTAGTATCCAATCCCGAATAAGTGACATCGACGGGATTGATTATTGAGCCTACTGAAACCTAGATCTAATCCGTTTATTTTTTTTTTATAACTCTCTATTTATAAGGGAAGATGCTAAGTTCATGCTAATATGATCTCTGTATGGCCCACAAAACCTGATAACTTATAATAGTGTCCACTCGATACAAACTGTTTTCTTGTGATGTGGTTAATGTTACCGGTGGATGTTGATCATGCTCCTAACCATGGCCTTCTATGAAACTCCGAGGTTAATAGATGGGATGGATTCAACACATGCAATGGTGGACCCCATAAACAGTGTACAAATGCCCTTAGAAAGGGCCAAGTATTGCCTTTTTACACTTTCTATAAAGGTCATACTGTCTTGGAAATGTGAACATCATGGGATCCATTACCACATTCCCTCCGTCATTTCTCTTAGACATTTCTCTCACCTGAAAACTCCAGCATTCATTTGAAAACTCATCTTCTTTGAAGTCCTTCATTTCTCTTCACCATTTCTCTCCTCCGGTGTCTATCTAACATTCTATGGCATTCATCACAAAACTCTTCTTTGTTCAAGCTTCGTCGACCACTCCCACTACCACGATCATGCAGTTCTCCAGTGTCCCTACTATCATAGTAAACTACAGTGTTAGTCATTTGTGAAGGTAAATAAAATATTAATTCATTGCCGATGCTTTTTTAAGGGATTAGGTTGTGATATGTTTTGACATTGTGTTAAAAAGGGTCAAGATGGAGAAGTGATAACAGTGTAGAATTTCATTCAATAAGGGTCATTATTATCATCCAACAAGGGTCGAGGTTATTATCCACTAAGGGTCGAGCTTGACATTAAACAATTAAAGGATTGAGCTTAATAGTAAAAAATTGAAGGGTCAATATTGGGTAGCATGAAGGGTCAAGGTTAACAACTAGGAAAGTTGACAACCTCGACCTTTAACACTTGACAATCATGACCCCCTAACGATGCTCTCTCAACCTTGACCCTTAACATTTGACAACCATGACCCTTAACGGCTGACAACCATAACCCTTAACACTTAACAACCTCAACCCCTAGTGGACGATAACCGCAACCCTTCACGTTCTTTTGTCCAGCTCGACCCTTAATAGATGACAACCTAGACCCTTCACATTTGACAACTTGATTCTTAACCTTTAACAATCTATACCCATACATTTTTATTGTAGGTTAAGTCATATTAGAATATTATTACTTATAGGCCCATCCTAATCTATTATGATGGGCAGGGTATATATAGAGGTGGGCATTAAGTCGAGTCAGACCGAGTTAGGTCCAACTCGACTCAATCTAGTATTGTCAAAACCCTGAGCCGAACTCGATTTGAACTGGATCTTAGCTGGACTAACCCAAACAGAGTTCTACTCAGTCAGAGATAACAAGTCGTATCAAGTTGGCCTTTGTTCGTAAAAAAAGCTGTTGAAATTTTCTAGGCCCCATAGTCTGGTCCAACTAGACTCGATGCCCACAGGCCACAACCCACCTCTGGTGACTCGCATGGGAACATTATTGATTGGACCAGCTATAATAATGGCATTTGCATGGTGGGGCCCATCTGATGGATGGGTTGGGTGGCTTGGGTCTATCTCATGCATGCAAATGTGAAGACGTGTCAATGTGTATTGAAATTAGACACCAGCAATACCAAACATTCATTATTCATGCAGGTATAGTGAGTACTTCCTGGGACAAAGAATAGCGGAGGGGGACGACAGGGTCCCGCCTTCGACTGCTTCTGCGTAGGTGGGGTTAGGAGTTGGGAATGGAACAACTTTCATTGGACTAGAATCTAGATCATCTCGGTCATGGTTCATCGTTTACTCTTAACATTTAATTAAAAAAAAACTTAATTGATGTCGATAGATCGTTTCATGTCACATCACACCAAGGGTGTGTTTGGATGCTAGGCCCAGATGGTACAACATTGTATATTTTAATAAAAAATACATTTCACTACATTTGAATCCAAACATCAACACATGGTCCGCTGGTGGGTCGAGTACGTACGTCATTGAACCATCTTTTAGACTTCACACGTCTCGTATGTCAGTGTATAATGCAGGTTAAAAAATCCTTTTCAAATCCGTGGTTCATCATCCTTTCGACATATCCCTCGCCCCACCCCTCTGACAAAGAGAGACATTGTAATAAAGAGAGAATCTACCGCTTGCCTCGTCTCGCCTCGCCTCAAGTACACTGAAGTAATCAGTAGCCGTAGCAGCCCCATTCAACTTTGGGGCTTCGCTCTTCCTCCTTCCATCTTATACATATCCCCAAACCTGCAAAAGGACAGACAATTATCTCTCTCTCTCTTGCATTTGCTCTCTGTCACAGTAGCAGAAGCATCAACAAACTTGAAGATGACAATAGCAATAGCAGCAACGTCACTATGGTAGCCTTAGGAAGAGGGTCTACGCGAGATTTGTGGGCTGCTGGAGTAGCACATCTCGCCCACATCTGATCACACACGGATTTGGCAGCACCTCCAGCACTACAGCTCTCCCCTAATTTTAACAACATTAATTGTGAAAAGAGGCTTTCGATTTCACTCCCAAACATTAACTGTGGAAATCCAAAATGTTTATGTATACAAGTGTACTCCAACCCAAATAGTGTGAGTGGTAATGACAATTCAGACGCTATATTGCTACAGTGTCACGAACACCGTGACAAGACGGTTTTACATTGCAGTACAATACTATATGTGAATCCAAACACGCCCCAAGGGTACACTATCGATTAGACCAAACATTTCAACTGTTAAAATATCACAGATCCAACTTCCAAGGTAAATAAACTACATCCATAAAATGATCAAAATAAATAAACTCTGTCAAAAATCAAAAGTAAATAAATGACGTCCACATATAGACAAATAAAACTTTCATTCATTCAATAACCTTTGTATGTTGAATACCTTTGTGGCATGTAACCAGAGTAACCATGTTCATAATAGTAACCCCCTCCACCTGCACCTTCGTCACAAAAATTATCTTTTGGTTCTCTTTTTATGGCTTCAACTGCAGGAGAACTTGGATTTGACTCCGAGTCGGAGGTGTCCAAAAGATAGTCATTTACCTCTATTGAATCGGATGGTGAAGATGCTTTTTCATCGTCCTCATTCATAGATTCAAGAAGTTTCTTCAGCCGCTTTTCATAATTCGATTTGTATAGGATTCTCAACCGCCTATAAAATGTTGTGAGACTTTTAAGAAACTTTGATGATTTACTCATGCCTACTTCAACATCATGTTGTCTTGGAAAGGGTGGATGTTGTTGTTTGGTCTTGGATGTCATTTTCAAACTTTCGTTTACTACCTCTTTATAATCTTGTTCTTCTTGTTCTCTTAAAATTCTCTCTTATTCTTCTTCTCTACTAACTGTGGAGGGCCTGGAGACAGTTCTTCTGCTTAACCCTTCTTCATTTATAATAGACCTACTTTTTATATCTTCTGTAGCTATTTGTATTGGTTGTAATTGTAGGGGGATAGGTGTAGAAAGTCTTTGTATTTGAGTTGAGAATGACTTGAAATAAATCCTGAACATCTTGAGGAGCTTTGCTACATGGTGCAGTGTCTCCTCCCTGACAAGACAAATGTAATTTCAGCTGATTTGTTTTATTTACAAATTATTTTCCACACAACTTACATTGTAACTTTATCTTTCTATTTTGGGAGTAGGCTTGGACTCCATAATCCCAAATATTTGCCAATGTATCATCTTCCGATGACATATCTACAGGTGTATATTTTAAAAGAAAAATATCTACTTAGGTTAAGGTAACATAAAAAAAATATAAAAATAAAATAAAAATAAAAATAAAAAGTTACAGTGATGAATGACTGCAATTAGCCCACCATATAATATGAGATTTAAGTAACATTAACTAATTTAATAGTATAAATGAAAAGAGAGAAATATCCATCCACTTATAAAATATTACAATTTAAGTCCATAAAAAATAATTACAAATATACTATTGTAACTTATAAGCAAATGTAAGAGAAATAAAAGGCAGTGTGTTATCCTACAGTTCATGCAATTGTTACAGGAACTGTCTCATCTTGCTTGTCACTCTCCTCTTCCTCGAACACCTAATCAACAAAGTTCCCTTTTCCCCATATCAGACTCAGTCAATCCTGTGTGCAAATGAGCGCTTCGACTGATTCTGGTGTACATGAGCTTTGATACCTGTTCACGACCCTACTCACTGTACTAAAAGTAGATTATAAAGCCACGGTTGAAATTGGAATTGATAATATGTCTTGTGCCATTAACGAGAGAACATGGTTTTGTGAATCACAAGATTTCGTCTTCCACCAGTCTAAAACATCAAATTCTTCACCTTTATACTTTACAAGTGGCTCCTTGAGATAGTTTTCAAGTTCTGATTGGGTTGTCTATGTTTGAATCTCAACCTATGCCAGGAAAGATAGGAAATCATCGATCATTTCTCGTGGTTCATCAACAGCAGAATTAGAATCCATTTGAGGAGTTGTCTTTTGCGGTTCCCACATAGAAATTGTACAAATCATCAACTGCATCATGAATCCTATCGACTTCAGAGGCACTCTTCTCACCATGCAACTTATTACATATGAATACAATAAAAACATCTTGTATTGAGGATCAAGAATGACTACAACAGCCATTACCAAACTGCACTTAGACCAATACTTATCAAACTTTAAATACATACCCATGATCATTATTTGTAAAAGGTCGGGTCTACTACAACTTCTATGCAAGACTTCTTTTACCTTTCAAAGTTCTGGCAGAGATATATTTGTTGGTGTATACTTGCTTACTAAAAATTTCTTCGTTGTGTCGTAAAAAAATTGAAAGGTACTTGCGAACTAATTCAGCTCTTAACCAATCATCTTTAGAAGGCAACCAAAGATATGCATTATTATGCTCTGTCATGACGTCCAGTTTCATCGTTCTCTGAGATGACAAATTCAACCGCTTCATGATCTCATTACATGTATATAATCGTGAAGGTGACCCTCATATTTATTTCACACTCTTATGTTCTCGATTGTTGGATCAATTGTTTTAAGGTCATCTTATACAATCAAGTTTAGGATATGAGCATAATACTTAACATGAAATATCTTTCCACCAAAATACAAATCATTGGTGGTCCTAAACCGGTTCCATAAATTCGTTATTATGCTATCATTTGCAGATGCATTGTCTAAAGTTATGTTATCATTTGTAGAGGCGTTGTCTAAAGTTATTGAGAAGATTTTCTTCGTAATGCCTCACTCCACAAGACATTTGTACATGTAGTCTGAAATCATCAATCCAGTGTGAGGAGGTAGAAGATAATGAAAGTTTATGATTCTCTTGTAGAGCCTACATTCGGCATCAACGTAGTGAGCAGTCAG
This sequence comes from Magnolia kwangsiensis, assembly GCA_037074715.1. Classification (NCBI taxonomy): domain Eukaryota; kingdom Viridiplantae; phylum Streptophyta; class Magnoliopsida; order Magnoliales; family Magnoliaceae; genus Magnolia; species Magnolia kwangsiensis. The sequence goes on from CM073571.1 coordinate 156,890,022, forward strand.
TGACATATACCCCTTTTGTTGATTGGATGTCGTCCATAAATCTGATATCAGGCTAATGTGAAAAATTGATTCCAACTGTCCTTTCAACTTTAGTTTCTCGCTTTTATACATCTTCATGCACACTCTTTATTATTGTGCGGGAGACCTTCTCATATCTGGGGTTAAGGCCTCTAGCTAATTCGACAAAAGTAGGACTCTCTATCATTTGAAATGGTCTTTTATTGGTAATAATAAATTTGGCGGCCAACCCATTCACATGATCTCTATTATACTTGTAGATAAACAATGTACCTTGTAATGAACCCACTCAAGATTGGGTAAAGGAAAGTGTCTATTGCCCTAAGGTCTGAGTTCTCACTTTTTTATGACACTTCAAACTGTGTTTCTTTAGAGTTATGATCGACCCTTCTTCTTACTTAGCATATCAAGTCTTGCAGTACTTTCATTGTATCTTCACTATGCCATTTTTCAGGGTTATTTCTTCAAAATCTTCCCACACTACCGATCTTTTTTTTTTCCGTAATATGTGACTGTGATGTACTAATATCAATGGCCACATCTTCATCTTATAGACCTAATCCTTCATCTTCCAAGATCATCGGCTATATAACTGACAAACCACCTGGGATTTGGAAAGACCCTCACTAGTCATCTAGTAGTTGAAAGATACTAAATCATATTAGCATTAGCAATCTAATGCCCTAACGATTTATACTAAACCCTAAATTAGTCACCTATCTAAAGTTGGATAGTTGCAATACTTTCATATTCTCATTTAAACGCTCACGCTGAAAGTCTGGTAGCATCTGCCCCCTCTCCTGATAAGTTGGTCTTCCAATACATTCTGATGCCAAATATCTAAACAATGTGAAAATATTTGACATTAGAAATGAAAATGAAGAAACATATCCAGAGAGAAATGAGGAGATAAAGCGCAAATCAGGCATGAACATTTAAATGGGTTATATGAAAGTATACTATCAATCTAACCTTGAACTGTTCAAAATGAGACAATTTAAGTGATTTCTATGTCACAAAAAATATACTATATCTGTGTATGGCAACATAGAAATCGTCAAATGGGCAACTAATTATCAAATTCACAAGTCACAATAATAATCTAAGCAAAAAATCAATGTACTACATATTAAGCTAACTATATAATGCACAAAAATAAGATAAGCAAAAAAGTAATATAATACAATTATACAAATATATTAAGCTAACTACCTAATGCACAATAAGAACTAAGAAGCTAAGCAATAAGTAATGTAAATGGTAATTTCAAAAAATTTACTAATTGTTTAATTCAAAATTTCAAATAAATAAAACATTTTTGCAATTTAGGATTTAGGGTTTAGGGATTATGTTTAGGGTTTAAGGTTGAGGGTTAGGGAGGGTTAGGGTAAACGGTTTAGGGTTTAGAGTTTAGGGTTAAGGGTTTAGGGTTTAGGGTTAGATTAGGGTTAAGGTTAAGGGTTAAGGGTTAGGGTTAGGGTTAGGGTTTAGGGTTTAAGTATCACACTCCAAACTGGGAAACCGGGCTCATAAAATTCTCGATCGCCGAATTTGGTGCCGATAACCTCCGTAGTACCTCATTCTAGGCTCCCAGCGCGTATACGCCAAATTTCGATCCTGGGATCCTACAAAGAAGATTTTCCAATGTACATTTATCTCGTAAGAAGCATAACTACAAGTTTATCCAAATCACAAAGGCAACATCATCATCATCACATATCCACTAATGTAAATATTTGAGTACAGAGCCGAAAGGTAAATACATATATAAAAATCAAGCTCCAGAAGTCTGTTATATGCTCCAAGCTCAACGATGCTGAAACCTAACATCCCTTGCATGCATCTATCGTGCATAAGCTTATGGAAAGCTTAGAGGGTAGTGTACGTATGTGCACAAGGTAAGTGCCAAGTATTCAATATAGTGTCATAATCATACAATATCAAAAATACTGGCAAGATCATGAATCATACGATATCAGAGTAAGCGAAATACTGACAAGTCCATAAGTCATACAAATTCAGAGTACACAATATAGATCAGTTATATAAAAAAGGAACCATACAAAGTCAAATATCAGATGCCGATGATGTAATGTAATATACAATTCCTGATAAGTTCATGAATACTGTCAGCCGTATCTAGACAATATAAATGCAGAAAAACAGTAACCCAAAATGCCATAAGCCAAGGATGTAATGCAATATGCGGTGCGAATGGGATGACCATGTTGGAGTGTGAAGTCGAGATGATAGTACATAGTATCGCAGGCTACAAAGTCCACCATAAGGGACTTCTATCCAAACTAGTCCCATACCTAATTTGGATAGTCAGACTCAATATGGTAACCTCTTGATCTCAGGTTAGTCCCACGCCCCAAGCGAAATCCTGACCATTGTGAAGGTACACGTAATAAATAGTTGCACACCACTAGCCCGAGTGGATAGTGAATGAATGAATGAATGAATGAGTATGTAACGCCTGCTCTACAAATCCGTATTGTACATCTCTGGGATCATCACCGGGGTCTAGTACACTCTACATGCAAATCACCGCCCATTGACGCGCGACCATGCAAGTGGAAGAGACCTCACTATCCGCCTGACCAGTAGTCAGCTAATATTTACCTGGCACGTTGATAGCGGACCCATTCACGAGCTAGTCAAACTCAGCCTAGCTATGCCCCTTACTTTCGGGCGAGTAAGGCCACATCCCTCCCAACCAACCACGACACAGTGGGAGATGTGGCCTCCTTGTATTCGACACTCAGGAGCTCATGTATCCACTCGGTCTCAACGTTGGGACGTCTCCTAGCCACAGAGGTTTAAAGACTTTCACCCACGGACATCCAAAGTTTCCAAATGCTTGAACCAAACATTTTCAGTGTCCCATCTAGCTATCCATGACATGTCTGTGGAGGCTATGGCCATGATGCCGTTAGGGCATACATAATCACAACACACAATGCAAGATACATGAGTCATATAATCCAATCATACATCAACCCTGCACATACCGTGCACTCGTGCGAGACAATCTCCACCTATTAGGGAGTCTCATAACAACCTGACTAATGACATATGCAATGTCAACCACATCTTATAACAAACATGCAGATGATGCATATGGGTATGTATTATGATGCTATGCTGTCACATACTCATAATCGGTATCAATAACAGGCATCGACAATTGACCTCGACAATGTCGACATTTAACCAACATTGCCCCTAAGGAATGGCCCACATAGAGCCTAACATATAGTGGACCCATGGTCTCACACAGGGGCCAAATATACAACACCATGAGCCTCACTCCAGAGCTTAATACACATCATGATGGGCTTTACACTTGGGCCTAACATACATTATAATGGGCTCCATCGCCTAATCCTCAATGCATCACAATGGGCCTCATTACATAGGCCTCATATACATCACATTAGGTCTTAAACTCAGGCTGAATACACATCACAATGGGCCTCAAATACGGGCCGCATGTACATCACATTGGGCCTCAAACACAGGCCGAATGTACATCACAATGGGCCTCATCATATGTGTCATGCCCTAAACTCAGAAATCAAGCTCACAAAATTTTCGATCGTCGAATCTGGCGCTGACAGCCTCCGTAGTACCCCATTCTCGGCTCCCTGCACCCATATACCAGGTTCCGATCCTGGGATGCTACAAGGAGGATTTCTACTATCCATTTAATTCGTAATGAGCATAGCCATAAGCATAACCCACGAACAATAACCACAAGAACACCATCACAAAATCCACTATGATCAAAAACTTTGAGTACAAGGTGTATAAAGGGAAAATACAAGATAGTGCTAATAACAAAACTCCAAAAGCTTGACTGCACACTCCTACTGCTACTACGCTACGGCTACGTCCTGACGTCACCTGCATGCATCAATCGTGCATAAGCTTATAAAAAGCTTAGAGGGTTGTGTAAGTGTATGCGCAATATAAGCGTGCTCAGAATGCAGGGTTAGAGTAATGCGAAATCATGCTGATGAATACAAGGATACAATCAGCCGTACCAAGGCTATACAGTGCAAGATATGAATGCGATCGGCCATATCCAGACCATGTAATGCGAGATGCAAATCAAGCATGCCAATCCTCATCATATATCAATACAGTTCTCATTCTGGATAATCACCGGGGTCTAGTACACTCTAACCAGCCTGCCGTCCCTATCCGAACGCACAACTGGGAGAGCAGAAGAGACCTCACTATCCGCCTGCCAATATCGGGCCCGGCTCGTCGATAGCGGACTGATTCCTCAAGCTGGTCAAACTCAACCTAGAAGTTACCCCCTCACTCAGGTTGGTAAGGTCACACCCCTTTCCAACCGACCACGACAAAGTGGGAGACGCGGCCTACTGGTATATGGCCATCGCGCACTCGTGTATACACTCGGTCTCGACATTGGAGTCATCCTCTGGTACCATCGGGTTTAGGAATTTTCACCCAGGGACATCTATGGCGCCCCGTATGCTAGAACCAAACATTTTCGGTATCCAATCCAGCCACTCACGATGCATCTGTGGAGGCTATGGCCCTGATGTCGCTAGGACATACAATAATCACAATCATACAAATGCTAGTGCATGAGTCACACTACCAGTCATGCAACAGTCCTACATGTACCATGCACTCATGTAGGGCAACTCCGCCTATCAGGGAGCCCATAAACAGTTCACCCGAAGGCGTATGCTATGATCAGTCACTTCTCATATCAGTCATACATATGATGCGTATGATAATGAATCATGAAACTATACTAAACATGTTGTACAGTAATGCACTATCCTTACAACGCTAGTGGCCTAGACAGCCGACACACAACAAGTCCGGCCTATCAATGGGCCCTAGGGAGAGTCGTAATGTGGACATCCAACCAACATTATACTCGCAATGTGGACGTCAAACCAACATTGCTCCCAAGGTGTAGCATGTAGAGAATATCATTATGTAAACCAGGTTGGGATCACACATTGCAATGGACCTTAGGTACACCCCATTGGGCCTTAAATACATCAGATGGGCTATATCATATGGGCCTTTTTTTCTCATCAAATGGGCCACATCAATGGGCCGCACTAATGGGCCTTATGTGCATTGCAATGGGTCAAAACCCGTGGGCCTTAGATTGCATCAAATGGGCATAATCTCTCATGTGTCTTATATGTGACGAATGGGTCACACCAATTGAGCCCCATATGTACATCAAATGGGCCTTAACCCATAGGCCCTAGTACGTCTCAATGGGCCTAATCCCATGAGCCTTACCTATGTATTAGAGTGGGTCTCAACCATGGGCCGTAAATATGTCAAATGATCCCATGACATGGGCCTTACATCCACATCAAAGTGGGCCCCAATGAACTACAACAAATTCATTAAGATGGTCCTCATAACATGCCAAGGTGGGGTCTACTTAGACTATGGATTTGACTCATTCTTTATGCCCATGCCATAAAATGGGGTTTTCAAAAGGATGGATGGATTGGATGTAACCCATGCATCATGGTGGGGGCCCACATGAAGGCCCACTATCATGTATATCATATGTGATATAATATACAACTATATAATATATATATACACAATATTATATATAATATAATATTATATAAGTATAAATATACACATACACACATACATTAGCTCACATGTGGGGGGTAGGTCCCACCATTAGATCACACGTGGGACCCACAACTCTCTGGACAGTAAGAGACAGAGAGGGAGTGAGAGAGATATAGAGAGAGAGAATGAGAGATATAGAGAGAGAGAGAGAGAGTGAGGGCACGTGGCCCTTTTTCTCCTTTTTCTTTCGTTTTTTTTTTTTTATTCTCTTTTCTTGTCCTTTCACGCTGACACAAGAGAGGTGGGTCCTACGTAGGGCCCACCATACAATTGTATATGAGAGAGGGTGGCAGCGAGTTCTCCACGAGGTCGAGCTGTGTGGGCCCCACCGTTGAGGTGGTCATACATCTGACCCACCAGTCAGATGCACCGTTCCAGCGTGGGCCTAGGTCTCCAAAAAAAAAACCAAGTTAGGCCATGATTTGTGTGGGCCGCAGCAGTTATAATGGTTAGGAGGGCTACCCTCCCTTAAAACATTCAAAATCATTTATTAGCCCCACCGAGATGGGGTCCACAAATCCAGCCCACCCATCATGGCTGTCCCACTAGAATGAAGGGTTTAGACCAAGTTTCACCCGTATCCAAATTTCAGGTAGGCCCCACCAAGTGGTTTTATATGTTTCAGGCATATCTTCACATGATTTAAGATGGTATGGCCCACCTGAGCTCCATATACGGTTGATATTTGGCAGGGGGCCCACTGCCCTAAGGGGCGACCTAATGAACGGCATGGATTTTAGAAATAAATCATGGTAGGGTCTACAAGTGGGGCCAAGGGAGCCCTCCTTTTAACGTGGACGTCTCTGGACGTCATGACACAAAGTCATGCCAAAATTATTATTATTTTTATCCTAGGTGGGACCCACATTAATCAGATCTACCCCGTCCATTGCATGTGTCCCACAAAAATAGGGGTCCAAAACAAGTTTCAGGTGGGTCTAAGATTCTAGTGGACCCCAACAATCATTCTTCTAAGTTTCAACGGAAAATACTACCATTCTTAATACTACGGCCCGCCAGATGATTGGATCGGTCTCATTTTTCGGCTCAACGCCTAAAATGATCCCGAGAATAGAATGAATGGCTTGGATCATGTATAAACATTAAGGTGGGGCTTGCATGAGTGGCCCATTCTAAAAGAATACCTTTTTCTCTCTTTTTTTTTTCTTTTTTTTTTTTTTAAAATATGGGGCCCACAATAAGATGATCCAAATCGTCTAATATGTGTGTCCCACGTGGTGGACCATTCAGTTCAAGTTTAAGATGCATCCAAATTTTAGGTAGGCCCCACCAAGTACTTTTATATGTTCAGGCATGTTTCCATATGATTTTAGATGGTATGGCCCACCTGAGAATCGAATTGGTCCCAAATTTCGACTCAACATCCAAAATAGTCTGAGGAAGGTTGTGGACGGCTTGGATTGAATACATGCATTAAGTTGGGGCCTGCATGAGTGGCCCATTCTAAAACACTAAAAGGAATCTTTCTTTTCTTTTTTTTACCCCTGTAAGTACACGCCACATGTTAGCCATGCCTGCGTCCAGCGTCCAGAGATGCCGGACGGTCATGGATGAACACATGCACTGTGTGGGTCCCACATTCACATGGCCCACACATCAAGGTAGGTCCCACATGATCGTGGCCCACCAAAAATATACATATATATATATATTAATATAAAATAAATATCATTTTGTCTAATATGTAGTGCGTCACACCATTTGATGGATGGAGTAGATTTATCATGAATCGGTAGGGCCCACTTCATTTTAGGGGAAGGATAAGGAGAGAAAAAGAGAGAACATGAGACGGTGATGGTGGGGCCCCGCCACTATGGACCCCACATAATGCAAATCATACATCAAAAATGGGTCCCACCAACAAGTGGTTCCTAAAAAGAATTCAACGGTAGATCATCCACCTCTTGGCTTCCTTCTTGCTCCGCTAGCCTCCTTAGCTCCTTGCCTTTGCTTTGGACGGTGGATGATGGACCTTTGATGGTGAGGATGAGAGATGAGAGAGTGGGCCACACTTGTGATTTGGGAGAGAGTTGGGAGGCTTGGATGTATGGAAATTTTTTTACTTGGGAGATTTTAAGAAATGAGAGAGAATAATAAAAGATATAGTTGGAGTGATAGGTGTAATTAATGAAGTATGGGTTGGTTTGAAAAATGGGTAAAAGAGGGATGGTTATGGTTGAAATTTTTGTAAAGTGAGATGGTGAGGTGGAAAGAGAGTTGACTTGAGGAAAAAAGGAGGGATGGGGCTTGTACTTGAGGTATGGTTGTACTTTGACATGAGTGATTGATTGATTGATGGGACATGTCGTAGAGATTCCCTCGTAATTGGCAACGCGTGGTGTTTTCTTCGAATTGAACGCAGACTGACATCTTTTAGACTGGGTACCGGGTCGGTGTGCGAGTCGTGGCGTTAGAACCGCAGCGACGGCGCGGTCACTAAGGTATAAGTTTCAATTTTAGCCGTCTTTGGCATACACGTATCAGCTTAAGATCGCGCGCAAACATCAGAAAGTGGTCGAGGATTGCCGAATTCGGCCGAAAAAATCGCGGGAGTCGACGGAACAGTACGAACTAGGATACGGGTCTTACAATATGGGCCAGGAATAAATCACAATGGGCCTTGTATACATCAAGTGGGCCTCATCAATGGGTCACACCAATAGGCCTCATCAAGTGGGTTGCATCAATGGGCCGCACTAATACACATTAAGGTGGGCCTCAGGGGTGGGCCACAAATATATCCAGGTGGGCCATATAAAAACATCATATTGGGTCTCGTCAATCAGTCTCGATACATGGTCTTGACAATCGAAAACAGCAATCAGAATCAGCCTTAATAATTAACCTCGATAATTGGCCTCAACAATCGAAATCGATCTATAGTTGGCCTCGACAATCGGAATCGGAATCGGCTTCGACAATCGGAATCGGCCTCGATAATCAAAATTGGAATTGGCCTCAACAATCGGAATCAGAATCGGCCTCGACAATCGGAATTGGCATCGATAATCAGAATCGGAATTGGCCTCAACAATCGGAATCGGAATCAGCCTTGACAATCAGAATTGGCCTCAATAATCAAAATCGGTACCGACACTCGGAATCAGTGCAAAGTGGGATCCATAGATGGATGGCCGATGATGGTCCAAGCAATATTAATGGGGCCCATTCATTTGGGTTAACCCACTAGAGAATGATGAGAATGGGCCTAACCAGGCTTAAGAGAAGGTCACAATGTGGATGTTCAACCATCATTGCCCATCAATATGGTCTTTTAACCAACATTGCTCCGAAAGAATGATGCTCATAGGGTCAATCATATAATGGGGCCACAGTCTCATGCAAGGGTCTAATATACATTTTCATGGGCCTTGCTTATGGGACATATACGCATCACATTGGGCCTCACTCATGGGCCAATATATACATCATGTCAGGCCATATCAAATGGGCCGAATCAAATGGCTGAGTTAATTGGGCCGAATCTAATGGGCTAAATAAAATGGGCCGATCAAATGGCCGAGTCAATTGGGCCGAATCGAATGGGCCTAATATATCACGATGGGCCTCTACCCATAGGCTCCAAATACATCACAATGGGCCTTAACCCATGGGCTCCAAATATGTCATATTGGGCTACTCGAATACAACAAATGGGCCACACTACTTGGGCCGCACCATTCGTCCATCTATAGAGATCATTTTAGGGCATTATCCAAACAATAAATCAAATCATAAGATCATCTGGACCATACCAGAAATAATAGTGGTGATAATGATTTCCACTATTAAAATTTAAAGGGGCCCACCATAGCGTTTATTTTCCATCTAGTCGGTTCATAAGGGCTTCAGTGGTCCAAAACTTCTATAACCCAAAAAGGGTCTCAGTGGCAGACATTCCACTCCACTGTTTCAATAGTGTGGTCCACCTGATATTAGATCTGTCTTATTTTTCTCCCCCATCCTTAGAATTTGCTCACCAAATTGATGGACGGTAGGTATACAGCACATACATCAGAGGGTGGGTCCCACCGTCCAGCCATCTGGACGGTGCGGCTAAGACTCATACATCACAGGGGTCCCACACACACTAACCAAAATTGGACGGTGTAGATTTAAAATGAATGCATCCTTGTGGGCCCACACGTGAGCCATGGTGGGGTCCACGGCCAATGCAAGGACGTGGATATAATACATATCCTATGATCAGTCCCACTAGCTGACGTCAGTGCAGGCTGGTGATAGGTGGACGAATGATATATCACATACCTGGTGGGGTCGACGAAAATGGTGATGGTTTGGATGACACGCTTGCTGCACCGTCCAGTAACTGGACGGTGCAGATATAGCCATACATCATGGTGTGGTCCACGTAGTGGCCCACCAATAGTACTATGAATACAATATTTATAATATATATATATATATTATACACTGGCAGAAGGCTACCCCAAACTCACCATCCAGATCCATCTGGATGGTGCAGGTTTCACGTTAAAGGTGGGTCTCACGTAGGAGTGGCCCGCCGTTGTATTTGATATAAAATATTATATTATATTTATATAATAACATATATTATAATATATACATGAGTGTGTGTGGGAGGGTGAGATGTCAGCGCCCTATGGCACCGTCCAGACCCTCGTGGACGGTGCTGATCTACATACCTTTTAAAGGTGGGTCCCACGTGAGAGTGGCCCACCATATCATTTATTAATATAATATATTATATTATATAATGATATATCATATATATATATATATATATATATATATATATATATATATATATATATATAAGTGTATGTGTGTGTGAGTTATTTCAACAGGCAGCATCCAGCGGCCATGGACGCTGGATAGCCTGGATAAAAGGGGTGCCTCCTGCCTGGTAGGCCCCACATGAATGGACGGTTTGGATGACCCTATGCAACACGGTGGCCCCACGTCAGGTGAGCCATACTTTTGGTTCAAGCTGATATTTATGTTTTTCCTTCATTCGGGCCCGTTCAAATGGATTGCCATGTGGGCCACTCGGTGAACAGTATGGATAAAATACATACTTCATGGTGAACCACACACACACCATCCATATAAGAGAGAGAGAGAGAGAGAGAGAGAGAGAGAGAGAGAGAGAGAGAGAGAGAAATGGTGAGATAGAGGGACCCCGCCACTATGGCCCCCTCTCTACATTACATACATCGATGTGGATCCCACAATAAGTGGACCCTAAAATTGAAATCAATGGTGGATCACCCACCTTTCAGCCTCTTTCTTTAGCTCCTTGGAATGGTAGTTGCCTTAGCTCCGATCTTAACGGAAGATGATGAGGTTTTGATGGTTGAGATGAGAGATGAGAGAGTGAAAAAGTGAGCCACACTTGTTGTTTTGGGAGAGTTGGGGAGGCTTGGACATATGAAATTTTTTTGTTGCTTAGGAGAGTGTTTTAAGAAATGAGGGATAGAGAGAAATGATGGGATGATATGGGATGGGTGTTGTAAGGAAGGGGATGGAGAGGTATGGGTTGGGTTGAAATTTTGGTAAAAGAGGGATGGGTAGGGAGAGAGAGAGTTGACTTGGGAAAAAGGAGGGATGGGTGTTGGTACTTATTGTAAGGTGAGGTGGCTTGGTGTACTTGACTTGATGAATATAACATGCTGTAGAGATTCTCTCAAAATTCGAACGCGCAGCGTTTCTTTAGAATGAACGTGGGCCCACATCTCCTGGTCCGAGTATCGGATCGGTGCATGAGTCACGATGTTGGAACTGCAGCAACGGCGCGGTTGCTATGGTATAAGTTTCAGCTCAAGGTCGCCCTAGCTGACTTTGGCATGCACGACTCGGCTTAAGGTCATGCGCAATATCAGATACGGTCGAGGGTTGCTGGAATTCGACCGGAGGACCGCGGAAGCCTACGGTATGGTAAGGACTAGGATATAAGTCTTATATTAAGGGTTTAGGGTTAAGAGTTTAGGGTTTAGGGTTAGGGTTAGGGTTAGGGTTTAGGGTTTAAGGTTAGGGTTATGGTTAGGGGGTAGGGCTAGGGTTAGGGTTTAGGGTTAGCTCGATCGGACCACCAGTGGGACGATGTTCCCCAGCTAGTCCCAGGGTGGACCACCAGCGAGGTCTTGTGCTCGGCCGAACCAATAGCATGGGTTAATAGGGCTAGTCCGCAAGATCACAACCAATCTAAGGTGGGATCCACAAAAGAAGATGGATAGGATTGATGATCACACCGTTCACAAGCTGTTGGACCATTCAACTATACCTGGACGGACCACTAGAGGCCTTGTGGGACACTGCACCCGAGGTTCCAAGCCAGGGCGGGCCACCAGTGAGGTCCCAACCTCGGTCAGACAAGCAGAGGCCTGGTGGGATGCTGCACCCGAGGTCCCGAGCTAGGGCGGGCAACTAGTGAGGTCTCGAGCCTGGTGGACCACAAAAAAAAAACCATTAAACTTAAAATTTTAAATTACCTGATGAAGGGAAGAGGAGGATGAGGATTGATTTCGATAGGGTGATGGGTTGCTGGTTGGCCTAGATTTGGGGTTCCGATCAGGTTCGGTGCGGCGCGAGTAAGGTTATGTTACAGGTGAGGTGAAAGGGAAAGTTAAAGCTTTGGTTTTATAGGTACCCAATTCCGATCCGAGTTGGGTCTGGATCAGATCGGAATTTGGATTGAGTCGTGTCGAGTTACTATGTAACCCAAACTTGACTTGGTCGGGATTTGGATCCGGGTGGGTCTACCCGATTTGAACCAGACCTTGGCATTCGGTTTGGGTCGAGTTGTATTCGACCGAGTCGATCGAGTTTGATTTGAGAATGAATGTTGTGTATAGTGAGACGGTACATGGATTACTCCCTCTACACAATCAAAGACAATGAAGATCTTAAAGCATAAATGCTCTTTTGTGGATAATGTCCACCTACTTAGATACCACTATATATAGAGAAAGTGATGCATACAATTCTTGTGCAACAAAGGAGCACACGCTATACATTACATTCAAACATATAGTCTGCTGATATGCAACCTTTAAGCAATGATCAACAACTTGACGATTGCAACATACTTGACCCTTCAATAAATGATATATGCCATGATCGATGACTCGATGATTGTGATATATCTGGCCCTTCAAGGAATGAAATATGTTGTGATCGACTTCTCGATGATTACGATATACTTGGCCCCTCAATGAATGATACATGTCATGATCGACAACTTGATGATTGTCATATACTTGGCCCTTCAAGGAATGAAACGTGTCGTGATCGACAACTTGATGATTGCGATATACCTAGCCATTTAATAAATGATACATGCCATGATTAACGAGTTGATGATTATGACATACCTGGCCCTTCAAGGAATGAAACATGTCGTGATCGACGACTCGACGATTGCGATATACCAACTTTTCGGTTATTGGATAATGAATACAATATAGATATTTTTTACCCTTCAACCAATGATCAATATCAAGATGGAAGAGTTGAACCCTTGTTTAAGTTTAATTCGCAAGCGACAAACTTAAATTTATGATTACCAGTTAATGAAGAATATGAAGATATTTCTGAATCATTAACTCATCTAATACAATCTCCACGGATACTTTCATTGCTCCATCTGATATCATTCCGCTTGATATACATATAGCCGATGCAGATTTTTTTTATGCAGATCATCAGGGATATCCAAAAATGGTGGATGAACCCAATGAAATATATGTTAGACAAATGTTTAAGGAAATATGCCAATTACGGAATTTTCTTAACACATGCGATGCGCCATAAATTCTAGTATAAGGTCCTTCAATCAAATAAGCAGATATATACGATTAAGTTTATTATAGAAAGTTATAGTTGGAGGATGCACGCATCAATAGCGGATGGTATAGAGATGTTTAAAAATAAATACATACAATTCAAAACACATGTAGCATGTCGTTTGAGGCGATATGCCACTACGAGGCAACTATCAAGGAGAGTGGACATCATACAGTTACTTTGAAGAGGGAGGAAAGAGATCACTGCCAAGCCACCAGTCTGATAAGTAGTGAATTCTGCATTAATAGCATAAGTTCGAGACTAACCTGTACGCCAAAAGAAATTCAACATTGAATGAACGACATATACAGGGTTGAAATCAACTACTAGAAAGCATGAAAATGTAAGGATAATGCAATTGAAGAAGTCATAGGATCTTATGAGGAGTCTTATAATAATCTTCTAGCGTATCTTCATGAGTTGAAAAAGGCAAATTAAGGGATTGTGATGGATTTTTAGGTAAACGAAGAAATAAATAGTTTCAAAAGATGATTCATCGCAATTGGATAATACATCTGAAGCTTTCAACAACATGTTCGAAGGGTTTGTGTGTTGATGTAACACATTTGATGGGAAGATACAAGGGTGTTCTCTTATTGGCTACGACACTCGATGAAAGTAATCACATCCTCCTAATAGCGTACAGGATCGGACAATCGGAGAACAATAATAGTTGGAGATTTTCCTTCACAATTTACACAAAGCAATCGGGATCCCTACAGGATTAATTATTATGTTAAATCATCACAAACGGTTAATCAATGAAGTCTCCACCATCTTTCCTTACGTAATATATAGATACTATACGCATCATATTTAGGAAAACATGAAAAAGGTATGTTTGGATAATTCAATGAAGGATTACTTTTGGAGTGTTGTTAAGACATGCAGGATATCCACTTTTTGGGATATGATGCGATGCATTTAAATGACAAACCATGTCGCATATTAATTTTTTAATGATATTGATAAGGAAAAATGGGCATTTGTATTCTTTCCCTCCAAAAGATATAATATCGTAACCACCAACATCGTTGAGAACATAAATATGCTTTTCAAAGATGCACAAGAGTACCCCATGACCAAACTTCCTAAAGCAATAAGGACTAAAATCCAATAGTTTTTCCTCTATAGAAGAGATGAGGCCTCGACATGCAAGGTAATTTTGACTATTTGGGCAGAAAAAAGATTGAACAAACTTTATTACTCAAACATGTGAAAAACACGATATACTGTGATTTCTGCGAATGAGTTCCAAGTGATGTCAAGGGGCATTATTGAGGGTCAAATATTACATATTATCCCTCATTTATATATTAGTTTTATGAACATGATAATGCTTAATGTTATATTTTACTCATGTTTGTGTTGCAAGGTGAATTTAAGAGTTTTGATTGGAAAATGTGCTAAAAGTATAAATTTGATGCTCAAAGATCACCAAGGCAAGGGATGGATCTTAGGAGACGAAGATTCAAGAATTCATATGCCAAAGATCCAAGGAAACCAAGTGATAAAGGAAGAGAATCAAAAACTTGAAGTGAAGAAAAAGAATCCTAAAAATTATGCTGAAAACAATTCCGGAACCAGAAAAGTCTAATTCTAAAAAACTGTCATAATAGACTTCGATTATATTGAAGACTGTTAGATAATATCGAAGAACATATTGAAGAACATATCGAAGACACTTTGATAGAATTGAGAATTTCAGGATTTCATGCCAAACTCGCTGGACAGTTCTGGACCGATCTTTGATTCAATTGAAGACTGTTCGATAGAATCGAAGGACATATCGAAGACACTTTAATAGAATCGAAACTGCATACATTTGATGCGGTTTCTAGATTTTTCCAAGTTGATGCGAAAGGAAGTGTTGCATAACTATAAATAGAAGTCCCCAAGGCATCCTTGGGCACTATCTATGGTTTAGAGGAGCAAAGCACAAGAGTGGAGAGCCATCACCAAGCATTTTTCTTCTTTCTTCCTTAGTTTTTCATGCTTTCTTCTAGGATTTTAGATCTAATCATGTATATAGTTGGCTAAACCTCTTAGCTAGGGCTAAGAGGTGAAGCTTGTAGCATGATGGGATGTTTATATTACTTCGAGTCATGTTTATGTTGACCTTACTTTGATTCTAGTTTGATATTTAAGGAATATTTTCAATTTTTAATGGTTTATTGTGGCTCAAATTACAATAGATCTGCAAAAGCTTTGAGTATCTTCTTTTCATGCTTTGAGATTATGAAATTAGGAAATCTTGTTGTTCACCATCGTCTTTTGGGCATGGTTGGATGATGAAATCCCTTCTAAATCTTCATAATTCTCCTATGTTTGTGGAATTGGTATATCCCGTTGTTTGTCATTGTCTTCACGGCATGACTAAGTGATGGAATCACTTTTAATTCTCACAACTCTCGTCCATTAAGAATTAGGTCAAAGGAAGTTTAGATTTGATTTATTGCTATATCTTCCAACTGGATAAGATAGGACTCCGATTTCAGTTGTGTCCTTGAATCAAACATAGTATCACCCTAATTGCTGCAAGTGGATCCTTGGAAACCCTAGTTCCCACCTTTGAATTTCTTAGGTTTCTAATTAAATCTCTCATAATTACTTCCTTTTATTTCAAATTTAGATTCACAACTTTTTCTAGTTCTACTTCTACTTGCTTTCAGAATACTCATGAGATTAGTCCCTGTGGATTCGACCTCGGTCTCACCGAGATTATTACTACATTGCAACCCTACACTTGGGGTTGTGAATAGGCATTACTAACACGGTGAAGCTAAGAGAGGTGAAGTGTATGTGTGCTAGTTAAGTTGTATGTTACTACCTTGTGTGCATGTAATAATGGCTTGCAATAAATATCAACTTAATATTTACAAATATTGCTCCCTATACTACACAAATTTTTTTTACCAAAGAACATACCAAGAGTCAATTTACCCAGTGCTTGAAAAGACTCAATGAAACATCTCGAATGACGTAAAAGTATTGTGTGAGAATATTAAACCCCCAAAAATAAGAAGATTTGTCGAAAGATTGAATAAGATTTGAATTATATCTCAAGGACAAGATATACTAATAGTTAAATGCTCATGATGCAAGCGAACATGTCACAATCGACGCCAATACACCTTCGTCCTTATAGGTTGACAGATTATATATATATATATATATATATATATATATATATATATATATATATATATATATATATATATATATATATATATATATATATATATATAAAATATTTGAGACTTTCGGAAATATTGGCCCTCTTATTATTATTTATAATGGTTATGTAAAAGTGAAAATGATGTGTGATAATTCAATATTGTATATGTTAATATCATATAATGATATATGTGGGGTTGTCATCCATTAGTCGTAGAATGATATCCTGACCCATTATACATGACAATCTCAACCCTTACTCAATAGTCTGACAATCACAACCAATTGTGGATGACAATATCTACCCTTAACTCCTTGTTAATCACGACCCATTGTGGATGACAATCTCGAACCATTTTGGATGACAATCACGATCCATTATGGATGACAATTTCGACCCTTACTCAACTCTCTGTCAATCTCGACCTATTGCAGATGACAGTCTCGACCCTTACCTAATAACCTATCAATACTGACCCATTGTGGATGACAGTATCGACCCTTAACCAACAACCTGTCAATCTCGACCCTTAACAACTTGTCAATCTTGACCCATTGTGGATGACAATCACGTCCCATTGTGGATGACAATCTCGACTCTTACTCAACTTCCTGTCAATCTCAACCCATTGTGCATGACAATTTTAACCCTTACTCAACTCCTTGTCAATCCCAACCCATTGTGGATAACAATCTCGACCCTTGCCCAACTCCCTATCAATCCCGACCCATTGTGGATGACATTCTTGACCCTTATCCAATAACCTACCAATCTCAACATGTTATGAATGACAATCTCGACTCTTACTCAACGGCCTGTCAATCTTGACCCATTATGGATGACAATCTCCACCCTTACTCATTTCCTGTGTACATGATCCATCCATCCTACATTCATACACAATCAATTCATCTACATCATTCATCCACCCATTATACTCATTCACACAAAATTACTATACAATACATCTAAAAGTCAACGTCATTAAAGTACAATTTGTAATATTATTAAAGTTATTATTTTTTTATTTTGTTAATTTCTTCTTTCAGGTTGTTTAGCCAACAAGTAGGCAGCATCAGAGTTTCTTTTATATTTCCGACAGTCATATGCAATGGAATGAGCCTCCTCACAAATCACGGTGATATGCTGGTAGTCTATATTGGAATCACATATTAGAAATGTATATCATAACGTGTTATTAAAAATCAAACTAAATGCAATTTCACATACCTTACTAGAATGAAACTCCTCCCTCAAGAGCTTCATCTTTGCATATAATGAATTATTCTCTTCATTGAGACACTTCAGTTCCTCTACTAAAGTATCGACCTATTTCATCTCCTCTCTTATTTGTTGCACATTTTTCCTATTGTTCTCAAGTTTATGGTCAAAATTCTTTAGAGAGAATTTTGTTTTCTTATTTTGATTGAATACTTTTGTCGCAAGTTCCTCGATTGAGGCACACAATTCCACTTGTAGTTTCAATGCCTCACTTCCTTTCCCTCGCACTTCCTCAACTTCTTCTTGTCTCATTGCCCCTCTCTCTTGCTCTCACTTCCTCTCTCAACTCCTCTCCCACATCCGCTTCCCTCCTCTTCAACTTCTTTTTCTAGAACTTCTTTAGCTCATTTTCTACATTTTCTGTCACTTTTTTCTCTCCAACTTTCTAACAACATAATTTTGGACAACCTTCTCCACCAACTCCTTTGTCCTAACTTTCACTCGTAGAGCCTTGTCCTTCGTATAAGTCTCATCATCTAGGGATTTAACAACCACATTCTCTTCTTCCTCATCCATCAATGTAAGCTCCAAATCAATCACTCCTGTAGGAGCAATAGTAATTTATTATTTATAATCATAATGCATTCTTATAACACAATAATAATGAATCACACTTACCAGGATGATCTTGAAGATCCTTGAGGTTGATTCATACCGGCCTACTTTGTAAGGATTCTAGTTGAGTACTCTAGGAATCTGGATGAGGAATCTTCTGCCAACCCACCCCTATCACCCGATAGCTTGGTTAATCATTCGTATTCCCATATCTATTTAACCAATAATATGATGCACTAAACATTAGTCAGGACATGTATTGAATATTTAAAAAATAAGAAACAACAAATAAAATACACTCTTAATGAGGACAATAATAAGCAATAAGTTACATGTATCGCATACGCGCATCCACAAATGTTGTATGAAGGGGGCACTCACAGTTCTTGCTAACACCGCCAATTTCATGATTAGCCCCATTCCTAAAATATTTATAACCCATATTGCCCCAGGAGTAGCCATTGAATTGATTTAAGTTATTGACCATTTCAATGTACCTATCTACACAACTATTCTTTTATGGAGATGCAACTACCAGATTCTCCATACAAATCAGAAGTGAGCATCATCGCATCTTCGTGTTGCTTTTTCCTGCAGAGTGAGAGATAAGCTTCTTTCAAATTGTCTATCGTCAAACTTCTTTTAAGTAAGTTTCCTTAATTCTTTTTCTTTTCTTTTCCCTTATCGTTTAACCCTCTCTGGACTCATTTGATCTAACAGGTCAAAACTTCAGACCCGTAATGAGGGAAAAGTCCAGCTTGATTAATTTCGTGACGATGATCTGAACGCCGAAAGTTAGGTCACCAATATGCATCTGTATTAGATAGTGGATTACTTGACCATGGACCATACACCCAGCCACTAGGAAATCCAATAGACTTCCTAAAAATCTCTTTCCTAATAGGGTTGTTGTCAAAATCATCTAGCATATATTCCATCAAAAACTAAACGAAACACTTTGAAGAGATTGTTGCCTTCTTATAATCCAAGCAGGCAGTCCTTCTTGGTTATTTTTGACCTGCATTCTAATAAGGGTCGAGTTTATCATCCACTAAGGGTAGATAGTCATCCATTAGATTAAGGATTGAGGTTCTCATCCACTAAGGGTTGAAATTATCATCCACCAAGGGTCAAGGTTGATAGTGGGATAGTAAGGGTTGAGATTATCAACTACTAAGGGTCGAGATTATCATCTATTAAGGGTTGAGATTGTTATTCACTTGGTTAAGGGTTAATGTTGTCATCCACTAAGGGTCAAGGTTAATAGTGGATATTAAGGGTTGTGGTTATCATCGTAAAAGGGTTGAGATTGACAATCTTCTATTAAGGTAGAGGTTGTCACATTGATAATCTTGACCATTAGTGGATGACAACCTCGACTATTCAAAATATTCACAACTTCGACCATTATTGTAAGACAACCTCAACTATTATTGTATGCTAACCTCCACCATGCCAAATATTGACAGCTTCGACCGTGTTCAATATTGACAACCTCGACTGTTATTGTATGCCAACCTCAACCGTCCTAAATATTGACAACCTTGACTATTATTGTATGCCTAACTCGACTATGCCAAATAGTGACAACCGTGAGCCTTATTGTATTCCAACCTTGACCTTGCTAAACCTTGACAACCTCGATTTGAAGAAAATGTTGACAACCTCGAGCGTTATTGTATGTCAACCTTGACTATGACAATTAATGAAAACCTCGATTTGAAGTGATTTAGGTTGTCAGCATTCCTCAAGTACATCATCACAACCCATAATAGAATTAAAAAAAGATCAAATATTATCCACATACCTTGGTTAGCCATTTCTGCAATTTTCAATTGCAAAAGAAGGCATTTTATGAAGGTGCAAGAATTCGAAGCTGGAGAAGATGACGAAGATAATCACGGTGAAATAATAGAGCCGGAGAGGGTGGAGGTATGTATTAAAGAATAAACTTTGAAAGGGAGAGGTATGGTCAAGGTCAGGATTTGAAATGGGGCCCTGCTGTCAATTTTGGCATTATATACTCATTTCTGTATGACGTCTTTAGGTCTAATCTTTAGCTTTTTGTCAAATTTATTTCATTCATTCTCTTCAAAATTTTGAAGAAGGTAAATGTCCAAAGAATGATCGAAATCTTCAGCTATGATGGCTGATTACAAAACAAGATAATAGGTATTGTTCCATCAAACTGTTGATAATTTTTTCTCACTATGTCATTGATAGCTCGAAACAGCGTGAAGTTCATACATTCTTATTGTTTCAAACAAGAAACAAATGTTTTTTGTTTGGGGAATATTTCATTCATTTAAACAAATCACCAAAGGCTAATAATGAAGACAGTCACTTTATTTATTCCAAGTTCTTCACATCCCTTTCTCCTTTGATTCCAAATATAACATTTATGAATCATAACATACATCAAAGATTTAGCATTCATATTATGTACAACTGTATGAAACATTAAACATAATATTGAACACTATCTTAGAAGTCATTGTGCACTGTTAAAAGTCACTGCGCGCAAACGAAAGCTGTTTTGCGCTGGAGTTTTGCATAGAGAAAAGCTGTTGTGCGCTGGTGCCCATTGTGCGCCAGCCCTTGTTGTGCGCAGGTGCTTGTTATGCGTCGACAGTGTTGTGTGCCGCACAATGCCTCTTCTGCACAATGGTTGTGGACTTTACCTTTCCTCTGCAATCTCTTCTCTCTCTCACTGTGATTGTTAGCTAATGACCCACTGGAGGTCGGGGGGTATTTATAGCCCTCTCACGCGTGTGAGTGTGCCACGTAGGCTCCGTGCGCTCCCCATTGTGCGAAACTTCTTGGGCACTCCTCCGTTATGCGGAACTTGTTGTGTACTCACTGCGGTGCAGAAATCACTGTGCGCTACTATTGTGCAGAAATCACTGTGCGCCAACTGCTGTGCGGAAATGACTGTGCGTTACTGTTGTGCAGAAATCACTGTGCACCTCAATTACTTCGCATAATAGTCTTTTTCGCACAATGATTATGTTTTCCGCACGATGACATTTCTTTTCCGCACAATGACAGTTTTCCTTCGCTTTCCGTCTCTTCTCTTTATTTTATGCCTCAACATATACCCCCTTGATCCTGCATTTTTGTTTTGACACTCGTGAAATAAATATGTAGGATCAATACCAAGAAAATTCTAAACACATTCTAAATCTACGGCATTGTGCGCAAATTTTCTTTGTTGTGCGCAAAGATTGCACAGAATCAAATTCGCACCACGAGTTGCGTGCAATAGGTTACGCACAATTATTTGCGCACAATGGGTGGCGCACAACACCTCAGACTTCAGTTATAAGTTTAAAACTTCACTCTTATTTTCACCATCTCCCTCTGCCGCCTCGTACTTATTATTTCTTCATCAGATCATCTGCCTTTGTGCACTGACTTTATTGTGCGCCACAATGCCTACTCCACACAACCAAGACTTATAATTCTGTGCACAATAGGTAGCGCACAACACTTAGCAATTCCACACACTTGACGCCCAGCGCGCAACATTTTGCTCACACTAATTTACCCGTAATGGTCCTTTTGGCGCAAAATAACTGGCGCACAAATGCCTACACACATTTTTTTTACGCACCGTAATCTGCACACTATAACCTACGCATAATAGTCTACGCACAGTATTTAGTGTACAACAATTTTGCGCATGACTTTTGAACTTGCATATTTCTTTTCCTTGCCCTTCCATTTATCTATTTCCTTTCCCCGACAATTTTTCTCCTGACTCTAACTTGCTTTGTTAATTCCTGTTCAGATCTCTAATGGCAAGCTCTAAAAGACCACTTGCTTCTTCAAGTACTACTGGGCCATCTAACTCACAACTCGATGAAACCCATAACCCCAAAAGGCCTCGCTTCGGTGAAAATTATAGTTCTTTCTTTAAGGAACTGGTCCCTATCATTATGAACTACATTGATCGCATTCAACGCTTATATGAAGATATTCGCATGGCTATAATTATGAAGGAGATAGAGGGACCCCCCTTTTCAGGACAAGAATCTGATTGGGAAAACTGGTTGAAATGCACAACCAATTATCGCACTGATATTACTCGTCTCCCTGATGTAGAGGCTTCTCCTTCCCCAACCGTTCCACAACGAACTAGAGCGAGGCAACTAGATGAAGTTTTCTAGGAGAAAGTTTGAGAACACAACCGAAGACGTTTTCAGAATGCCTGAGCTTCAGTAAAATTGACTGCTGAAGCGATTAAATTTCACAATCCGTATAAAGATGAGACCATTGCTCTCCCTCTACAACTTCAACGTCATCGTTCGATCCTTAAAAGTGAACCAAGAGACTTTATAACTCAGAACAGGCTTTTGTATATATCCAATTGGGTTACTAAAGAACCACACATCCTTGAGGGCTACCTTACAGATATAAGTTTAACTGAAAAGACTGGACAAGTGAGATACATGCATTTTCTCACACCATGTCATGATCCCCATTCTTTGTATCCTACTCATTTTTTTGAAACAATTCAATAGCGCTTCCGTCACCGCGTCTCTTTATGGGGCAAGGACGAATTCAGAACATGGGGTCTCTGGACGACCCGTCCATACTATAGTGCCTGGACCAAAGCGATTTTAACAAAGTATGAGAATGCTTTACGTGCAGCCCAGATTTATGATGCTATAGAAGCCACTTTTGAATTCTTTCACAAAGATACTATGATCTATAAAGGCTTCCTGAAACACTGGTCTTCAGTCACAAACTCATTCCATCTCCCGATAGGAGAAGTGAGTATCACATTATGGGATCTTAACAGAATGGTTGGCCTGCCTATCTCAGGATCCTTCCTTGACGAATATGTTCCTTCAAACCTGGAGTTTGCTTATGTTGGATCTAATAGAGTGCCCAGAATAACAGCATCGACTATTAGGCTTTTCTGTGAGACATCTCACTTTGCTAATGTCCACAAGATCTCTCCTCTCTAATGGTAGCACACTTTTCTCGCTATTTGGTGTAAGTATCTTAACTTTTTCTCTTTCTTCTCAAACAATGCTTATACGTAAGTCAGAAATTCCTCACTAATATTTTATTATATATATATATATATATATATATATATATATATATATATATAGATTCTCTGGTAGTCACTGCGCTGATTTAGAAGCCAATTGTAAGAAAATAAAGGGCCCAACTAATTTTACTGCTGAAACTGAACTAGCTGCTTTCTTGGCTTACTGGTTGAGCTTGATTGTGCTCCCCAGTTCGAAAAGTTCAGATTCAATGTGACCGTCTTTATTTGTGGCAGTAGGGGCAATGACAGAAGGCAAAAAGAAATATTCCCTAGCCCCCTATCTTATGTTCACTGTACAAGGCTTTTGGTCATGCCGCGGCGCATTGCTCAAGCCCGGCAATAGGAGTTACATCCGCCTTTGCTCCGTGGAATTATTTCTCTGGGTGGCTTGGCGTTTATTTTCCTTGGACATATAATGTCCTAGAGAAGGCTTACGTTCACCCAAATCATTTACCTCTGTGGTACTTTTTGAAGAGAAAAATGATAAAGAAGAGCTATGAATGGATAACTGATAAAATCGACAGCATAGAGTCTATTGATTTCTTCCCTTTTTATTTAGACTACCAAGCCGAAGACAGAGATGTGGTAGATACCAATGACTTAGAGCCCCTCGAAAGAACTTTCTTTCTCTGCATTCGGTCTTATAATCTTCCACTGAGAGAGGGACTAGAGTTCTGGTGAGAACCGTATTATCCAAATCAATTCGCTAGACAATTCGGCTATGATTAAACCGTACCCCAAGCAAGCGATGAAATCACTCGTACTATGAGGAGTTATGGAGTTGGTCCTAATAACTGGTCTTTGATATGGAAACAACTCCTAGAAAGAAATTTTGGTTCTCGGTTCGTGCTTCCTGGATACAATCACAGAGTAACAACTTCATACTCCTGGATGTGGTGGTAGAGCCATCAGTATCATCTAGTACACAATTGTTTTTTCAGTGGATCGTCCTGTCTGGATCCCTCCCCCACATTTGAGGAATTATAGACCAGAATAAGGAATTGGATACTTCTACGAGAGGGATCATGCCACCACTCCAGGACAATTTTGTTGTAAAATTTTTGTTGAAGAATCTATTAGAGAATTAAAATCTTCAAACACTTTAGAGGGTTGGATTGCTTTCGGTTCTCCTTTGAACTTATTAAATTAAGAAGCAAGATCGGCAGCTCCCACACATGAATTCGAAATAGCAGGCAACATTCCGCCTTCTCCTACTCCAGAAGGGGAAGATCAGCTTGCACGTTCTACTCCTGTCATTCCTCCTGTTATGGATCCTTCCACAATCTCTCAACCTGCTGATCGTGCAAATGCTTCAATTACCCCTACTGTAGACCTTACAGAAGACGCAACCCATCATACTACAGTAACGACCTCTCCAACTGTGCGTCGGATCATTATTAACACATCTCCTATGACTCGCTCTCGTGCCAAGCTGCTCTCCCGAAGTTCTGGCGCAACCAACCCCTTCTTCTTCTCAAGGTACACGTCTTCTTCCTGTGAAGACCATTTATAAAGGGAAATAGACCATATTAGATGAAGATAGCTCCTCAGAATATTCGGCTAATACAATGAGCAAAGATACGTCTACCCCCACAAGTCTGACTGATGAAGGGAATGATTTACTTAATGCAGATACTGATGCTGAAATGGACGGTGGAGAAGGTAGCGATGCTAGAGTTAGGTCCCCTCCCCTTGATGCTCCAGCCACTCAACCTGACACCTCTCAACCTTTTCTGGAAACTTCACTAGATAATGAGGAGCAACTTAATTACGAAGAATATGGTGGTACTCCTGGCAGAAATATTTTCCTTTCTTTTAATGCTTCATATTCCCCTCGTATTATGGAAACTACTGATGCGGCCACCCACGAAACATCAACTTCAAAAGATGTAGAAGTTTGGCTATCAAAAACTCAAGTAGTAATGGGGGATATACTTCTTCTTCCTGGTCTAGAAGAGTCTAGACCATTAATCCCTCACTCATCTGATGTTCCCGTTTGAACCAACAACTCCCCTATCACACGTCCTTCTCTTATTCAACTGGTGGCTCGAAGCTTGGAATTTCTTTCTGATCCAACGGACGTTCCAACGCCCAGTACTTTGAATTCGAGCACTGCAGGAGTTCAGGAACTTTCTTTTAATGCCATCATAACTGCTGAAGTTCCCAGTTCTACAGCTCCCGCAACTCATTCTACTTCAGTTACTCTTGCTCCTACTCGCGGTGTGTGTGTGTGTGTGTGTGTGTGTGTGTGTGTCTATATATGTATATATATACACACACACACACACACACACTCTCTCTCTCTCTCTCTCTCTCTCTCATTTTAAACTTATACTTCCCTATTTATCTTTTAGTTTCAATCACATCAACCCCTAGCGGATCTGAAGGATCTAAATCTGTGACTGTGGCTTTCGACAAACTTTCTCTGAAAAAGGTACCACCTCTCATGTTCGGACTCTTTAAGCATGCAATTTCTGTCATTGCTAGTACTTTAAAAGATCCGAGCCAATGGCCTTTTTTGTATGGTGCTCTAGCAGTTTTTGCTCCCGCAGCTCGCTTAGCACGTGTCGACGTTCAAGGCCTTTATACCTCTTTGTCACGATTTTGCGACTCTACAAAGACTTTGGAAGCATCCCGGAATATGGTCGTGGCTCCTAATATTCTAAGTCACTAAGCAGGAATTGGCGCTTCTTAGAGAAAAGCTCTCTCAAGCAGATGATACCCTTGTTGATCATAATATTATCAATCAGTCCCTCCATTAGAAATTGAAGGTTTCAGAGAGAAACAAGGAAAACATTATCGATCAGATTGTCATTCTTGAGAAAGAAATTTTATCACTCAAGAGTCAATGGGAAGCGGAAAATTCAATTATTTATCAGATCCAAGCAAAACTTGAGACAAATACTCAATTAATCAATACCATACAAGCTGACCGGTCAAGAGATGAAGTTGCTACTTCTTTGGCATCTGAATTAATTGGCGTCCTTGCTCAAGCTAGCTTAATCCTTGAAGTCGAGCATGCAACTGCTGCATTACAGTCTCAGTTGAAAGAAGAATTGCAACCTTACTTGGAAATTTTGAGCATAACTGAGGATTTGTAAACATTTTATGTAAATATTCTTTTGATACTATGGTATATAATCAACTTGCATAATTTTACTATTATAGAGATACATCATAAATTATCTTAAACATGTTTATTTATTCAACAATTTCAACATGACACTTTATTGAAGTACTTTTAACAAAACTACCGCATATTATGATTGTCAGTATGGGATTCTCCTATATGATTTCACTTTGATAGGTGGTGCTATATTTCAGTTTAGTTAGATAGTAACACACAGTTTAAGCTCTTGAGCAGTTAGAGCAATCACGGCCGTGAATGGGATTTACGCACTGGGATGGCCACAATAACTCTCTAGAGTTCGTGAGGCTTTACCAGGCTACCTTAGGTACCAAGTCCAAGGTTGTCGATCCATCAATGAGTAGGTTTTTTTTTTTATCCTTCCTCATGAGTTAATACCGAAATCAAACCGAGGATCTGGGTTTCCTTCGTCTGTGAGTTCGGACCCATTCCTGAGAGGGTATTTTCTTCCTCTTCCATGACGCTATTGGAGAGCTCACAAACAGCATTGGTCTTATGCGTGACTGATTGTTTTAGAATTTATTTATTTATTTTTTAATTGTTGGCTTGCTTTGAGACATAAGTTGTCATCACTGTCATCAACTTTTGATGTAATTGACTATATAATTTGCCTTACTGTCCAAATTGATGAATCAATAATTGATATTCCACCATCACTGAAAATGTTCTAAGAACATCCATATTTTGTTTTAAATAGTGGATCAGGTTGGTGATTGGTGATGATAGCAATTCTGATAAAAATAAGCAGCATTTCATAATGACAAGTATTCTGCAATGACAGCGATAGTTGCCAGTCTTTGGCAATGACGATTGATGATAATCGCCGATATCAATGGTAATCATCAACGCTTGGAGTAATCATCAACAGCGGCAATCATCCATGCTTCTGATATATATGCTTGAACAACTTTTACTTTGAGAATTTGTGCCTTTTATTCTTTCACATGAGGGAGAGTACATGACTTTGTCTTTTTGCAGTTCTTTTGCTCATGAAGATAGTATACAAGGCCATGCCTGTAAAGGCTATTTCATCATTTCATCCATTCACATGTAATTGCCCCCTTTTGATATAGAAGAATTATCCTAATAATCTTCTAAATCAAAATTCCTTCCATTGTCAGGAATAATACTTCTTGAGGAAGCAAGCATTGACCGATATATTGATGCCTCGTCCGTCTTGATCTGTCACCCTATATGCCCCATTGGAGTAAACTTCAGTTATTACTAATAGACCATCCCATTTAGGATCAAACTTGTCCCCTGTTCTTCGAGTAATTACCATTGGCCTTTTCAACATTAAAACCAAATCCCCTTTCCTGAAAGATCGGTGTTTAACCTTCCTATCAAAGGCAACAGAAAATCTGGCTTAGTATAACTGTAATCAGTGTTGAGCTGCCAGTCTCTTCTCATCAAGCATATCTAACTCCTTGAGTCGTATCTTCGCATTTTCATCATCCGTGATTGATTGATGCACTGCCACTCTTAGTGAAGCGACTTGTACCTCCACACCATAGACTAATGAATACAGGGTAGCTTGTGTCGCTGTACGATGCGTTATTCTGTAGGCCCACAGAGCTTCTTGCTGTTTTTTATCCCAGTCACGCTTATTCTCACTCACTGTTTTCTACAAAAATTTTACAATCGTCTTATTAAACGCTTCAGCCAGACCATTGGCTGGTGGATAATGAGTTAAGAAGGACTGATGAATATTGAATTTCTGGCATAACTTCTCCACTCTTGTATTTTTGAAAGGAGTACCATTGTCTGTAATAATTTTTTTTCGGGATACCATGGTGATATATTATCGCATGCCGAATAAAATTAACAACATCCTTCTCCTTTACATTTCATAGCGCAACCGTTTCCGTTCATTTGGAGAAATAATCCGTTGCTACTAGTATACGCTACTTTCCTCTAGATGACGATGGATTTATAAGCCCAATGACATCAAGTCCTTATGCGGCAAAAGGTCAAGAAGTAACCGATTGGTGAAGATCTTCAGGAGGAACATGTACGATATCCCCATGGATTTGGCACTCATGACATCGCTTCGCATAATCGATCACATCTTTAAACATTGTCGGCCAGTAATATCTCATCTGATGCACTCGGTGGAACAAATTTCTCTTGGCTTGATGTCCCCTGCATTCCCCAGAATGCGCTTCCCGCAGGACTTGGTGTGCCTCATCTTCATCGAGACATCGCAATAATATTTCATTATAAGATTTTTTGTACAATTCCTCACTACACAAGGTGAATCTCTTCGCTTTCTGCTTGATCTGCGATTTCTCTTCTGGATTGTCTGGTAGGATGTCATACTTGAGATAGTCGAAGAATCTCCTTTCTTCGATTGTTATTCGCAAGGGACATCTATCTGGACAAGATAACGCTGTTGCTAAACTGGCCAAAGCATCTGCTTTTATGTTCTCGCTTCCGGGTACATGTTTAACTTTGACATTCAGAAACCTCTCCAATAAGCATTGTGCCCTTCGACAATACGGCAAAAGTTTCGGCTTCCTTGTTTCAAACTTTGTCACCACCTGATTTATAACCAGCTTAGAATCCCCATAAATCTGCGGGTCTTTTATCTTCAATTCACTGGCTATCTCCATCCCAATGATAAGGGCATTATATTCAGCTTAATTGTTCGTGCACGCCGCTCCTAACGTAAAAGAATAAGGCAACAAATCACCCTGTGGGGTAATGAATATTACTCCGACACTTGCTCCTGTTACCCGGGCTGCCCCATCAAAAATCATTTGCCAAGCTTTAAACAATTCCGTCATCATAACTTGTTCGTCCGAAAATTCATCAAAAACGGCTTCGTAATCTGTTATGGGATGAGCTGCTAGAAAGTCTGTCACCGCTTGCCCTTTCACTGCTTTGCCTTATTCGTATGTGATCATAGACTCTGATAACAGTAGAATCCATTACGCTAACCTTCCTGACAGGATCGGCCTTGTCATCAAAAACTTGATAGGATCTGCTCGAGATATCAGAGTTATGTCATGTGATAAACAATAATGCCTTAATTTTTGAACTGCAAAAACCAATGCCAGACATATTTTTTCGACAGGCGTATTTGCATTCTGCACCGATCAATGTTCGACTTAAATAATAAAGCACCGCCTCTTTCCCGTTATCATTCACTTGTGCTAACAAAGCTCCTAGCGAATTCTCTGCTGCTGATATATACAAAATGAGGGGCCTTCCTTTTACGGGAGCCGTCAACACTGGAGGTTGTTTCAACAATTCCTTTATTGCATCGAAGGCATTCTGGCAGGATTTATCCCATATGAATTATGTTCCTTTCTTCATCAGATAAGAGAATGGCTGGCATCTTCCTAGTAGGTTTGAGATAAAGCGGCATATATAGGCTAGCTTGCCCTGCAAACTCTTTAGTTCTTTCAACGTTTTCGGAGGGGGCATATCTTGAATAGCTCGCACTTTTTCCAGATCTATTTCAATACCTCTATGTCTCGCTACGAAGCCAAGAAATTTTCCCGACAATACCCCGAACGCGCATTTAGCCAGATTCATCTTCAATTGCTTCTTTCTAATTCGGTGAAAGACTGATGTCAAATGTTCGTGATGATGATTTTCCAATCTGACCACCAAATCATCAACATAGCACTCAACATGTTTGTGCATCATATCTTGGAAGATATTGTGCATTGCTCGCTGATATGTTGCTCCAGTATTCTTAAGACTGAAAGGCATAACCTTATAACAATATATCCCCAACAGGGTTCTAAAAGTCGTCGCCTCTTCATCTTCAAGCGCAATCTGTATTTGATTGTAGCCAGCGTATCCATCCATGAAAGACATGATAGCATACTGCGTAGTGTTATCAATTAACATTCTATTTATAGGCAACGAAAAATCGTCTTTCGAACGCGCATCATTCAAATCCCTGAAATCGACGCAAACCCTTATCTGTCCATTCTTTTTCTTCACAGGAACTATATTTGATATCTACTTGGGATATTTAACTTCCCTAATGAACCTGACCTTTATCAGTTTATTTATTTCTTCTTCTATCTTAGGAACTAAGTCTGGATGAATTCATCTCTGTGTTTGTTTAACGGGTCTTTTATCTTTAGAGATATTCAACCGATGCATTGCTACTACTGGTTCTAGTCCTGGCATTTCCGCATATGTCCAAGCAAAGACATCTCTATTCTCTTTCAACAGACTGACATATCGATCAACTTTTCTCACGGCAAATTAGTGCTTATGAAAGTATTCTGCGGTTCTTCCTCTGTCCCTAAATTTATCTCTTTTAAGCTATCAATCATCGGTTGACCCCCATCCTTCATTTGTTTCGGAGTTATCTCAGGTTTGCTGATCATATCAAGGTTCGTCTCTCTTATCTGATTAACTATCACCATATTCACTGAAGACTCTACCCCTAGTCTGCGGAATTTCTCCTGTTTCTTCTGATTGACCCCAATTGGAACCTAAATTCCTTTTCTAAAATTTAAACCGACAGGTTCTTCGCAGTCAAATCCCATTTTCTTCATAATTTTCTGACTCGCCAAGCTATATCTCTCCAATTCTTCAGGATTAAGCTTTCATTTTTCATCCCAATGTTGTCTTCCTTGTCATGTCTCATTTCTAGGGGAGTATAAAACTCTATTGGCTCCGAATTTCTTGCATTAGGCTCTACACAAAACCTATTTGGAATGCGAGGAAATGACCGATTTCTTTCAGCATATGGGAGGGGTACTGTATAATTTGACTGCAGAATTTCAAACTGCCCAGGAGATAGTAATATTAATAGCGGTTGTCCTGGCTGTCGTAAATGTTTTGGGACGAAATAGAATTTTTTCTTCGCTTTCTCTTCTACAGATGACTTCATTCCCTCTTCTCTCACTATTTCCATGCAAGTATTTTCTTGGACTTTGTTCTCATCATTCTCTTTCTCTCCCTTGCTGGCAAATGCATCATAATAACTAGCGTCTGCGGAAAAAGCTTCAGCTTCCGTATACGGTCTTGCATCGGCTATCACTTTATGTTGTACCCCATCTTTGGGGTATTTGAAACACTGATGCTGGGTAGAAGGTATGATGTCATTCTGATGCATCCACGGTCTTCCCAGAAGAAGATTATACGTAGTGTCTGCATTTATAACATGGCAGACGACATGCGTAGTTAACTCTCCTATCTTCAGCGTTATTGTAATCCTTCCAAGCGCGCGTTGCCTATCTTGATTGAAGCCATGTATCATCATTTCACTAGGGCGTAGGTTTGAGCGTCGATAACCTAATTTATCAAGCATCGTTAATGGCAACAAGTTTACAGCGGACCCATTATCCAACATTATTCTTTTCACTTGTTTACCCCGAATATATCCCATTATCATCAACAGCCCATTATGTTCGCCCTTACAGACCAGGTTTTCATCAAAGAAAGAGATTACCGGCATCGGCACCATTGCACAGCTATTACGCGTTACCCCGAAAGGTTTTTTAATTTTTAATTTTATTTTGAAACATGTGAGAGAATATTGTATTTTATTGCAGAATATATAAAAGAAAGGAAATTTTTTTAAATATTTCAATCTCCCTCTAAATTTGAAATTTCTATTGTTTTTAAGTTATGACTTTAATCCTTCATCGGATTTGCCAAAGAAAATTTTCTTGTATATAAGATAGGCTTTTTGCCTTGAGGGAGCATGTGAATTTGGTCATATGGAGAACTATGTTAATAGCTCTAATATATGCAATTAACCACACAAGAGCGCGCCGAGCCGAGGCCGTGTCAAGCCATGCCATGTTGTGCCGTGTTGAGTCGATCCCAAGTCTGAGTCCATAAGTGTGTGCTTGTGCACAATGGGACGAGCCGAGCCGTGGCTACATGTGCAAGTGCACTCACATGTGTGTGTGTGTACTCGCAGGACTTTATTTCATGCAAGAGTGTACTCGCACTTGCACCTTTTTATTTTAAATTAGAGAGATGGACTGATAGGTTGATCACACCTATTGGGTTTAAATCCGATGGACCAAACCCTTTCAAAAAGGAGAGCCACTTCAAATTCTGTACAAGGACTTCCATTTCAATTTCAAAAATACAAAACAATTTCTACTCTCCTATAAAAAACTCTCTCCATTCCTTTTCTCTTGGTTGCTAAGTTCTTTATTGAGTTAACTTAATACTTTCAAGTTGAACTGTAGGGTCAAAGAGTTCCACTGATGTTTATGAAAGATACTTTTATTTATTAAAAGGCATAAAAACTTGCACACTGGAGAGGCTGGACCTACAAGGAGATGATCCAAGGACTCCATAATTAGGGGATCATCTTCTTCTTTTAAGCATGCCTGGGAATCTGCCTTTCAATTCCCTTCTCCACGAATATGAGAAAATTGCAACGAACAAACAAAAACAATATCCCAAATTTCCTCAAACCAATCGACCAATCTCCAGGATAAGAAAATAAGAGTCCAACCATCTCACATTCAAGTTGGGTAACATCCGATAAATCAACCTTGGGCATCAATAATCGCAGGAGTCACATGCAAGTTGTTGAGCTCACCCATTTCATTACAAACGAAGCGCCTACAGCAGCAAGTCTTATGTCTCTTGAGCACCGTCAAAATTGAGTTTGACCATCTCCTTAGGGGGAGGATTCCATTGGATTTATGTGCAAGTTTTGTGATTCACATCCCTGTCAAATTCTAACCAACATCTCATTAGATCTACACTTCTAATACCTGCAAATTCATCATGTCTCAACCCATGAAGGTTCCCTGGTTTAAATTCGCTCCCCTATGGGTTACTTCTTTCTGCTTTGTGCTTGAATGCACAATTGCATTCTTTCTGAAGGACCAAAGAGTGGCTACTAGGAAAAGATCTCAAAGGACATGACCCTTATGGGATGGAAACCTGACACTCCGTGCTTACAACATTTTCAGCAATCAAAGTTGGCAAGACCTAATCTACCCCAAACCAGCCCATGATATATTTTTTTTCAAGGGTAAACCAGCTGATGATCTTGGACAACGCAAGATTGAAATTTTGGTGACTAAATAGATGATTGATTGTTTTTGCATCATTCAGGTAAGTATAGCAACCATAGATGATGAAGTTGTTTTGTGATGAAGATAATAAATGGTTGGGATCATGTCTAAGGGCTGACATAAAAAAAAAAACCAGTCCCATAGAAGGCTCCATAAGCTTCCAAATTCTTTTTGTATGATTCACATCGAAGTATGTACCCTCGAGGAGAGTATAGAAAGATCTCAACAAGAATTCTTTATACATCTCTAAGGCCAATCTACATCCGTCAAAGCCATCCCTAGGTACGAAAACACTTTCAACCAAGGAAAGGAGGGAGATAAAATCCCCGATCTCTTCCCCCCTAAGGTTTCTTCTCAAGCCATCATTCAAAACTGTTTGACGTCCCACGCTAGTGATATGTTGTTGCACAAATGTCTACTTGTATGCAACTAACCTATTAAGAACTCAGTAACTTCAATGAATTTGGATATCACTACTTTTCCAATATGAGAATTTTGATATCAATACTCTAACAATACGAGAATTTGGATTTCCTGACTCCTACTAATCTTAATAATAATAGTTCTCAAGAGTCAAGGCATCGGATTGGGTAACCGGACCTATCTAGGGATGGATGGTTCTATGGGGCCCACTATGATGTATATATTTTATCCACCTAGTCCATCCATTTTGAAAGATTATTTTAGGGCATGAGCCCAAAAATGGGGGATATCAAAGGCTTGTGTGGATCACACCATTGAAAGCAGTGAAATTAAAAACCTACCATTGAAAACTTTTTGAGGGCCATAAAAGTTTTGGATGTAACTCATTTTTTGGTACATAATGTTAAATTAAATTCTAAATCCAATGGACGGAGTGAATTTGGGACAACCCACGGCAGAACCCACAACCCTTAACACATCACAACCAGGACCCTTACCACGTTACAACCTCGATCCTTGTAACGTTATAACTACGACCTGGACCCTTATAACGTGACAACCATGACCTCGACCCTTACCACATTTCAACAACAACCTTAACCCTTAGCACGTGACAATGTCGACCCTTACCACATTACAACTACGACCCTCACC
Source organism: Magnolia kwangsiensis (assembly GCA_037074715.1). NCBI lineage: Eukaryota > Viridiplantae > Streptophyta > Magnoliopsida > Magnoliales > Magnoliaceae > Magnolia > Magnolia kwangsiensis. The sequence continues at coordinate 156,924,869 of CM073571.1, forward strand.
CTAATAACATGACAACCTCGACCCTTAACACATCACAATCACGACCTTAACCCTTACCACATTACAACCACAACATCGACCCTTATAATATGACAATATCTATCCTTCACATGACAACCTAAACCCTTAATGATTGACAAACTCAACCCTTACCACGTTACAACTACGACCCCAACCCTTGTAACATAACAACCTCGACCCTTAGCACATTACAACCACGACCCCAACCCTTATAACATGACAACCTCGACCCTTAACACGTTACAACCACAACCTCGACCCTTGTAACATGACGACCTTGACCCTCACAACATTATAATCACGACCTCGACCCTTATAACATGACAACCCCGACCCTTATCATATAACAATATTTACCCTTCACATGACAAACTAAACCCTTAACACATGACAACATCGACCCTTATTACGTTATAAGCATGACCCCGACCATTATAAAATGATAACCTTGACCCTTAACACATGACAACCACAACTCAAAACCTTAACACATGAGAACCTCAACCCTTAAAACATGAGAACCATGACCCAAACCCTTAACACACAACCTCAACCCTTAAAAAATGATATATGTTCATTGTCTTTCAAGGTAATGCATTACAAAATCCAAATTCTATCTCCTTCATTGTCTTCCACATGATAACCACAACCATCCTTATTTATCTCAAATCCCTTCTGACAATCACTTCTCCCAATGATAACAACAACCACTGCCATCCCTTTCTATCCATAACCAAAAGTGGCTTCAATATGTAAGAATATAATATTCTAAAAAAATAAAATAAAGAATTCATTTAAAATGACTTCCGTGTATCAGTGGCTGCCCAAATGCGGGAGAAGTTGGTGGTGAACGTACGTAAAAAAATGCAGTCAAAATGAGTGGTGGTGGGTCATTGAAAAATATTTTTGAAAAGGAAGAAGCCTTATGAAAACTACAAAGAAAAAAGGAAAAAAAAGCTCTTTACATACACCAAGTTCCAAGGACGGGCAATTTAGCCAAAAAAAAATTCAAAAGCTTGTTAGATGACTACCCTCGAAATATTTGAAACTTCTCGTCCATTTAGAGATTTTTACCATACCTCAATGCTAGTATAGTCAAAATCCCAAAAGTAAATTCTGGAAAGCTTCATATGCATCTACTTTCTAAAAACGTTCTTTATACAAGGAAAACGTATACTACATTTTTTATATGGAAATTGGTGCATTTCTCTAGAAAAGCCTTTTAGGAACCTATTGCTCAGATCATACAGATTTTTTTTATTTTTATATTTTATTGCCAATGTTAACTTACTTAGTATAAGGCTGTGATGGCCATAACGATCGACAAAAGTAATTTTATTAGAACGAGGTTAAAGATTACAAGTATCCATCAAGGTAATGGATTTAAAAAAATCCATCCTTGAATAAAAGGATAAGAAAACCTACATAAACATAAACTAGGACGGAAATTGAAGGAGACCATTCACCTTTGAATAAGAGTCTTTAGACCTTTAATAGAATCCATGTGCAATATGCATGGTATTTTGGTGCCTTCTCAATTTCTTCATCTGAAAGACAAAAAGTATAGCATGAACGAAAGAGAGACATTCGTACTTGAGAATGAAATGGAGATTCTGCAAATACTGGACACTTTCCTTCAAAATAAGCTACTTCTCCAATGAAGACCGTTGTCCAATATACACCAATGCACAAATTTGGAATATCAGAGTTAACTTATTCATAAGCATAAAATATGCATCAAGAAAATTTTTTCTTACTTGAAATTTACAGGTATGAAGATGTAATCTTTTCCAAATATATTTATTTTCCGTGTGAAAGCTCCCCTCCCTTCTTTTACATTTCCTGGATTAGCTAGCTAGTGGAAGAAAAAACTATTGAAAAAATGGAAGCTATGCTTGTTCTCAAGTTGGACTTTATTTTTTAAGTATCTGTAATTCAAGTAAACTATCATAAGCAACATCTCTAAAAAGTTGAATCCAAGCCTTTATGTAATAATTTATTTTTTTTAAGTAAATAAAAGCAACTGTATGCATACACAGCAAAATGGATATGATTAGAAGACTTCAAGGAAAACAAGAGAGCCATGAAAGTTCATGCTTTTCAACTTAAGATAAAAGTCAATGAGAGTGTCATTGATGAATGTCTCTGGTTGCAATAGCTCAACATCTCTCTTACTAATTGAAACATCATCAGGATCTCCTTTTAGATCGATAACATCTTCAAAAGGCTCAACAATACTGAAATTTAAAAATTAGTCAGTGCATCAGAAAATAGATTGCATACAAAAAGAATATAGGGCAAACCAGAAGTTCCTATCAAATTTTGAAATATGAAGTCATTATCAGACTTTAAAATGGGACATAAATAGTGAAAGTGAAACCACAATAAATGCCCAGGTGTGTGGCTCTTTGCCATGGCCTTCGATGCGGAAGACAATGGGTTCCTACTTCCTAGTCTCATGTGCATTTGTTGAATTGAAGAATGTAGGGAGTTAGAAATGGTTCTATGGTGTGTTGGCTCAAGTCCTGAGATGCATAGCTAAATTAACGTCCACATCAAATAACCACGAAGGGATTGTTTAAGTTGTTAATGGTATCTTTCCATATGCATGTCATTAATATATATGGTTGGGAATTTTTGTCGAAATACCTTGCTGTGAGGTATAATTTAGCATTCCACATTAGAGCCAACTCACCACAGATTGTGGTTGTCCACTTTCATTTTCTACAATCAAGCATCACAGGTAGTGTGCATGCTTGCTTGAAACCACGAATGGCAGCCTTATTTGCAACAAAAAGTCTCAAGGAATCGTTTAATGACCTGCTAAGCTTTGCTGTGCTTCCTGGATTTGTTGTTTGTATTTCTTCCCAAATCACAGTAATAGTCATAATGGGTGGTCCATAGTTCATCTCTTTGTGTCAATTCTTTACCCCTCCAAGCTTATCATTACTTACTTTGATCCTATATTCCCGAATAATCTCATTGAAAATATCTTTAGGTGGATAGCGTAAATTTTTCTAGAGTCGATCCTTGTCTAAAGCAGCAATCCTTCATACTGGTTTGTCAATGTGTTGTGATGTTTGACATTGTTGACTCATCCGCAACATTACAAGTATGGTTTCCCTTCCAAGGATTTTTATCTTGAATGTAGGCTTGTCAAGAAGCTTACGTGCATATATGCGCCATGAGCAATTGCCTTTAATGCATTCGCCTGATAATAGCCACCGCTTGACCTGGTTTGCTTGTACTGGAAATTCAAACGTATGGCATACTCCCTTAAAGCCTTGTAGAAAGCATTTGCATCTTCAAAATCTTGGCCTTCTTTTAAGATCGACATCAGTTTTTGCATTTCATTAACACGACTATCCATCAACAAGTAGTATGTTGCACGCAAGTCATTTGATACACTTGGAACATCATTGTTATTGGCATTAGTATTATGTGAGGAAGGTGCAAGTGTTTCATTACTTCCACGTAAATCCCACAATGATAATTGAACATTTCCAGTATTGACATTCTATATAAGGTTACTGAAGAAACAAACACAGAAATAAGTGAGAAATAATCAATGAACTACATAACTGAGAACACAAACAAATTTGTATTGAAGTACTACCTGGGCATCAAAATGGGGATTGAAAGGTTTTGAGCACCAAAAACATATAGGTGAAGACGCTCACTGCTTTGAGGAAATGCATCCATCATATTAGATAATACATCATCAATCTCAATCAACACAAGTGAATCCAAATCTACACCAAGATATTTGTACCTGATGCTGCTAACGTTGGTCGGCTTGCAAATATTTTTTTAACAATCGGGCAATCAATTACCTCAATCTTTTATCCAAAGTGCATGGAATTTGCAAGTCGGATAGAAGATTGAGGTAATCAATCACTCAATCGACGGAAACAATGCTGGCCCCAAATCTACAGAGTACCTACACCTTGTTTGTTGACATCATTTGGGCTTGTTTTAAGGAACTGAAAATTCATAACAAGAGAAATGTCGTTATGCTTAAGAAGCTAAAGAACAATAATTTTTATATTCTTTTTTAGAAAAGAAAATACCCAAATTCTTGTCTACTTATTTGTTTAATTTTGATCTAACCTTGGTTCTACTATAATTATAACACAATTTCTTTTTGTACTTATTTGAACAAGCGAGGAGCATGATTTGGCTTTCGAGGACAAGGAGATTATGGGCCTCACCGTGGATGAAACTTGCCCTAAAATTTGCCTTGATAAGAAAATCCTATCAATCCAACATTTAGCTATTTTCCCATTGAGTAGGATGCTTGCTGCATTCTTTTTTCATTACTGTCTACTCACAGGCCACATATTGAAGAGTTAGAATGGTCCCATCCTGAAGATATTTAGAGCATCGGTCTCCAATCATAGCTGGCCAAAATCATGGGTCTTAATCACAAACCATGGTCCCTGCTTGTACAATTAGAGAGCTATATGTTACCGCACATTTTCTCGTCCCAAAACTCTCCAAATGAAAGTATCAAATGATTCTTGATCAAGCAAAACATGCAGGTTCGACCCACATTTCACTAATATGGTGGGCCATCATAAGTAGGCTCTACTACGACAGTCACTTTTATTGAATGATTTTAATTGTTCATACCAGTAAAGTCCTGATGCATAACTTTGCCAGTGGTTGACATTAAGAAAAGGGTCACCTATCTTATGTAGAAGTTAATTCAATGGAAGTAGGATTGTCAAGGGGGTAGGTTAGTGTCCTATTGGGACCTGTTTTGGGTTCAGATACCATCTTTTGATGAACCAGACCTGAATTTGATCAGGTTTTCGAGTACCCATCACATCTTTGGACTCTGGCTTGACCATCAGGATCACCAATCAAGGGGTAATGATCATCCAATTGAAACTTCAAAGCAAGATCCATCCATGAGGACACTTGTACAAGGATATGCAATGCAACAAACCACCCAATTCAGATCTAGAATGGGAGAAATCAGATTTCAGATCTCGATCAGAATGGCTCAGATCTAGTTCCAATTTTTCGGAGTACCATCAATAGATGTACAAAACAGAAAGAATTGAAAAACTGTGGGAGTCTCCCCAAACTGACAGTTCAGTGAAATTAAACGGTGGGTGGGGTTTTGAAGGTCATTTGCTGGGATGGCTTATAATCACCCGTTATTGTTATTTTTGAACCATTGGCCATCAAGGGATTCACCTGCATGTAACGAGTTATTCACCTACTTATTTACCTTCTCATGGAGCCTACCATATTGTGTGTATGTCAACCAACCTGCGCATTAAGTGAGGCCACCGCAATGATAAGATGCCTTAAAAATCTGGCTTATCAAATCATTAGATGGGATTACCCCATAGAAAAACACTAGACAACCACCTAGAACCTCCAAATTCACGTAGTGGCCCACATAATATTTGGATCAACCCTATTTTTATGGCATCGAACTTTGATGTTGGGATGACTGTAAAGGACAGGTTGCATGTTGTACACACCAGGCGACCCCAGTAGTATAAGCTTATTCCACAGGGAATCATAAAGGAATCGATCTTTCTAGGTAACGTCCTAAATTTGTAAAGAGTTGGGCATAGGTGAATCAGATGTGGAAAGTGACTCAATGATTATTGTGGATGATCTCCAGACTAGATTAGAGAGCCCTTGGATCACTTTGACATTGGTAGAGATCTATACAAGGCTTCATTGCCGAGTAGGATGCAAATGTACATCAAACCCTCATGGAGAGAAAGAGGGTGATATTGATTCAAATATACCCTCTGCCAGGCACGGTTGAGATGAGTACCTTCCATATTACATATATAATGCCACTCTATCATATCATTTGGTCCATGTTAGTAAGAAACTCATCTGGTGTTACCTCAAAATGAAGAACTCAGCTGGAATAAAGCAAGAGGGAACGTGAAACAGTATGAAGAAAGAAAGAAGGGAAAGAGGAGAAAGAAACGTCGGTACCTTTGCTCGTGGAAATGGAATCCTAGGGTTCGACAGGAGATGGTATTTGAGCGGAAACATCTTGAATGACATGACGCAAAAGCTTTCCACGCTCTCGACCTACAACAGAACGGACGCGGATTGCGGGCAAGGGAAAGTTACGGTGCCCGGAAGCTGTTTGGGGCCAACAGATGCCCGTGACAGATCCACTCCGTCCATCAGTTTCGCAAGACCACGATAGGACACGAACCTCAAGCTCAGGTAGATACAGAACTCCCATGCGCTACACCACACGAAATAGCGGGTATTGAATGCCCACCATTGCAGAGTTTCGGGGGCTACATCAGGATGATAATTGTGCCTACAGATCATCTGAGTGGTTATAAACCCCATGGACCGTTTTGGATGGCATATAAACATCATGGTCGCACCATGGAATTTTCCACGGTCGACGTTTCCGTTCCCACTGTTTCGTATGTTACGGCGCACAGGAGGTTTGGATCTGATGAATTTTTGGATTCTCGCGCTATTTTCGTCTTTCAAAACTAGTGGACGGAGTGGATTTGTATCAGGAATCTCTGTGGGCCCGCACAGCTTCCGGGCACAGGAACCCTTGGTGCCTAGGGTACAGGCCATCCGCGTCTAAGATCAAAAGGAAGCGGATAAGTGTTACCCGAGTCACACAGGAGGAGCGGATTTGGTGAGACGGTGCAGCCCTTACCCTGAGGCCCACCTTGACGTATGCATTCGACGCCATCCATTTGCTTTTTAAGATCACTTTAGAACGTGATCCTAAAAATGAAGCAAATTCAATTGTCTGCGCTTCTTCTTATGTTCGTTTTCCACGAGGGGGCGTTTGGTGCGTGGGATTACGTGGGAGCGGGAAAAAAGTAATGATGATATTTGCATGGAATGTCATGGTTCTGTGGACCTATGAAATCCCTTATTATTACGTTTGGATGGCATGGGATCACAGGATTAAATGTTATACAAATCCAAAGGAGCGTGGGATATTATAGACCCAAGGTAGCCTTACAAACCTACGACAGACGTCTTCTCAAACATGATGCTGTTTCAAACCTAGGATTTAGAAATCCCATTCCCACTAAATCTCACCTATTCCCATGCGCCAAATGCCCCATAAAGTGTGTATCACTTTACCATGTTATCCCAAAAATGAAGCAAATCCAATTATACTCGGTTTGTTTTCTATTACGTGTATATGTGTGAGCTGCTCGACTTAAACCAAATCAACTTTATACCTGTCAAGGGGAAATAATCCGACCTATAAAAAGGAATTGAGTCTACACCCAACACGGACCCAATGGGCTATAACTATTTACAAGACACCCACTGGTCAAGAAAGGCCGACCTAAAGTAGGTCAGCACAGATATAGGCCCACTCAACGAATAGCCAACCTATTTAATAAGTCGACACAACTACATGACGGTTATAGGTTAGCTATAGATCACTTCGACTATAGATTAGTCATATGTCGGTTATAGGTCAGTTGTAGGTCAACTATAGCTCAACCATAGGTTAGCATTGTATCTGATAAGGTTAGTGGCCATCGGAGTTCAACTAAGGTGAATGTTGATCTGTCAAACGACTTCAGGAGAATGTTGATCTATCGAATAGCCTAGTATTACCTATCTCCAGGGTATCGCACGTCTCCACTGCCCGACCTCTCGGACCTTGCCCCAAACGAATAGCCCAAGGATCTCTCGAACGGCCCGAACATCTCTCTCAAGATCTTCGGGAGATAAGATCGGATCTCAAGGATATCGAACATCCGTTATCTTAGGGAGATCTCTGGCAGATCTGGATACATGTGCAAGAATATCCCCGAAGGAGCCTCGGGTTGTTCGTTCGGGGCAAGGTCCAATAGGTCGGGCGGTGGAGGCATGTGATACCTCTAAAGTAGGTACTATCGGGTTATTCGATATATCAGCATTCGCCTGAAGTTGTTAGACAGATTAGCATTCATCTTAGTTGAACTCTGATAGCCATTAACATTGTCAGAGACAATGCTGACTTATGGCCAAGCTATAGCCAACCTATGCTCGGGTCGACCTACAACTGACCTATAATCGACCTATAGTTGACCTATGGTCAGGTTGATCTATAGTTGACCTATAACCATCATTTAGTTGTGCTAACCTATAAAATAGGTTAGCTATTCGTTGAGTGGGCCTATATCTATGTCGACCTACTTTAGGTTGGCCCTTCTTGACTAGTAGATATCTTGTAAGTAGTTTTAGCCCATTGGGTCCGTGCTGGTTATAGAGTCGGTTCCTTTTTATTGGTTGGATTTTTTTTTCCTCAACAATAAGCCCCCCTTAAATTGTTGATGCAGTTTTCTAGTAGACTCTCCTCGTTTGACCCTCGAGAACTTGCACATAGGAAAGAAAGAGACAAAGGAGACCCTAACTAGTACAGGGGACCCTCCGATGCCTACGTCAGGATCTTGGGTCTTTGAAGGAGATGATCTCTTTAGAAAAGAGTCACCAGTCATATATGAGATTAATATGCGTACCTTACAATGGCTAGAGGCTCTTCTATTTATATAAGAGGCAAAATCACGCAGTAAGAAGTCTTCCCCATTTAGGACTCCTAATACTTTGGAGATCTTCCCGCACGTGTATTTAGATTCACCAGGGATCTCCCTAAGATAACGTATGTCCGAGATCCTTGGTACCCGATCTTATCTCTCGAAGATCTTGGGAGAGATCTCGGGTTGTTTAAGAGATCCTCGGGTTGTTCGTTCGGGGCAAGGTCCGAGAGGTGGAGCGGTGGTGGTGTGCGATACCCCAGAGGTAGGTACTACCAGGCTATTTGATATATCAACATTCTTCTGAAGTCATTCGACGGATCAACATTCATCTTAGTTGAACTCCGATGGGCATTAACCTTGTCGAAGACAATGTTGACCTATGGCCGAGCTATAGCCGACCTATGATCGAGTCGACCTACAACTGACCTATAACCGACCTATAGTTGAACTGTGGTCGGGTCGACCTATAACCATCATGTAGTAGTGTCGACCTATAAAATAGGTCGGCTATTTGTTGAGTGGGACAATGTCTGTGCCGACCTACTTTAGGTTGGCCCTTCTTGACCAGTAAATGTCTCGTAAGTAGTTTTAACTCATTGGGTCTGTGTTGGTCGTAGAGTTGGCTCCTTTTTATAGGTCGGATTATCTTTCCCCCAACAGTAACCCCCCTTACTTTTGAGCCAATCTTTATAGGCTCAGAAAGTAAGTTAAATGCAACTTAAGTCGCGTTATACTGTCATAAATGCTGAGTATGACGGCTAGCACGGAAGTCGAGGCGTGTCAGTAATCATATACAGCATAGTCAAGGTGGCGTTCCGTGGCTCAAGGTCACGCCGTTTTGATGTCAGACTAACTAGAGATTAACACGTGGCCAATTCTCGATATTAGGGATGACTGATGCATAGGGTCACGCCACGTGTTGATGTGGGGTAGTCGAGGGGACGTCATGTGGAACCCACATTGATGGGAGTACTTAAGTATTGTCGCGTGGCTCTATTATATAAAGAAAGCCCTAATGCGTTTTGGAAGGTCCGTTTGCATTTTACCCCTTCCAGTTGTCTTCCTTGGCTTACAGACGCAATTTTTGGCGACCGTGTTTACCGGTGTTCAGGCGTCATCTCTCCCCCAGTGAGCTCCATTTCTTTATTCGCCCCCTCCCTTTCTTTGTTTTTCCTTTGTCTCTCAACATTTATTAAAACAACCACCATGTATGACTCTTTGAGCTCATGGGAGGGGGTGTCCAGCGGTGACAATGGGGCGAGTAGCCTTCGTACAATGTTGAACCCACCGTCACCGTTGATAATGATGGGTGACACCATTTTTCAAACATCACAATCATCAAGGGTGATGGAGAAGTCCCCAGCAAAGAGGCCAGTTAGGGTAGAACGCATCTGTTTGGTGAAGATAACCCAAAGGAGTCCTTAGGCGAGGAGGAGACAAAGGGTCATGTAGCCTCGACCCTTACTGAGGCCGACTTGTCTTGGATTAGGTTAGGGTACCACATCCTCGAGTCAGTGGCTCTCCAGGTTCCTTCGCCGGACGAGCTTCCTGATCATCCTCCAGAGGGAGCTGTTGCCATCTTCCAGGTCGCCCTTTAGTGTGGCCTTAGGCTCCCTCTGCAGAGTATAGTAAGGTGGGTGCTTGCTCACTTGAACTTGGCTCCAGGGTAGATGATCCCCAATGGGTGGAGGGCATTGATCAGCATGTCATCCTATAGTCTGAACTTGAACAGCACGAATTCACCGTCGAGGAGTTCCTCCACTTATACAAGTTGAAGCCCAACAAATTCCACCTTGACTGGTATTATCTCTCTGCCTGGCAGGGGACTGGAGGAAGCCTCATCACTGACCCCCCATCATCCAATAAGAATTAGAGGGACAAGTGGTTTTGGGCTTCTGGATGTTGCGAAGTGGCAGACCTGACCTTCCATCAACATTTAGTCCCTTTAGCACTCATTGAACCGGGTCGGCATTCCTCGAACTTAACTCTTCCTTAGTTCTTCCTCAGTTGGGCGGTCTTTGAATTATTCTTGACTTGTTTGCACGTGTCTCCTATCGCAGCTATTCCTAAGTACCCCTCCCTGTTGGACATTGGATCACTTACTCAGATCAGGGGAGCAAGATCACTAGGGAAGGGGGAGAGATTTTGGAGAGTACTCCTTCAACCTAAGCTTTTAATCAAATTAGGTTTAGACCCCTCCCTCACTAGTAAGATCTTGGGTAAGAACTTTACCCGACCTTTAAGACTAAGAAAAATTTCATGAAATTTCATAATTGAGTTTCATCTTGTTGTGCTGCAGAAATGTCTGAAGCTCTCCCTCTACTAAAGCCCATCTCCAAATGCCAGGCACCGCCCCTTGAGGAAGTTACAGCACCGAAGAAGAAAAAGGCAAAGACCTCCTCCAAGAGCCAGGGGAAGGTCGAGCCTTCATCTCCCATTGTTATGGAGATCGGGCATGAAGAGTGGGCAACAGAGCCTGCCCCTTCGACTGATGAGACAATGGTCAAGACGACCGTTCATGAGGAGGCCCCTCCTGCGGAGTTTCAGGGAGCTGTCGAGCCTTTTATGAAGGCTTGACTTGTGGAGACTTAAGAGACCAACCGACCTTCTGCTGGTCCTTTAGGGGATCGGGAGGAGGAGCGTCGGACAATCTACGAAGCCATAGAGGAGCTCCTGCCTTAGGCTGATTGGAATGTGCTCAAGAGGGAATTCTTCCATATGTTAGACTCTCCTGCAAGTACGATCCTCGCTTTTGTGATGAAGAGCTTTCTCAGGGTAAGTGAGTTTCTATAAGTAGTTCATTTTTCTCATTGTTTATTCGACTTTGCTCATTCATTCTTTCTTTTTCCTCGACAGCTTGTCCTTTACATGCTGAAGATGCATTGCGACATCACTCAACTGCAAAGGAAAATGTGGGAGACAGATTAGAAGCTCTTGTAAAAGGAATCTAAGGCCGAATAATCCCAAGGCGCAACTATTGTTGTAGAGGTTCGTGCTTCTTCTCTAGAGTCCAAGTGGACGCTACAAAGAAGTAGGCTTCTGACAAGTCAGCTCAGTGAGAGGCTAAGTTGAAGGCGAAGCTTAAGGATGCCAGGGAAAAGCTCAGGGAGGTTGATGCAAAGCTCCAGATGGTTGAGGCAAAAACCAGAGCAACTATCGCCCTAGCTTGAGAGGATGCTATCAAGGAATAAAAATCTTCCAAGGCATACTTGAAAGACAAAAATTCTTTGTACCAACTGAGCTTCTCGAAGTACGTCGAGGAGATTAAGGAAGCCTTTTCAGAGCTAGACCTCTCTAGTTTTGAAGATGTGGCTCAGGCTCCAAAGCATCTGTGATGACACGCCTTTCGAGCAGCCCCCTGAGGCTTAAAGATCAACTTCCTTTTATAAACCCCTTTTTTTGTAACACGATGTAATCCTGCTCTTAGGAGCTTTACCAATAGAATAATTTATTTTTTTTAAAATGATGTGCTCATTCGCAGATTTTTCTAAGTTAGGTAGATCAGATGAAGTTCGAATTAGATAAGTAAGTCGAATCTTGTAGATAGGTTGGCCATAGGTCGGATCTTGTAAATTAGTCGACCATAACAAAAATCATACTGCGAAGTTTTTATTTACACTATCTTGAATATGATCGGTGTACAGTAAACATCGAATCAGTTGCTATGGATGATGGAACTTGAGATGTTTGGAATTCCATGGATGAGACTGGAGCTGACCGTCCAGATCTTCCAGGTGGTACAATCCAGGTCGACTTGTACTTGTTACCATGTAGGGCCCTTCCCAATTTTGGCCCAAAGTTGCTGATCCTGACTCCTTAGTGTTTTGAAAGGTTCTTCGAAGAACTAACTCACCTACTCGAAACCTCCTAACGTTCACCCTGGCATTGTAGAAATGCACCAATTGTTCTTGACAAATAGCGGTTTGGATCTGAGCTAGTTCTCTCCTTTCCTCGAGAAGGTCGAGACTTGACGCCATTAGCTTGAAGTTCAGTTGTTCATCAAATACCTCTGTCCAAGCCATTGGTAACCAAATTTCTATTGGAGTGATTACCTTTGCTACATAAGCTAAAGAAAAGGGAGTTTCCCCAGTGGTCATCTGAGCAGTAGTTTTGTATGCCCAAAGGATATTAGGGAGTTCCTCGGCCCAAGGTCCCTTGGGTTTTTTTAGCTTGGTTCAGAGGTGGTGCTTGATAATTTTATTGACCACTTCTACTTGTCTATTGGCCTGTGTGTGTCATGGCGAGGAGTAGACATTACGAATTCCAAGGTTCACATACATTCCTTTGAATTGCTTCTTATCGAACTGCTTTCCATTGTCAGAGACGATCATGTGAGGAATCCCTTACTTGCATATGATATTTTTTCAAAAAAAGTCTGTAATCTTTTGTTCAGTTATCTTTGCCAGAGGTTTGGTTTTAGCCCATTTCATGAAGTAATCGACCGCAACTATGACAAACTTGGTCTGACCTTTACCGGTTGGGAGAAGATTAATGATGTCGATTCCCCATTGGGCAAATGGCCATGGCCCAATCATAGGAGTGATTTCTTTGGGAGGTTGCTGAGGTACATTCGCGAAACACTAGCATTTGTCACATTTTCAAGCAAAATCCTGAGCGTCAGCCTGGATGGTCGACGAGTAATACCCTTGTCGAATAACCTTATGGGCTAAGGCTCGTCCTCTAGAGTGGTTTCCACAGATGCCCTTGTGGGTTTTCCTTAGGACATACTCTGCTTCATCTGGTCAGAGAAATCTTAGATAAGGAAGATAAAACCCTTTCTTGTAGAGGATGTCGTAGACCATAATGTAGCAAGCTGCTTTGGTTCGTAGTTTGCATGCTTCCATCCAGTCTTCAGGTAGCTTATCTTCCCTAAGGTACTCAACGATTGGATCCATCCAAGTAGGTTCCAAGCTTACTAGAAGAGCTAAGGCGAGGTCGGCCTCGTCAATGCTCGGTTTACTAAGGAATTCGATTGGAATGAACCTTGGAATATTGTCTTCGTCCACAGTAGCCAGTTTTGCTAAAATGTCAGCTTTAGAATTTGCTGCCCGAGGAATCAGAGCCACATGGCATCTTTGGAATCTTTTGATCAATTCTCTTACTTTCTGTAGATAAGCCTTCTTGTGTTCCTTCTTGGCTTGGAATGCTACAGTTATTTGATTGACGACCAACTGGGAGTCGCTGAAGACTTCAAGGTGCTGAGCTCTCATATTGGCTGCCACCCTAAGTCCAACAAGTAAAGCATTGTATTTTACTACATTGTTGGAGGCTTGAAATTTGAATCTTAAGGAGTATTGCATACATGTATGATCTGGGGTCTCCAGGACTATTCTGACCCCACTTGCCTTAGAGTTATATGAGCCATCAATATAGAGCGTCTATGTAACACCCCGCACTTCTGGTCCGCGGGTGTTACCATTTAAACCCATAACAATGGGACTTCAACTTCGACTGACAAACAACCTAAATGTAATGAATGTAGGATGGGGTTTCCAGGCATCATTGAAGTCGTCCATCAGAGGCCCTAGGAGCTGGGTTGAGCCCTACATCATCCATGAGGGTAAGCTTGACTGAACACCTCAAGTTTAAGCAGTCTGTAAATCCTCTAGTCGAGGGGTATTGGGATAATGCACTAATGATTGACCTTCGAGGGCTAGTGAATAGCCAACCAAGCACCCATTGCATTTCAAATTCCCATTTAACTATTGAAACAAAATATTGGACCAATCCAACCGTGGATTGAGGTATATTGGCCATAAATAGGGCTTAGGACGTGTGATACGGCCCACCTGGACCTTAGTTCCACCCCAAACTGGGTCAGGAACCCCGGGTGGGCCTCTCAAGGTGAATGGACGGAGTGGATTTATCACAAACATCATAGTGGACCCCACATGAAGTGCGAGTGCACCTACATGATGTGCATTAGACGGATCAAATGGATCAAACTATCTTTGACTGAGCCTATTCGCAAAATGCAGATTTCTCATGCTCGCTCGAGGATTTGAATCTGATAGATGTCAATAGGAGGCCCACCCTGGCCACTACTTGGATGATCCAGACCGTCCATCAGATTTGTGGGGCTTGGCTGACCAAAACCCTATAGACTGGCGGGCCCATGCATAGAGATGTGGGTTTGGGATTAAGACCAATACAAAACTACAAGAGTGGCCAAGATCATTAGGTGGCGGACCAATAGGGGTTCGCATGGGTGGCCTAGGATCGATCTGGCCAGGCAATCCCAGTTGTCCACTCACCGTCAGAGAGCACATTCTCTCGCTGCCAAAAATAGTCGATCAGCCGTCTGCAATAAGAAAAGCAAAAAGGGGTTTTTCCCTGTTGGGAAATGAGTGCTGGCAGGGTTTTGGCCATCCCCTGGGCCACGTGGAGCAATCCTAGCCCCTCACCTTAGGACGGTACAAGATGGAGAAGAGAAACACCTCTCACAAGCAAATGGCGAAAATCGGAATATCTCGTAAGATATTCCGAAACTCACTTGAATTGCCCAAAAAGTGGGCCCCACAATGATCAGTGGCCCCATCTGCCCTGTTCAAATGGACAATATTATCTTAAAATACCGTAGGTAGTAATTTACCATTGATGGCCGCTTCATCTTCTTCGTTAACCCATCTGACCCATGACTACGAGATGGGCCCCACCAGGGCTAAAAATGTGCTTTTCTAGTGGGCCAGGGCAGCAGCAATCCATCCTCGAGAATGGATGGACCCCAAGCATAGTGGATCTTCAAGAACAACCGTTGCAAGTAGAGTTTTCCTCCCAATCGTTGGACGAAGCTCTCTCCTGCTTATAAAAAGAGCTATTGTTGCTCTCGAGATTCGCACCAGAGAGAGAAAGTGTCATGCCCCAAACCCGAAAATTGGATTCACAGAAATCCCGATTGCCAAACTCAGTGCCGACAACCTCCGTAGTACCCCATTCTCGGCTCCCAGCATCCATACGTCAGGTTCCGATCCTGAGATCCTATAAGGAGGATTTTTCAACATACATTTGTCTCATAAGAAGCATAACCATTAGTATACCCAAATCATAAAGGTAACATCATCATCACATATCCACTAATATAATCATTTGAATGCAATGCTAAAAGGAAAATGCATATATCAAAATCAAAGCTCAAGAAGGCAGCTTCACGCTCCAAGCTTAACGCTGTTGCAACCTAACGCCATCTGCACGCATCTATCATGCATAAGCTTGAAGGGTGGTAAAAGTGTGTGTAAGGTAAGTGCTAAGTAAGCAATATCAAAGAAATCAGAGTAAGCGAAAATACTAACAAGCTCATAAATCATACAATATCAGAAAAATGGCAAGTTCATACGATATCAGAGTAATGCGAAAATATACCGATAGGCCCATAAATACCATCAGCCTTATCCAGGCTATGCGATACAAAAATATAATAAAAATAATATCATATACTGATGAAGCAATGTAAATCAGATATGCAATACGGAGACATCAAGCCAAATATCAGATGGCGATGATGTAATTCAATATGCAAATCCTTATGAGTCCACAAATACCGTCAGTCGCATCTAAGCCGTATAAATGCATAAACATAGTAACCCAAAATGCCATATACTACGGATGTATTGCGAGATGCGGTGCGAATGGAATGACCATGTTGGAGTGTGAAGTTAGGATGATAGTACTTAGTATTGCGGGCTATGGGGTACATCACAAGGGACTTTTATCCAAACTAGTCCCGTACCTAAATTTGGATAGTCAGACTCAATGTGGTAAACTCCTGATCTCAAGTTAGTCGCATGCCCCAACCGAAATCCTAGCCATTGTGAAGGTACACGTAACAAATAGTTGCGCACCACCAGCCCAAGTGGATAGTGAATGAATGAATGAATGAGTATGCAACTCCTGCTCAATAAGTTCATATATCAGTACGGTTCCTCTTTAGGATCATCACCGGGGTCTATTACACTCCACACCACTTGCTGCCCCATCAAGCACATATCTGGGTAAGTGAAAGAAACCTCATTATCTGTCTAGCCAGTAGTCTGCCAATACATACCTAGGTCGTCGATAGCGGACTCATTCCTCGAGCTGGTCAAACTCAGCCTAACTATGCCTACTCGCTTAGACGGGTAAGGCCACACTCCCTCCCAACCGACCATGACACAGTAGGAGACACGATCTCCTGGTATTCGGAGCTCGGGCGCTCATATATATCCACTCAGTCTCGATGTTGGGCATCCTCTGGTACCAAGCGGGTTTTAGGAATTTTCACCCAGGGCCATCTATGGCAGCCCGATGCTCGAACCAAACATTTTCGGTGTCTCATCTGGCCATCCACGATATGCCTGTGGAGGCTACGACCCTGATGTCGCTAGGGCGTGCAGTAATTATAATGCATAATGCAAGATGCATGAGTCATACAATCCAGTCATACATCAAACCTGCGCGTACCACACGCTCATGTGGGCAACTCCTCCTATCAGGGAGTCCCATAATAACCTGTCTAATGGTATGTGCTATGATTAATCATTCCTCATATCAGGCATACCTATGATGCGTATGGGCATGGGTCATGAAGCTATACTAAGCATGCTATATGATAATGATGTACTTTCCATATATCAAGGATAGGCCTAGACATCCTACTCATAATGAGAATGGGTCTCACAATGGGCCTAAGGGAAGGTCATAATGTGGACATCTAACCATCATTGTCCATCAATGTAGTCATTTAACCAACACCCTCCCAAGCAGTGGCCCACATTGTAACGTCCTGGAAAAATCCGTACATAGACCCGAGTACCACCTCAAGCAGAAATCATTTAGAACCAAGTCCTTTAGAAATTTAATGAGAATCAACTAGCGCTAAACTAGATTACCTATAAAATTATCTCCAATAACTTTAAATACGATCTATAAGACCAAAACCTATAGAATTAGTAACGCTACATTATCCTGAAATCTAAGATTAAACTCTAAATCCAGTTGCTCTCGGGAGTATTCGAAAACTTCGTATCGGACCTGGACCGCACATCGAAAGTTTGATAATGATGAACTTAGACAATTATGACTGCCTAGTTGGACTTGATAATCACCTCAAAAATCAAGTCCAGATGATGTCCTGGGACTATTTTCTTGAGTCCGGAGTGAAGTGTGTGAGAACATGAAGGTTTTTATGAAATTAAATATGAATTTAAGTAATTTGATTCGTGTCGCTTGCATGCCGATTATAAGCATTCTGACTGTTGGATTTTGACCCAAAGTTACCCTCGGATTAGGGAAAATGTCCCACACATGCCAATATACTTGTGGCCCTGATCGAGTTTCGGTGACCGTTGAACTGAAACTAGTCTGCCACGGTCAATCTGGAAATCTGATCATACTAAAAACTTAGCTTGATCAAGATACTATTTTAGTGAGCTTAAGTCTGACCGCAATCAGTAAAGAAATCTTTAGAAATGCTCCGTTGGATCGGAATAAGCCCAATTTGGTTATAACCTAAGTATACCTTGGCCCTGGGACTATTTCTGTTAGTTCTGGACGTATATAAGGGCCTTAAACCCTCTCTCACATATCCCATACGAATTCTCAAACCCTAGCTAAGAAAGAGAAGAAAAAGAAAGAAAAAGTGAGAGAGAAGTTGGTGATTTAACTTGGGATTCTTCCCAGCTACTCTATGTGCCTAATCCACCTATTTGAATCGTATTCCGGCGCTTCTAATTCCATATTTGGGTAAGAAAATCAAACCCTAACCTATTTTAGAGCTTAGAATAGTCTAAGTGTTGATGTAGCTAACGTAATTCATGCTTTAGGTTGCCTATCTGCCGTTGACGAAGACTTATCGTCTAAATCATATCCGTTACGCGTTCATCGGTTTAAGGTGTGGACTATATACGTTTAGGTTATGGTTTTCAAGACTTTAAATGTCAGTTAATGATTTATTACTGACGTGGGTGACATTTCTCATGCTAAATGCGCTATCTGTTTTGTTTTACGTATATGTATAACCTATGTTATGAATATAGTATTCAAGGTGTTTGTTGAAATGTTTGTATGCATAGAAAATCTGATGTTGTGATTGCCATGATTAACTGTCGTTGGTATATGATTGTTATGTATGCGACAACTCCTTGGCAAAAGGATTTTCCCTAATAAGTAATACGGCCGACATACGTGATGTATGTTGAAAAGTGTAGTCTAAGTGTTTGTGAAAATGTCTGAATGAGTTAGTAGCTAGTAAAGTGTGATTTATAAGGGTGTTTAGATATGAATCTCAATTACCTTAACTGTGTGTATGATTTTCTCCATGTACTGTATGGTTTGTTTATTCATGTTTAACTATGTGTATGATTTTTTCCATGTATTGTGTATTCATGTTTAAGTTATATTCCATAATATGTTCATATGATTGCAGGATTTGACATAAGTATTCATTATCATGATTGCAAGTGGTTGGGACTATATTACAGTCTAGGTAATTGATAACAGTTCTCGAACTGGTGGTTGAGGTTGTTTTCACCACGCAGGATGTGTTCGACGAATCCGAGTCGTACTTGGGATGTTCGACAGTGGTTAGGCCACACGGAGTGCTTATGCATTTCATGTCGATCAACTCAACGTGCACTCGTCCTAGTCGAGCTTATCAATTAACCTGATTGACCGATGTATGTTCACCATGTTTGGACGCTACTGCTTGAATCTAAGGTACCAAACTCACCAGTGAAATCCTAATAACCTTGGTAGCTCGATCCACTAAGACTCATGAGCCGGACATGGTGGTATGGGACACTGTGGTCGAGCTGTCGGCCTACGCTAGGGCGACGAGCCTTCCCGTAGTGACCAGTGAGCAACCTAGACTCATGAGCCGATTATGGTGGTATGAGACACTATATTCGTGTTGTCGGCCTACACTGATTGGTGACGAGCCCTCTGTAGTGACCTCGAGCATACCTTGACACTGTATGGAGGTGACGAGCCTTTTTGTAGTAACTAAGGTATACTAGGCCTACATTGATTGGAGACGAGCCCTTTGCAGTGACCCAGAACTATAACATTGTATGAGATTTACTAGGACTGACGACCCTAGAATGGATCATTGTTTGGGTATTAATATAAGGGAGGTATCTTAGCTTCCTAATCCTGCTGTATGAAAAGGACTAATAAGAACTTGGTAATCATGCTCATAATATCGTACTGCATGTGCCGTTGGTGTTGGTGTTGAGTACAGTGGTAGTGATTCATGCCGTGATCGTTAGATGTTGTCGCAAGAGGGAGTGTAGGTGAGGGCATACATCATTATCTCATATTACCCTTGCATTAACAAGAGTATCTAGGACATGTTTGATTGTACTGCTTTATTATTACTGCTTGATTGGATTGATAACATATTAACCTTTACTGTATAGTTCCACTGAGTTGATCACTCACTCCCACATTCTGAGATGGTGCTTAAACACTAACTAGACTCTGATTTAGCTGCAGGTGATGAGGTGACACTCGAGACAGAGCCATAGTTTGATGATGATGAGGAGGCGTTCTCATTTATGCAGTTTTCGAGCGGATTCGCGTGAGTTGAGTCCGGATTGACGGGGCTTTAGGGATTACACTTTTTAGAGGACTATTACATTTTGTCATATGTATTTTGAATCAACAAAACATGTACTTATTAACCTGGCTGAGCACTCATATTTTGGGGACTTGCATTGGTGTATATGTGTATTTTAAATTTTTGCTTGCATTTTCTAATTGTCCCTGGATTATGATTTGCTGATTTGGCTTAATCGATTTCATGTTTAATGCACTAATACAGATAACATTCATTCATTATCAAAATTTTTACATAAGTGATGTTTTGGAACTCGGGAGCTGAGTTATGTTCGACCCCTAAATTTCAGGGCTTTACGCACATAAATATCATTACATACATTATAGTAAGATCACACATTACATCGGTCCGCAACTTCCTCGCATTGGGCCTCACTCAAGGGCCACATATACACCACATCAGGTCTCACCATATGGGCCACAAATACATCACAATGGACCTTGTCAAATAGGCCACAAATACATCATAACGAGCCACATACTTGGGCCTAATACATATCACAATGGGCCGCATGACATGGGTCTAATATGCATCGCAATGGCCGCATGACATGGGCCTAATACACATTACTAAGGCCCTCGGAAAATGGGCCATAAATACATCACATCGGGCCTCACTCATGGGCCGCACATACATCACAATGAGCCTCGACACATGGGTCATAAATATATCACATCGGGCCTCAAATATACATCATAATGGGCCTCATCAATTGGAATCATCCTCAACAATCGGAATCGGCCTATACCATCAGCCTTGACAATTGGAATTGGAAAATTGGTCAAGTTAATTGGAATTGGCAGTCAGCCACGACAATCAAAATTGGCAAATCAGTCATGACAATTGGAATTGACAAATCAATCACGACAATCGGCACCGATAATCAGTAGATAAATAAAGCAAGGTCCATAGATGATCAGCCGATCAACCATAGTATAAAAATCGGCACTAAGCCGTGGTTATATCAAATCTGATAGCATGGAGCCATCCGTCTACGGCGAATGGGGCCCACTTATTTGGGTTAACCCACTAAGGGAATGATGAGAATGGGTCTAAAAAGGCCTAAGGGAAGGTCACAATGTGGACATTCAACCATCATTGCCCATCAATGTGGACATTCAACCGACATTGCTCCCAAGGAGTGACCCACATAGGGTCAAGCATACAGTGGGCCCACGACCTCATACAAGGGTCTAATATACATCACAATGGGCCGAATACATGGGCCTAATGTACATCACCATGAGCCACGACCCATGGTCCTTAAATACATCACAATGGGCTACAACCCATGGGCCTCAATATACATCAAGTGGGCCGTATCAATGGGTCACACCAATGGGCTTCATATACATCAATTGGGCTATATCAATGGGCTGCACTACTAGCCTAATACATATCACAAGGGGCCTTACCCATAAGCCACAAATACGTCACAATGGGCCTTTCCCATGGGCCTCAAATACATCACAATAGTGGGCCCTACCCGCCCAGCAAACGGACATACAACGGGATATAAAACACACATGTCAAGGTGGGCCCACATGGTTAGATGGAGTGGCTAAAACAATTACATCGTGGTGCGTCCCACACCACCCATCCAAATGGACGGCGTGGTTTATAATAATCAAGGTGGGTCCCACTGTCCTGATCAAGTGGACTGTGCGGATAAAACATATACATAATGTTGGCCCCACAGCACCGTCCAAATTAGTGGATGGTGTAGATAAATCATATAGCAAGGTGGGTCCCATCCCACATGTCCTGCCAAAGGAATGGATGGCGGGGATTAACACAGACATCATGGTAGCCCACAGAGTATGCTGACGTCAATTAGCGATGGGGCCCACCATCCAAAATGAATGGACAGTGTGGAATAAGACACATTCACTACTATTATAGTGGGGTCCACACGACCGTCTAGGGATAGATGGTCGGGGTGAATATTCAATACATACTCCAAGGTGGGTCCCACCCACACGTGACATAAATGTGGGGTGGGCCCCATGTCCCAAAAAAATGGGACGGCTGGAGGAAAAAACATATAACATGGTGGGATCCATCGTCTTGGCAAATGGACGGATGGTAGAGAGATAATACATACGTCAAGGTGGGTCCCATCCCACACATGCAGCAAGTGTGGGGTGGGCCCCACATGTTGTTGAAAATGGATGAATAGTCTGGATATAACACAACCTCATGGTCAGAACCACTTTCTGGCATCCATATGTATGGATGGTAGATACAACACATGTATCAGGGTGGCTTCACGTCCCATCAGTGGACGGATGGCCAGGATATAAGCCACATACAGCACGTGGGTCCCACCATCCCTATCTGGATGGTGGACTGCATGGATGAACACATGTATCAAGATAAGGCCCACTGTCCAGATCTGGTGGGCCATGTCAAAATGGATGTGCAGTGGGGATATAAAACACATGACTGAATGGTGGTGGGGTCCACATCCTCAGCAGACGGATGACTGAAATTTAACCCACACCTTGTGATGGGACCGCAGATCAGAGGCTTAAATACAGCAGTTATTGCTACTATAAACGTACACTAGCCGATCTGCTTTCCATAGCAGATGGGTCCCACATGGGGCCCACATGACATACATACAAATCATGTAATATAATATACACATATATATTATATTATAATAATTTCTTTTATTTTCTTCCCTTTTCTTTTCTTTTTGTAATAGCCCCAGCGTCCAGGCCCTGGACGGCCTGGACAGCACATCACGTCAGGGGGTGGGGTCCATGAATGGACGGTATAGATAAAACACATACACCCCACGTGGGTCTCACACACAGGTGGCCCACCTAGTAGGGATCAAACTGATGTTGGTGGCTTCCTAAGGTCCGAACTAGTCCGAATGTGCAGTTAGAATGGGCCCCAAGCATGACAACGAGGTGAGCCCTACTTAGTCAGCAGTGTGGCCCACAAAATGGACAGCGGCATGGATAAAATACATTCATCATGGTGGGCTGCATACATCAAGAGAGAGGGAGAGGGAGAGAGTTAGAATGGTGATGATGGGAGGAGCTCCGCCACTATGAGCTCCTCCATGATACAATGCATACATCAAGATGGGTCCCACCATATGTGGGCCCTCAAATCATCAAAAACAATAAATAAAATCACCCACCATCTCCTTCTTGCTCCCAAGACTTCCTTTGTTCCTTAGCTTCGATCATAACGGAAGAGATGGAGTTTGGATGGTTGAGATGGGAGATGAGAGAGTAGGAAGTGGGCCACACACAAAGTTCTCATGGAGGCTAGAAAATGCTTGGACGTGGGATTATTTTTCTTGTGGTTTGAGGTTGCTTGAAAAAGAAGGGAGAAATAAGAGAGAGAGAGAGAGAGAGAGAGAGAGAGAGAGAGAGAGAGAGAGAGAAGATGGGATGGAGTGATGGATGGGAGAGAGAGGGATGAGTGGTGTAAGAGTTTGTTGACTTTAGGGGTAGGTTGTGTAAGAAAGGGTATGGGCTTGTGTAAGAACTTTTGACTTTAGAGGTTGTTTGGGGATGGGTGTGAGGTGATGGTGTACTTGACATGTACTTGACCCTTGTTGGGATTGATTGATTGTTGGATGTGACATGTTGTAGAGATTCTCTTAGGTTTTGCAACGCGCGGTGTTTTTCTCGAATTGAACGCGGGCCCACATCTCCTGGCCTGGGTATCGGCTCAGCGCAAGATACACGGCATCGGAACCGCGGTGATGGCACGGTCGCTATGGTATAACTCTCAGGTCGAGCTGATTCTGAAATACGGGATATGACTCAGGGTTGCGTGCAACTGCCGATTACAGATCACGAGTTGTCAGAATTCAACCGAAAGGACCGCGGAAGCCTACGAAACAGTACGGGCTAGAATATGGGTCTTACAGAAAGAAGAAAAGAGAGAGAAAGGAAAGAGAGAGAGACAGAGAGAGAGAGAGAATAACAACTCGTTTGAGAGGGTGAGTGAGTCAGCAACTAGTCAAGTTGACTCGGCCCATCTCTAACTCAACTCGGTCGTCTCTAATCACTCAAGAGAGTCAGGTTGTTGCCCCACTGAGTCCTGAGAGCAGGAACCCATTAGGTAAGGGTTTAAAGTTGCCTTGGTCAGTCTTTCCATTTCAACGATATCTTGCTAATTTGGGATGCACATTTGCAAGTGTCCGTCGCTGTGACTGTAACTGAGTCGAACCAACTTAGCTGGCATCAAAGAAGGCTAGGTAACAGTCTCCCTCCCTTCATTTTCCTTCTCCCAATAGCACATGGTTATTGGAGTTGCAGTCAGTTTGGATCGGAACCCAGTTCTGGCTGGACTCTATTTGTAACGACTGGGCCGAGTGTCCTACCTTCGTTAACTACACCATTAGTGAAAACAGACGATGCTCCACTGATCATCAGTGACTGTTTCGTCTAATGACTAGAATCATCTGAGGAATGCCACCATGATGTTCATATGCCATCCACCCGTCTATTACTGGGTCTCAGCCACAAGCTGTGGACTGAAACCAGCTCACATTCTGGGCTGAAATCAGTCCAGAAGGGTGGGCTGAAACCACCCTCAGACAGGACTGAGATCTGGAATTCAATAGGTCATGTAAAAGGTTAGAATAAGGCCTTCATCAGGCCTTGATTCGAGCAGAAAATTCCCCCTATCTAGGCCGTAAGTTAGACTGAAAGTGGCCTTTAGATGGGTTGAGGTTTTGAGCCAAAAGCTGGATTTAAACCAGGCTTTTAGCTAGGCCAAAAGCTAAGTGAAAACTAGGCCTCTAGTTGGGCCACAATATGAGTTGCAACACCTCTCAGATGGCCCGAAAACTGAGCAAAATTAGGTCTTTAGTGGGCCGTAAATGCAGTTGAAAATAGGGCCTTTAGCGGGCCACGAATGGAGCTGTAATAGGCCTCTAAATGGGCCTTCAATCTGAGCTGAAGTAGGCCCTCAGCTGGGCTACAATCTGGGCTCAAAGCACCCTTCAAATAGGCCATGAATTAGACTGAGAAATGCCCCCAGGTGGGCCATGGAAATGGGCTTAAGGCATCCCTCACACGGGCCATATGCTAGGCTAGAATCGACCCAAGTCAAGGCCAAAATTAGGCAGTGGACCTGTGCCTAGGACCTACACATTATAGGTGGGCCACACTCAAAGCCGATGGGCCCAGGAAAAACCACACATCTTAGTGGGCCACATCACGTCTTCAGCCTGGGCTGGACTATTGGGCCAGGCCATACAGCCCAGCCACCGACATGGGCTGAGCCCTACTCCATCAACGGCCAGCATCAGTTGGGCCTAGTCCAGGCCCAATCCAGGCTATAAATGGGCAACAGATAATGGGTCAAAGTTAGGTCCAGTTTGGGCCTTGTTGTGGAATAAACCCAGGCCTAGATTTAGGCCTCTATAAGCAGCGAGCATTAGGGCCAAACTAGGCCTAGTTCAGGCCTCGGCCTAGGACAAATTCCAGGCCTAATCTGGGCCACCTATTGGGACAAAATCTGGTGTGGCTGGCCACTCAAATGTAGGCCCAAATAGCTTTACTCATAGGACCTTTCAAACCCAAATAACTATAATTTAAGGGCTAGTTAAAACACCGGGAATAGTTGACTAATACGAACTATAACTTTAGGAGGTTGCTTGTGTGATTCAGGCCGCAGGGTACTCATAGGAACGCGACTCAAGGATGGTAGTACAACCCTATAGGTGATGATTTTCTTCCCCTTGAGCTTTCCATCCTTGAACTAAACTAAGGATAACTTTTACTATAACTATGAATGATGACCCAGAAATGGCTAATCATTTGGGTAGTTTGCTTGAACATGTGCCTTATAGGTGAGTTGATCTTAGCTTACTTGGATTCGTGCCTTAGAATTGATTAAGACACTTGGTTAGTTTACTTTAACTCATGTCTTAGAATTGATTAGAATACTCGGTTAGTTTAACTTAACACATGTCTTATAAGGATTATAATATTTGATTAGTTTGCTTGAGTGCATGTGTTAGAATTGCCTAAGCTACTTGACTAGTTACTCAAACATATGAATCACATGTTAGCTTCCTTGAGTACACGCCTTAGAACTAATAAATTATAGGTACCGGTCTCTTGCATTATATGTGTTCATGAGTTTTACCTTGACTATTGAATCATGTCTGAACCTCTATGTCATACCCTCATATTATTGTATTGGTTGCATGACATACATGACTTGAAATCTCTCTAGGGGAGACTTCATTAAAGAGAGTCCTTACTTAGGGTGTAATGGAACTGATTGTGATAAGGTTAGACCCTCAACATGGAGGTTATAGTTAGTGGCAGTTTGATTTACGAGGTTTACCATCTAGGAGTGATTCCACCTACCTGACTATGGAATGAACCTCTCCACATTTTTGTCGCCAATGTTTATTCGCATTTGTATCATGCGTATCGACTCACTTTAATCTTTGTATTTAATATCCACAACGTTTCATTCCTACTCATCATAAGATGGTAGTTCCCTGTATATTGATAGTTGAGTGGCCATGTGTTGATGGGTTCTACCCACACTTTAAGGTGGTAAACTCATGAGATGGGGGTGGTGGTCATGGGGCACTATGCCCAAGCCGTCGGCCTACGTCGGGTGACGAGCCCCGCATAGTGACCTTGAGTTTTATTAAACCAGCTAATTGTAATTGGACTAATAATGATTTGACTAATCATGCATACATGACATATTTATTTATGTACGTGATGTACGATAGGCGGTCATTATGCGGTACATGATGTACGCACGTGATGTGCTTCGCTAATGACTAGCCTTTGCATGGGTGACGAGCCTAACTTCCAAACGAATGAGCATCCCTGGGTCGATGATGCATTCATGCATCCATGCATATATTAAGACTGCATTTGCTATGTTTTATTTATCTGGTTGTTTTTGTGTTATTTCTTGTCTAGGGCGGTGATGTGTAATCTTGAGGGGTAATCAAACTAAGCTGGCTGCTCATTTATCAATGTTCAATCATATGGAGGATGTAGGTGCAAGGACGAACGAATACGCAGCGGATCTCGGGACAGTTGCAGTTGCAACAGAGGAAGAGTTGTACGATGAGGAGCCATACCAGGAAGCGGTTGCATACTTTAGGCTGAACCAATAGATTTAGATGTTATAGTTTACTTTGAACATGTTTATTTGAAGATTTATCTTTGGGGTCCTCGGCTGATTGGACCAGGATATTGTTCCTATTTTGGTTATATCTTATGCTACACTTGATTCTTGCTATTTGCACTTTGACTTTATAAATGCCTCCTTATGATCCGTAAACTCTCGGGTTTTTAGGAAACGAGTTGTGTACTCGAGCCTCGAATATTGGGGTGTTACAGTCCACTTAGGTAGGTCAATTTCTTGTCTGGATGAAGGAGTTAGTTCGGCAATGAAGTCAGCCACTGACTGACCCTTAATAGCTGTTCGGGGTTAATATTTGATATCGAACTCACTTAACTCGATCGCCCATTTGGTCAGCCTTCCTGAGGCTTCTAGCTTTTGGAGTACTTGATGGAGTGTTTGATTTGTTAAGATGATGATGGTGCGAGCATAGAAGTACAGCTGCAAATGTTGAGAAGAGATGACCAACACCAACGGTAATTTCTCTTGACTTGGTGTTGGAGCATAAAATTTGATTAAGGGAGGAAAACAAGTGAAGAAGGAAAGGAATCAAAGAAAGAGGACTGAAGCAAAATGTAAAAAAGTTATGTTGCGCGGAACATGAGTTGCGCGAGACCGCGCAACTCATCATAGTTGCGCCAACCCGTCCAACTCATCATAGTTGCGCCGACCCGTGTAACTCTACAAAGGGATGGTTGGATTGAAACTTGCAAAGTGGGCAAAGTGGGGTCCACAGCATGGGATTTGAGGGCCCACATGTGCAAAAACCTAAAAATACCCCCCTACCCCCTCATTTAAGGGATTGAATTTCCAGAAGACAAGTACCTTCGATAGGTATTAGAGAGAGAGAGAGAGGGAGAGAGAGAGAGACAGAGAGAGAGAGAGAGAGAGAGAGAAGGCTCACCAAGGAGTTGCGCAGATGACTTATGAAGCAATACTATGTTATTTTTCCGGAATATCTCAAGTCATTCCACATCTCTTAAGAGATTTCTAACATTCTTTTATTATATCGATGAAGGAAGATACGTATATGAAGAAGATCTGCATAACTCATCTCTTATGGAGACATGTATGATATGAGCCGGAATGCTGCGAAAATTTATATTTGAATTTATTCCACACTTATACTTTTAATTATAAAAGCTCTATCTTAGAATCGAAGGATAGAAAGGATGTGATGAATTCAAAATGAATAAAGTGGATGATTATTCTCTTCATTCATTCTCTTTGTTACTATTAAGTAAGATAATCCCTCGAATTAAAATACATTTCGTTTCTGGTTGAAATAAAATGGCAAGTCTGTTGAGGAATGATCATCTTACTTAATATTGACTTAGAAACAATTTGGAGAATTTCATCATTGATGGGCGCCTTATAAGACGCCAAAATGGCGACTCTCAATGGGAACATCCTTCCTTTCATCTCCAGTATAGAATGTATTTGCAAATATAGTAATTGATATTATTTATGTTCTCCGACAGAATTACAATACGATACACACATCCAAGCTATAATCAATGGAGACTGTTGTAAGAAAAATGATCTTCTACTTCATACCCACAGGGTTCGTGGTGGAATTGCCTATGACCAGTCCTTGGTTCATCAGACACATCCTATATCGAATGGAAAAGACAAGTTTCAAGTCACCGTTGGAGTCGTAACTGTCTCTCCAATAGCATAAGAGAATGGAAACGATTGGATCATTGTGCCATGCTAAAGATCGAAGGCCTGAAATATCGCAACTATTAGGATGAGTTTATCGGCACAGAAAACCAAAGGACCAGTGACACGAAATGCGGAGAGAAAAAAATCCTGAACTCACTCCCCCATCAATATACCTTGGAAAATCCTTGTCCTCATCGATACCACAAGATTTCTCGGCTCTGCCAGATGGACAAAGAAACAGAAGGGTAAATCACCTATGAAAAGTCCGTCAGTCCATGTATTGCCTCAGAATGTACCGCCTCAAGTTGTATCACAATCAGCCGAACTCTATGGAAGCACTGAGGAATCGATTCAAACTCCATTTTCAATAAGCCCCGTCATAGCGACATATTCCCACTCCACTCCAATGATTACTTCGTTAGGATATGGGGAAGCTGCCGTATGCATAGTAGGGATGACTAAAGATCCACCGCCTACTACTGAGGATTGTATGGTTGAAATGCCACATGCACAGAAAACAATGATGGAAGAATACAGGAACCTTTGGGAGGCCTTGGCTACTCTCGCACATAATGTAGCCTAGATAGTAGCACCTACGATGATGGGTACCATGAATGAATGAGAACAGCAACTCGAAGGTTCTCAACCACTAAGAGAGGGATCACACGGATCTGATCCCATGACAAGGGTAATAACCTAAGAAGAAGTACGACAGGTGGTTGCAGAAGTTGTTAGAACGGAAAGGGAACGCGATAACACAGGAATTTTTTGATACCGGACACTATATCCAAGAGAGGTGGAAGACATACCTTTTCCGGTCAACTTCAAGCACCGTGAGTTCCAAAAATTCAACAGAGACGGGTCCCCAGATGAATATCTAATGCAT
Organism: Magnolia kwangsiensis; assembly: GCA_037074715.1. Lineage (NCBI taxonomy): Eukaryota > Viridiplantae > Streptophyta > Magnoliopsida > Magnoliales > Magnoliaceae > Magnolia > Magnolia kwangsiensis. Next base: position 156,954,678 of record CM073571.1, read on the forward strand.
TTCATTACGTCCATGGGTAATTTCTCCACTATCCCGCAATATTGCCCACGGTTGTTCAGTTTTTCTTTAATAGGCAAGGCATTTCGATGGTATTCTAGCCAAGCGCTAGAATCAATACAAACTTGGGAACAGATGCAAGATGCATTTATGTAAAATTTCTTTTCATCAGATCGTGATGTCAGTATTGTAGAATTAGCATCCGTAAGACGAAGAGAAAATGAACCCGTGGAGAAATTTATTAGTAGATGGAAAACTTTAGGAGCATCGTGCCGATAATTGCCTGAAGAAAGAGAACAGGTAGAGATGTGTCTAAGCTCCATGGAGACAAGGATCGCGTTTGGACTCACCAGTGCTAACATAAGAACTTTTTGAGACCTGACAACCAAAGCACATGCGTTAGAGTTGATGACTAAAAGGATGCCAGCATTTCAAATCAGAATAGAAAAGAGAGGGCCGAATAGGGTAACAGTAATCGTTGTTGATCAAGAGAAGAAGAAAAACACTTTTCGCGATAAATGGGAAATGAGAAGAAGGGAAGATTCGGATCGATGAAGGGATTATAAAAATGATAAACGACCGTGATCATATGATTCTCGTAAAGAATACGCTTTTGACAAAGAAGATGTGTTGCTAATGATGGAACAACTTCTAGCTGTTGGAACCATCAAATTACCTTTGTCGAAATATCCAAAAGAGGTTGAAATGACCAAAGAGAAAATTATTGTCATTATCATCGTTGCCTAAGACATCATAAGGAAGATTGCTTCACATTAAAAAATATATTGCAAAGGATGATAAAATAAGGAGAAATAGTTCTGAAGAAAAACGACGAACGAAATAGAAGGGCAACTATAAATATGATATCTATGAGTGAATCGTCAAAGAATTCTACTAGAGAGATCAATCTGAATGACCTAACTTCTACATATCACCAAGGAGATGAACCAGTGAAAGAATTCATCAGTCAATGGAGAATTTTAGGGGCATACACATTCGAAGAAGATGATATGCTCCTTATGATGAACCTACTGCTAATAGCAGATGAAATCAAGTTACTGTGGCTTAAATGCTTGAAAGAAATGAAACAAATAAGAGAGAGAGATTATTCCTATTACTATCATTTTCTTGGATATTGAATAAGAATTACTTCTCTTAAAAAAGATTCTACAAAAGATGATTGATAGCAGTGAGATTGTCATAAGGAAGACATTTGAAGTAGAAAGAAAAAAGTGATGGCATACAATCCCAATTGAAATGGTCATTACGATCAGGATATGAAGTTGTAATATAAAATATATTCATTGTGGAGGCGAATCTGCATCAATATGTTTGTCAATGCCTAGTTTATCAGCAACATATCAATCTCAAAGATGGCTGTAATTTTGATTTAGAAGAATATTAGCATAATTCAATGATAAAGAAGCTTCGAAAGTTAAAACTTTGTATTTCTCCCTACACATGAATAAAAATGCAAATTCTCAAGCGCCAATGGTTATCAGTCAAGCGCTAAATGTTCGCTAAATGCCAAACACCAAAGATTATTGGTCAAGCACCAATGGTTATCGGTTAAGCGCCAAATGTTTGCTAAATGCCAAACGTCAAAGATTATTGTTCAAGTACCAAATGCCAAATGCCCATGATTATCTGACAAGTGTCAATGATTATCGTTATGTGAAAAGTGCCAATGATTATCGTCAAATCAACAATAGTTGTCATCATCATCGCTGTATCGCTTATGCAAAGGCCATTTTATTATCTAAATTTATCGAAATTAATATCATCGCCAAGCTGATACACTATCCTAATCATTAAAAAAATATAATTATTATTATATCATCAGTAATGGTGATATATCAATTATCAATTTATTATTTTCAAACGAGGTCTATAAAGCCCTACATATAAATATCATCGGCAATAATGATTCATTATTTATGGAAGACAACGATGGAAATTCATCATTTACGACAGAGGAATAAGCTTATAAAGCCAACCATGTATAAGTCTTACGATAACAACAACGGTTTATCATTTACGGCAATGGAACCAAGCCTATATGGCCAACTACACATAAAACCTGCTATTATTGGTGAGATGATGAAATCATTCGGGTAGCAGTGAGAAGCCTGTGGCCCTAAAAAAGACCGCAAAGAGCATCACATGTACCTAATGGGCAGTTGATGAAGCAATTACATAAGACCCATGTCGTCTGTACAGTTTCCAATAGCGTCATGAAGGATGGTGAGAAAATGCCCTCTCGTGAATGGGTCCAACCTTGCAAACAAAGAAAAAGTGAGTCTTTAAAGTAAGATTAATCCCCAGATCTCTGGCTTGATTTCAGTAGTAACTCATGAGGAAGTCACTGAAGCAAGATGACCCCTCATTAATGGACTAGCGGCCTTAGATTTGGTGCCTGAAGGTAGCCTTGCATGTCCCATGAACTCTAGAGAGTTACTGTGGCCAACCCTATGCGTAAAACCTGTCGAGTTCACTGCCCTGATAGCTTTATTGAGCTCCTCTAATGGATCAAGGTTTGTGAACTCCCCAACTACAATAAGCCCAGTGAACTCTAGAGAGTTACAGAGGCCATTCGCGTAAGACCCGACTCTAACTACTTATGATTCTAAAAAAAACTATGATGCTTCACTACTCATGAGCTTAAACTATTTGTGAAATTAATTGAAATTGAAATTGAAATTTAACACCATCTATAAAAAAATGTAGGCGACGTCATGCTAACAATAAAAATATTATGCAAAAGTATGCTCACAAGAATTGATCATTTCTCATATATTCACAAAACTTCTAAATTATCAAAATTCATTCATGATATCAAAGAACAAGTGCGAAAGTCACAGTAGATATAAAAGAAAACTCATAGATCTTCTGACATTCCTAATGCAAGCATGTATCGTCAAAAATACTCCTTTAATTAAACTTCTTCAGCTGTATTGTCTAGCTCAGCATCGACAATAAGCTTAACTTGATCAGGAACATCAATCAGTTCTTGCTTCAGAGAAATTATTATTGCTTCCCCTTTCGAAATCTCTGATTGCTCAAAATTAGCTATTCACCTGTTAACTTCAATATCAGCTTCAAGCTTACTGGACCTCAAGTCAACTTCATGCTTTTGAGCTTCCAAATCAGAGATTTATTGCTTAAGACTCAAAATCTTTTCACTTATGATTGTCAAAGAATTCTTGGAAGCTTTCACTTGCTCTTCGAAGAGTTGAATTCTTTATCGTACCAAGAAATTGTTGTTGCTCCCCTGGAAACTTTATCTTTAAGCTGTAATAACTCTTTTTGGCAAGCAAGAATCTCAGGAGCGACAATCATGTCTTGAGCAGCTCTCAATTTGTGAAATATGTTGTAAAAATGAGAAAGAGATTCACGCAAGGGAGAGATGTTAATCTTTGTTATCCTTGCAACACTTTCTAGAGATGCCAGTACTATCTCCAAATCTGACCATTAGGTTGGATCTTTAAAAATATATGTGGCTACTGATAGAAAAATCTTCAACAAAATCAGTGCAGGAGGAGGAATCTTCTCTAAGGATATTATATTTGAGACAGTAGCAACAAAGTTGGATCTTGCAGAGCCAATAGAAATAGGGCAAACTGCAAAACATACATTAGAGGAAGCATGAATTAGAAGACGATTTTTGAAATATTATTGTAAAATAGGAGGTTGAATAAAGTATACCTATAGTCGAAATCATTGGAGCAAGGATTGGTATCTCTACAGGCTGCATTCCTTCAAGAAGAGAAGAAGGGCCAGGTATGTCTGAAGCCATGTCAGCAAAAGATGGTGCTCTAGCCTTGATGCTAGATGCAACTGTGGTTGGAGTAGTAGTATCCATTGGCTCTATTGGGAAAACTATTCCATGGGCCACTGTGCTAGTTTTAACTAAAGGCTCAAGAGATGCCCTAGCTTTTCTAGCAGAGCGTTTATTAGAAGGAGCAGCCATGACAGCTTGAACCATGCATGTGGAAATTAGGAGTCTCTGGAACTATTGCATTATCGGCCAGATCTAAAAGCATTGTACGCGGATGAGGGGAATAATTACTACTGAACGATGTCAGCTCCGAGTACATCTTTGTACTCTCCATAATCGAGAGACTCTTCCTCTTCGTTAGCTCTTGTAGTTGTTGTATGAGGAATAACGTCCTCTTAAGGGACTTCTTCATTAACTTCAATGGATGTAATGACCTGCTCTTCATCATCCAGGTCCACCTCTCCTTCTTCTTCTTCTTCTTCATTTGCATTCAATTCACCCTCTTCTCCTGAGTCGCCAGAGGATGATTCACTTCCGGTGGAAGAAGAGTTACCGAAAAAGGAGCCTTCACTTTCCTTCTCTGATGATGATGAAGATGATGATGAATCCATGATTGGTTCTTCAATGGCCACATGTTTTCCTTTCTGTGGAGATTGTCTCTTATCAGTAAGGGTAGTTTCCTTTATGGTAGCAATCACAGGAGATGCAGAAGACCTAGCTTGAGTTTACGATCTAGTAACTGGAGATGACGAATCTTTGTGAGCAGATGGTGGTCAAGGAACAGATGGAGATACTGTTTGAGGTTTGGAAGGTCCAACAGCTGCTGGGGTTGGAGTTGGATTAGTAGGTCTAGGAATATGAGAAATTTCTGCAACATCCGTAGTAGCATCTTCCCTGCCGATGTGCCTTCTTTGAGCCTTCAAATTCTCCAAGGGAAATCCATGAGCAATCCAACCTTTAAGGGTGTTAGCAGGCTTAATTTCATGAATTGGTTCCTCTAAAGAAATTTTTACACGTGCTTCACCAGGAGCGGGGGCACGATCTCGTTCGAAAATATGTCCTACTCCTTCTACGAGATTATGCTTTCTGATTCTAGGAGCAGGCATCTATATGGGAGAATCCACTGGCATACAACGATGAATCAAGAGAGATTGATGTGCCCACCATCTCATCTGTTGGTATGTTGTGCGAACAAAACATTCGAAGCTAGGAATGATGAATTTTAAATTAATACGTGCTACAAGTAATTGCCTCCAAATTAGTCCCCAATTGTAAGGTCCTACACCATAACTCCTCATGATGTGAGTCACTACTTCAGGATGCTCAGGAACGGTTTGATCATATCCAAATTGTTGTACGAACATGCTTGCATAGTAGGGTTCTCTCTAGAATTCGCTACTTTCCCGTAGTGGCGGACTGTTGAACAGTATCGAAATAAAGAAAGTGCGTTTAGCTGGAGGAAGTTTTTCATCATCAAATGTCTCATGATCCACAATATATTGGGAGAACAAAAATTGATAAAAGTCGATAACATTAGTTGAGTCGATCATATCAATCACCCATTCATACATTCTTTTCGACATCACTCTCTTCTAATATGACACAATGGAATTCGTGAAGGATGAACATAGGCTTTCTCTAGGTCATCATATGTCCATGGAAAATAAACACCTAACCACCCAAAAAAGTAATGTCATGGTGTAAATGTTGAAATGACTTCGACAGATGGATTCTGATAATGAGTGGCCGCATCACCAAAACCCCTATACAATGAACAAAGAACGGGGGGGCCTAGTGAATATTTCCAACCCTTTGCTAGTCTTCCTACAATAACAAATACGGAAGGTCTAATGACATCAGCCCATTTGGAGTTTGGGAGCACGACTATGCTAAGCCAATATGTAAGGAAGGTTGCTAATTCACCCTTGGGAGTATATTCCAGAGGACTCCTGATTTTGCAACGAGCATTCTCCAAGTCATTAGAATGGTTATTTTTAAATCTGCAAAGAAAAGAGGAGGTAAGTAGGATGAGTATTGGTAAAATGAATGAAGTCATGATATGAGTTGAGAACTATACCATAGCTCCTGAGAAAAATGAGCTAGCCAAAGAAATTAGGGGATCTTCTTGATGTCAGGAAATTTGGACATTTCTCTGAACAATTCAACTGAGGCATCAGATACTAATGCTTGTCTTTTGGAAGGCGAAAAATGTGAGAACTCTTCATTCATAGGGATATATTCATCATAAAAATGACCTGTTATAGGGAGTCCTGCCATCTTGTATAGGTCCCAAAGAGTAATGCTAACCTCACCCAGAGGTAGGTGGAAGGAATTGGTGGTAGGACACCAATAGTTAAGGAATCCCTTATAGACCATATGGTCCTTGTGGAAGTATTCAGAAGTAGCTTTAATGGCATCATAGAGGCCAACTTCCACCAATGCAGCGTAGTGTTTATTGAGAATTGCTTTGGCTCAGTCAGCATAGTATTCGCATGAGGATAAGAAACTGTATGTGCGAAATTCTTCATTTCCCCACAAAGATCTTTTATCTTTGAAGCGCTGATGTACTGTTTCAAAGAAGGCTGTGGGAAATAGTTCATGGGGGTTATAGCAAGGAATGGGGAATCATATTGGATGGATGTTGTCGATTTGCTGTTTTGATCCTCTCTACAACACGATACCCTCCAGCATCCATGGTTCTTTCATGGACCAGTTCGGGGTATACATCATCCTACTTTGATTCATTCGATCCGTGGGCTCACTTTGAAAGATAGACAGATGATGACAGATGTTCAAGGGAATTACTATTAGGGCATTTTTGAAAGGGTTGTTGAATTTTATGATACCATCTTGGACTTTTACGGTATCCCAGGTATTTGAAAGTTTCTTTTTCTTGTGCTCCTTGATTTTCTCCTGAAACTCTTGGTCTTTAGATTTCTTTTGTTTCTTCCTGGAGAAGGATTGCAATGTTGTATCTTCTCTAATAGGAGATCGGGTAATATCAGTACGGAGATTGGCTATTGATTTCAGTTATGTTTCCTAGTCAATCTCCCATCCTTGTTTTGGAGGTCTCGTTATATCTCTAGCAATGATGGCTTGACATATCAGCCAAGAAAGTGTTTTCATTCTGTCAGAAAAATTAAGAACGGGCAAAACAGGTTCTTTGATATAGGCGGGGCATTTCTTAGTGACTTTGATTCTTTCCTCGGCCGATCGTCATGCATTAGAGGGGAAGAAGAAGGTATAGGGGATGAAGAAGAAGGTGAAGGAACTGGGGGAGAAGATTCAGGAATTTGAGAAGAATTTGGAAGAGTAGCATAAGAGGGTTGATCGGTTGGTGGTTTGTTGAGGGTCAAATATTGCATATTATCCCCCATTTATATCTTGATTTTATAAACATGATAATTCTTAATGTTCTATTTTACTCATTATTGTGTTGCAAGGTGAATTTAAGAGCTTGGATTAAAAATGGTGCTAAAAGCATAGATTTGATGCTCAAGAATCACCAAGGCAAGGGATGGATCTTAGGAGACCAAGATTAAAGAATTTACATGCCAAAAATCTAAGAAAACCAAGTGAGGAATGAAGAGAATCAAAGATTTAAAGTGAGTGAAGTCTATTTTGAGAAACTGCACAGAGTAAAGTCTACTTTAATAAACTGCATAAATTTGAGGCAATTTTTAGAGTTTTCCAACTAGGTGCAAAAGTTGGAGTTCCATAACTATAAATAGGACTCTCTACGATGTTCCTAGGCATCTTATAGGGTTTAAGGAGTGGAGAAAAAGGGTGGAGAAATCGTCGCCAAAAGTTTTTCTTCTTCTTATTTATTTTAATATTTTTTTTAAGAGACTTTAGTCTAATCATGTCTATGGTTAGCTAAACCTCTTAGCTAGGGCTAAGAGGTGAAGCTTGTAGCATGAAGGGATGTTTCTATTACTTTGATTCATGTTTATGTTAAACTTTATGAATTCTAATTTGATATTTAAGGAATACTTTAATTTTTTAATGGTTTATTGTGACTCAAATTACAGTAGATCTGCAATAGCTTTGAATATCTTCTTTTCCTAATTTGAGAGTATGAAATTAGTAAGTCCCGTTGTTTACCATCGTCCCTTAGGTATGGTAGGGTGATGAAATCCTTCCTAATCTTCACAATTCTCCTACTTTTAGATGATGGGATTTGTAAATCCTATTGTTTGCCATTGTCTCATGGGCATGGTTTAGTGATGGAATCCCTGCCAATTATCATAGTTCTTCTTCATTGAGAATTAGGTCAATGGAAGTTTGATTTATTTTTATTGATATACCTTCCAATTGGATAAGATAGGACTCTAATTCCAATTGTGTTACTTAAATCAAGTAAGAGGGCTCCCTGATTACTACAAGTGGATCCTTGACACCCTAGTTCCTACTTTTAAATTCTTAGTTTTAATTGCTTAATTTATAATTACTCTCTCAATCACTTTAGAATGAGTTTTACATGTTCTTCTAGTTCTACTTCTAGTTAATTTCAGAAATGCACACGATCAGTTCTTGTGGATTTGACCTCGGTCTTACCGAGATTATTACTACATCGCGACCCTACACTTAGGGTTGTGAACAAGTTTTCAGCGCTGTTGTAGGGGATTGACGGTTGTATTTTCTGAATTTGATTAGTTTTGGAATTAAGTTAAGATTATGATTTTTGTACTTTCTATTTTTAGGTTAGGGTTTTTCTAGAATTATTTTAGAAACTAACTTGGCTTTCTATTTCTAAGTTTAAAAACTTTCCTTCTGTTTTTTTTGTTTAGAAACTAATTTAGTTTCTAATTCTAAGATAGAAACTTTCCTAATTTCTTTTTAAAAACTAATTTTTATTTTTTAGAAACTTTCCTAATCCGTTTTTAGAAACTAATTTCCTTTCCTTTTTCTGTTTTTAGAAACTAACTTATTTTCTATTTTTAGAAACTTTCCTTTTAATTTTTTTAGAAACTAGGTTGCTTTCTTAGTTCTTTTTAGAAACTAATTCACTTTCCATTTTCTTCTATAGGATCCCAAAATAGAAACTTGTAACTTGGTAACTTCTTTCTAATTCTTTTTCTTTCTATTTCTAGATTTAGAAACTTTCTAAATTTATTTTTAGAAACTAACTTTTCTTTTTATTTCTAGATTTAGAAACTTTCCTAATTTATTTTTAGAAAGTAATTTTTTTAAAGAAACTAATTTATTTTTAAGACTAACTTTTTATTTTATTTTTAGGTTAGAGTTTTATCTGATTTGTTTTTAAAAACTAACATTGTTGTCTATTTTATAGGATCCTAACATAAAACTCTCCAAACCGGTAAATTCCTTCTTATTTCTCCTGTACTTACTTTCTATATTGCTGTAAGATTTTTCTTTTATTCTATTTTAGGATTAGATTCAGAATTAGGGTTTCACCATGTACATGCAAGAGTGAGAATTTTAAGTTTAGAGAATGTGAGAAATTGTGAAGGGTTGTTAGATGATTATGTTAGAAAACAAACTGCGTCTTAAAATTTTTTTAGAAACACCATCGAGAACCAATCAGAATACAATGCTCCACCGGTTAACAAGTCCTTGCGTGATCATAGACGAGAGAATAATTACACCCTACAGATTAAGAAAACAGTATGTGATTGTTGGGGTTATCATAGTAATGGGAGTGAGAACTATTATCACCCATTAGACAAGAAGAAAATAATGAGAGATTATATTATGGGTGATAATATGTACCAACAACCATCAGACTCTCCTACCTATGACCTGTATGACTATGATCAGTGAAAACATCAACATTGGAGAGATGAACCAATAATTAATTATAGTGACTATTCTCTTGGATCCCCTACCTTTGAAATCCAACCAGAAACGATCCAAGAGGATTCACGTTTGAATTTCACGGACTATCAAGAACAGTTAAACCAACTTGTCGCAGGCATGATGAAATCATTGGAAGTGATTGAATTGTGCCTTGATAAGGTTGAAAAGGCTATGTTATCACAATCTCAACTCAATCTAGAAACATGATGCGAGGAAAGTGATCCTAACTCGCTTGTGGAGAGTACTGAAATTGAGATTGAAGAGTTGGATTGTGTTAACGAGCATATAGCTCAATTTTCCAAAGAGTCGATCTCAATGATTGTCCAAAGGAATAATCAAGAGACATGAGTGTCTTTCAAATATAATGATACTGACACACTCCAGTCATATGACACACTTGACTTCAATGAAGAGGAAGAGGCTAGTTTATTCGAGCCTCAACTCAACCTAGGAAAATAATGTGAGGAAAGTTATCTCATCCCACTTGTGAACTGTACTGAATTGGAAGATGATAAGTATTGGGATGAGGATGATGAGTTTACAACCCAAGATTCATTGGAATCAATTTCAATTATGGTTCAGGAAAGTGATCATGAGATACAGGACATTATCGACCATAATGATTTACTCCACCCATCTGACACATTTGATTTGCATGTGGAGGAAGATTCCCTTCCAAGTGAACTGCATGACTCTTTTGAGGCGTGTGTAGATCACTCCCCTAAGTTAGATTATAATATGATTAGGGAGATAGACAAGTTACCTGAGATGAATCTGGAATTTGAAACCACTTAGCTAAGGCCACCTTCTAAGCCGTCAATACTTGACGATATAATACCTCTAGTGAGTAGTAACAATGAACAGAGTCTTAACATCAATGCGCCTACTGATCCACAATCTGTCTATGTAGGGCAGGGCGAGATGTATCCGGTGACAATTGACTCTCATCAAGGTGAAGAGCAAGAGGTCATATTTTCCTCTATTATAAGAGAAGACGAAGGAATCATTGAGCATATCATCACAGACCTCAATGTGGAAAATGAGCCTCTCTCAGCTGACTCTCTCAACTCTCTGAAAGATCGCTTAACATATTTTGTAGATTTAAATGATCCTATGATAAAAGAAGTAATGGATGCCTTGCAAAATAATACCTTGGTGGTTGTTACTGACTGAGAGAACTCTTATTTTGAAGCCCCTCCTACATATCTTAAATGCTTATCATTAAGGGAGGAGGAGCTGAAAGTTGAACCAAAGCTGAAACTTCAGAATATGTTGAGACTACATCACCTATTGAGAATTTCTCTGAATTTTATCTACTTGTAGTCTCTGATTCACCATGTTGCACTAACTCTAAAACTTTCTCTGTCTCAGGTGAATCATATATACTTTAAACACCTCACTAGATTAAAAGAAAACTTTATGCTGAGGTCCACAAATTTCTCTCGAAAATTATGCTCCAAGGCATCCAATCCTATTGCAAAAAGGACTTTTGGATGATCTTGTTATGAAACCTATTGAGAAATTTATCAAGATACTGTCTAGAGGAGGAACCTTGCAGCATGACTGAGTTATTTTCTCATGTTTTCCTAGTTAAGTTTACTGCTTTCAAAGAATTTAGGATTAGGATAGTTTGCTTTTTGCTGTTTAGAATAGTTTGCTTATTGTCCGTTAAGTCTTTTATGCTAACCCATATTCACACTGAGATCATTGGAAAAGCCTTAAAAATTCCTTCTCTAGGTGTTATCTTTCCATCACTTCCCTTTTCTTTTCATTACCTCTTTTCCATTACATGCCTCTTTCTTTTACATTGAGGACAATGTAGATTTTAGGTTGGGGTGTGGATTAGACAAGCTAATT